>CM076578.1:104809404-105247375 GCA_034641835.2 Pinus albicaulis | reverse complement strand
CTATTCCCGCAGGATTTCTTAACTGTTGTTGTGTTTTGCAGGTGTTTTAATGGTTTTCCATTATAGAATGAAGGAAAGTCGAGGGATGGGAAAGACATTTCCTGTGCCTTCTGGCTATCTTAAAAGAATCCATTCACGGGGCTCTATTCCATGTTTCGTCAGTACTCTATGAGTATTGATGCCGTAAAGCCCAGTGCGGGTCTGCACATCGACAAGACACTGTTTTAAATCAAACACAGTTATAGAGTATCAGTTTTGAGACTAAAGCACAGCAGATGAAGATTGAAGACAGTTTTTATGGGGATTACGGCTAAGACAGTTATCAAAAGCCTAATCCCCAATCTAAAACATAGTTTAAAGGAAAAACCTAAAGTGTTTTATCAGACAGAAAGCCTCCACCGCCACATCTGAGGCAAATTAATTCCTCAGCTACCACCGAGCCACCTGTTGCCTCAAAACATTCAAAAAGAGGCTGAGTTATTGAAGAAAATCAGATATCCGCCTCCAGCACAGCCAGGGAGTTACTTCTGCAAGGAAACCAATGAATAAATATCTGCAGAGTTACTCCAAAACGCAACATATGAGCCTCAAAGTCAAATAAAACTCACTTCGAGTTTTAAATCATAAATGTAAAAGTTAATGCAGCACTTCCACCTGTAATTTCTCCAATCGATGCCTCTCAAAGGGCCGAGAAGTCTTCACTCTGCATTAACTGTCTTTGAGATATTTTGTTAAAATATCACCTCCTCATCTTCCTATAAATACTTCTACCGAAGAGGAAAAAAAGGGTTGGTTGCAGAACTTTGAAATACACTTGAGCTTGAGACTTCTATTTGTACATAGTATTCACTGGCCCTTGAAGCTCTGTTTGTGCTAGAGTAGTTAGGTTGAATAGTGAAGATGATTGCTGAACTGAAACATTGGACTTGAAGTTTGTAGCTAGTTTGACATCAATATAAAAGTTGTTTCATGGGATCCTGATCTATATTGACGGTGATGTTATTCTCATTTGTAACTTGTTGTTTTATTTCTGTTTTCATGTTGTTTCATTTTCCACTGTAAAGAACAGTTTAAACAGGGTTAGGACCTGCTATATATCAGTAACCTTCTCTGGCTGAGAAATCTTTATTCGAATGTTTTCTTCCAATATGTGTTATTTAGGAATGACTTAATTCAGTTTTAGGTATGAGAATGCTGGTGTTCCCTCATTTTATCGTCCTAGCTGAATATTATTTCTGAATGTTACTTTCAGTATGTGTTATGTGATGATGAACTGAAGGAAGATATGGTTAGCCCTGGTCCCAGACTTGTCTGCATAACTAACAGATTGTTTTCCCTTGGAATGTGTTAAAAGCTGGCTAGTTTAGAAGCACTTGCTAGATCTTAGACCATTCCGTGTTATCTTTGTGTTTCCCCTTCTTTTGTATTGTTTTCTATTGGAAGTGTGTCAAAGGCTGGTTGGTTTAAAAGCACTTACCAGATCCTAGTCTGCTTTCGTGTCCTCCTTAAGTGTTTGCCAAAGGCTGACTGGTTTAAAAGTACTTATCAGATCCTAGGCTGCTCTTCGTTCTGCATCCGTCTAATTCCCCTTCTTATTGTATCACTCCATTCCATAAATCAAAATTTAAAGAAATCCTTAGACATAGATGACTTTCCCCTTGGATCACACTTGATGTTGTTGTTCAATTAAAGCCCAGATATGACTCCATAGCCCAATGGACTAAAAACCAGCGTTATATCTATCTGTCTGCCAAATCTGTTCTATTTGCTTGCAACTTCTCACTTTTGAAACTTTTTGCATTTAGGATTTTCCCCTCAAGTAACATTTCATGCTCAACCATCCAAAACAAAACAAAACTCGTGGCCTTCATAACTAGCCCAATATCATTACCCTAAAATTCAAAGACAATATCCATCTTTGTACATATTGGAGAGATCCCTCTCCGGATTCAGGAGAGCTAGATCCTAGAATCCCAAAGTTGGTTGAAATGATGTTAAATCTATGATTGGACTCTCCCAATCTTGCTAATAAATTACAGAGACCTAACATTTCTGGCGACTCCACTGGGGAACAACTTAGAGTCTTTTACATTCAAATCTATTTCAAATCTATTCATAAAGAAGCTCGCGTTGGGGTTCATAGAGCACTTGCTTTATTAGCCAGCTTGAGCCACCAGAACCTAACATTTCTGGCGACTCCACTGGGGACCCCTTACCCAGAATCTTCATAACATCTTGTGAGTCAAAAGCAGCCTTTTCAAGCACTATCAAGAAATGGTAATTAAGATGAAGCTCAATTCAATCGATGACAAACTAGGTCAACCCTAGGATTCTTTTAAGTTTTTTATCTAACCTTGGAAAATCAGCTGGCTTAGCCATAAGAGTAGACTGCCTTTGTCTCGCGACCTTAGCTAAGTTTTGAAACAAAGTTAGCATATTCTTAACAACCATAAAACTGAAAAATGACTTAGAAAACCTAAAAATATTTCAGATTGGAATTAAATAAACATGGTGGTGGACCATACGACCTTTTACCTCTGAAAGGAGCTAAAAATTTCCACTTGGCGACTCCACAATCCTAGCAGACCTTAAGACTCCTCTGGGAAGAACCCTTATCATTATAAAATCATTCAAACTTAGTTAGAGGACTGTGGGATTTAAAAATTGTAAAAACAGATTGGTTAACCTCTCCAAGATTGTCATATCTGGTTGAACTTTTCTTGTTTTAGGTCTAAACAACACAACATAGTGGCTTCTAAAAAGATTCACACTAGAGCCCACCCAGATCCTAACCCACCTGAGATAGTTGATAATCCAGAAAGTATCCTTTGGAAGCCTCCTAAGGTTAAATTATTAACTGTTTTCAGATCACCCTTGAGAGCTAAATCAGTCCCTGAAAATCTTTCAGCTCTGCAACAATCACAAACTGACTTAGAGAACCCATTTAGGACTAGGTCATTTGATGATATAATCCAGTTAGACTCTGAATCTTCACTTTCATCTCCTGAAACAAGTGAACATCCTGGTAGCAGGGAAACAACACCTCCTGATTCACATTTCCTTCACAATTTAGGTGTCTCCCATCCAAGATCATCTCAACAGTCTACTCCTGGTCCATCCACTTCTACTCACCTTACATCCACTATTCAAACCACTTCACCTCAGCCCACTTTCCCTTCTGTAAATCCACCTCCACCTCCTGCCATGGCAACATGGTATGCTCCCTTAGCCCTTAATATACCACTAGTCAATCTTCCACCGGACTATCAGTCCAAAATTCCATTATATGATGCTAATAATGCTACAACTGCATCACAACATTTGGATAAGATGAATGACTATTTTGATCGAAATGAAATTGATGATGATTCTATCAAGCTCAAACTGTTTGCTTAGAGCTTAGGGGGAGAAGTAAGAAAATGGTTTAAAGGTTTAGCCCCCCGTAGTATAAATGACCTCCAAGGCTTCCATCAGACATTCTTAAATAAGTGGGAAGTGAGAAAGAATCCTCTCCAAGTCCTTGTCGACTATAACAATCTCCATAGGAACCCTGGGGAAAGTGTACAATCTTATTGTACCAGATTTAACAACGTCTATAATGCACTTTCCCCCGAACTAAAACCTCTTCAGGGCTCAGCTTTAAACAAATTTCCTGAAGGGTTTGATCCATACATGACATATTCACTTAGAGAAAGAGTTTTTGCAACCCTTGAAGACATGCAAAGGGGTGCTCTTTCTGTGGAAGTAAACTTGATGGAGAAAAGAGAAAGAATGAAGAGCGAGAAGAGAGTATCTTTTAGAGAGGAATCAACCCCTTCCACTTCAAGCTCAAAGATAGAGAGAATGATGGAAGAAATGATGAAAGAGATGAGCATAATTAAGAGAGCACAAGCAAATCAAAATCAAACTACTCCTCAAAATAGGAACCAAAATCAGAATGTTAGAAGGAACCAACCTCCAAACAGACCCAGGGATGATGATCAACAGATCACCCCTTCCTTTCATCAAAACTATGTAAGTGAGGTTGAAGAAACAGAAGACATAGCAGAGGGAGAGGATATCAACATGTTTGGGGAAGAGGATGATGACTTTGAGGTTCATTATGATAATAAACAAGGTCTTTACACACCTTACGACGACAAAAGAGATGATAATGAAAAGTATTATCAGGACATGGAAAATGTCGTCATAGAACCTCAAAGAGAATATGACCTTAGAAGCAAGACCAGTCAACAAGCCCCCAACACCAAAACCTCTGAAAAATCCTCTCAAATCAGCACTGCAGCTAAACCCAAAACAACCAAACAAAAAGGCAAAACAGCGGCTGTTAATTCTGATAAGGATAAGGAGAAAAACACTCAAAATTCTCAAAAATAGAGTGAAGACATCAGCAGTACTAACACTTCAGCTAGTACTCCTTCTACAACAGTTGTGTCAAGTAAAACAAATCAGCAAGCTGTAATTGTTGATAGAGTGACAACTAATAAGGTTGAAACAAGTGCTTCAAAGAGTCAAACCCCTTTCAGCCTTGAACAGGAAATCTTAAAGATCAAGATCTCTGTTCCATTAACTGAGTTAGCTGCCCAACATGTATATAGGAACCAAATTTTGAAGGTTTTAAATATAGAGGAAAATGGAGATACAATTAATCTTAGTGACGACCTACCAGAGTTGATTTTTGGCCCTAAGATTGAAGGGAGGTTTCAAGAAGGACCAGTTCCTCCCTTTTATGTGAGTTTGAACATCCATGACAAAATTCTACACAACGCTATGCATGATTCCGGGGCTTCTCATAATTTAATGCCTAAAGCCGTGATGGAGAGCCTTGGTTTAGAAATCACCAGACCCTACAAAGACCTATACTCCTTTGACTCAAATAGAGTAAAATGTCTAGGATTGATCAAAGACCTCTGTGTTAACCTAGCCCAGATTCCAGCCAAATGTTTACTCATGGACATTGTTGTGGCTGATGTCCCCCCAAAGTATGGAATGCTATTATCAAGATCCTGGGGAGCTAAGTTACAGGGGACTATGCAGATGGACATGACATATGCGACCATCCCTGTTTTCAATCAGACCAGAAGACTTTACAGGGAGTCTCATATGCAATACACGGTTACAAGTCAAGACAGACCACGAAACTCTCCTATATATTCTGTCAATACAGGCCTTGATTCTTTTATCATGTTTAACAATGAAACTCCTAGTGAACAAGTCACTTTAACCGAATTAAAGGCTGACAGGGAAGAAGATTATAATAACGCGGAAGTGTCCAAACAGTTTGCCACATGTGAAAACATTAGTAAACAAAGCATAGGTCTTGATTTACCGGTTATGAGTCCATTGTTTTTAGCACTTAACAACCCAGATAATACCCCTAAAGTTTCTGGCATCATCCCTCAATCTATTGAAGAATTTGAGGAGTCAAAACAAATTCAATTGGGTGCTGCTAACCATGAACAGTCAGAAGGCACCATAGTTAAAAAGGACAATTGCCAAACAGATGAAACCAAAGACAGTCCTTTATGGAGTATGTATTTTGATGGGTCATGCACTAGAAATAATGCTGGTGCAGGGGTTTGGATCATTAACACTGAGAACAACCACACAGAATGCATCTCATGCAAATTAAACTTTCAGTGTTCCAACAACATAGCAGAATATGAATCCCTTCTCTTTGGCTTGCATCTCTTGAAGAAATTAGGAGCCAGAAGAATTAATGTGTACAGGGATTCTGAGTTAATCATTAGGCAAATCAATGGGGAGTATAATGCGAATCATCCCAGACTTAGAGCCTATCGGAATGATGTCATGGATCTGTTGACAACATTTGAGGAGTCAAACCTGAGTTTCATCCCAAGGAAAAACAACATTATGGCCCACAATTTAGCTTTTGCGGCCAGAACATGTCTAACGCCATATGAGACTGGAGACAACACAACTCCGATAAAATTTAGACCGGCAGTGCCTGATAACGAAAACTATTGGCAAGTGTTTGACAATGACAAACAAATAGAAGACTTCATGCAATTCAGAAATGAGTTCGAACTGCACAGTTCAGATTCAGATTATGATACAGACTGCAGTGAAGAAAACTTTCTTGGTGAAGAAGAATCGTCTCCTCAACCTGCCAATATTAACCTATTGTCTAGCGGACTTAGGAGAAAAACAGAAATAAGTGCAGAGTTAGAAACGAAAGAATTACGAACTCTGCATTCTAAAAATGAAAATCTGCCAAGTGGTCTAACGCCTTTAGAGGAGTTGTTCGATTTTAACGATGTGGCCAATAAACCAAAACTGGAACCTGTAGAAACTGAAGTAGAGGAGTGCAATATAGGCAGTGAGGAAAAACCGAGAATGATCAAGTTGTCCAAAACTTTGCCAGCTCACATTAAACTCAAATACTTAGAGTTGTTCAAAGAATTTTCTGATGTTTTTGCTTGGAGTTACGAAGATCTCAAATCCTATGACACTGAAATAATACAGCACAAAATCCCTCTTAAAGAAAACCAAACACCATTCAAACAGAAACTGCGCAGAATAAACCCTGTCCAGTTGCCATTGGTTAAGAAGGAAATCATGAAGATGCACGATGCTGGCATTATTGTCCCTATTAGATATTCTGAGTGGGTATCTAATCTAGTGTCCGTTAGGAAGAAGACTGGAGAAATCAGGCTTTGTATAGACTTTAGAGACTTAAACAAAGCTTCGTTAAAGGACAACTACCCTTTACCAAAAATGGATCACATTTTACAAAGGGTGGTGGGGTCTAAAAGGATTTCGTTGCTTGATGGCTATTCAGGGTATAATCAAATTTTAGTTCACCCTGCTGATCAATTAAAGACAACTTTCACTACTCCATGGGGCACTTTCATGTATGTGAAGATGCCTTTTGGTCTAATGAACGCTGGAGCAACCTTTCAGAGAGCCATGGACATAGCATTCTCGGAAGAATTGGGTTTCTTCATCATTATCTATCTAGATGATGTCACTGTGTTTTAAAAAACAGATGAAGAACATTTAGAACATTTAAGAAAAGTTTTCGAGAAGTGCAGAAGGTTTGGAATATCTTTAAACCCTAAGAAGACACTATTTGGTCTCCAAGAAGGTAAGCTTCTTGGACACATTATTTCATAAGAGGGTATAAAGATAGATCCAAAGAGGATTGAGGCTATATTGCAAATCTCTCATCCTCGAAATATCAAAGAGTTGCAGTCTTTCATTGGAAAGATTAACTTTTTAAGAAGGTTCATCCCTAATTTGGCAGAGCTCCTTAGAAATATCACAAACATGTTGAAGAAGGAGCAAGGGATAAAATGGACCTTGGAAGCAAAGACATCCTTTGAGTTGGTGAAACAAGCATTAACCAAAACACCGGTTCTCATAAGCCCTGATTTTTCAAAATATTTTTATATCTTCTCATTTGCATCAGAACATACCATTGCTGCTGTCCTTTTACAGAAAAATCCACAAGGACAAGAGCAGCCTATTGCATTCTTTAGCAAGGCATTGAGGGATGCCCCTTTGAAGTATAATATTATGGAAAAGCAAGCTTTGGCTTTGGTTAAAGCATTAAAAGACTTCAGAGTATACATCCTTCACTCACACATCATTGCCTTTGTCCCAAATTCAGTTGTAAAAGATATTCTAACACAGGACCCAGATGGTAAGAGAGGTAAGTGGATTGTTGTTATTCTCGAATATGATTTAGAGATTAAACCCACTAAGCTTATCAAAGGTCAGGGTCTAGCTAGGTTAATGGCTGAATCAAATTGTGAAGTTCTTGATATTAATATGATTAATGCTTTGGATGACCAAGAAGAATTCTCAACTCCCATCGTTGAAGATCATTTTGCGAATTCTCCTTGGTACTCCGATATTGTTTATGTTTTGCTTAATTTAAATACACCTCCTGGTTTATCCAAAACAAAGGCAAGATTCCTAAAGTTAAAAGCTGTAAACTATTGCATTATTGATAAATGTCTTTATTGGAAAAATGCTAGTGGTATATTGCTTAAATGTTTGCCTGAGTTTGATGCAGAAAAGATTAAGCAGGAATTCCATGAAGGAGAGTGTGGAGGCCATCTGTACTGGAAGTCAACAACCAACAAAATTTTGAGGGCTGGTTTCTATTGGCCTACTCTTTTTCCTGATGTACACAAAATGACAACCACTTGCCATAAATGCCAATTGTTCGAGGGCAAGAGAAAATTACTACCCCTTCCTCTGCATCCAATTACTGTTGAAGCCCCTTTCCAACAGTGGGGACTTGACTTCATAGGAGAAATCCACCCACCATCCTCTGCCCAACATAGGTGGATCCTTACTGCCACAGACTACTTCACTAAGTGGATAGAAGCCATTCCATGTAGACAGGCCAATGACTCAGTTATCATTAAATTCATAGAAACCAACATCCTCTCCAGATTTGGCTGTCCTACCAAGATCATTACAGATAATGCAGCAGCATTTGGGTCAAAGAGAATGGTGGAATTCTGTCACAAGTACCAGATAACATTGGGGCACTCCACAGCCTATTATCCTCAGGGTAATGGACTTTCAGAGTCTTCCAACAAAATCTTAGTGAACATAATATAGAAACTGTTGGAAGGCAACAAGAAGTCTTGGCACACGAAGCTGATTCATGCACTTTGGGCTGACAGATTGACATTGAAGAAATCCATTGGTATGTCACCCTTCCAGCTTGTGTACGGTACAGATGCAATTTTTCCTAACAGCCTTGGTGTACCAGTTATGAAGTTAATTCAAGAGTTACAGACTGAAGAAGATGACATAATCAGAAGAATAAATCAGACCATTCATCTTCAGCAAACCAGAGAGGAAGTGTACAACAAAGCATTGCAGAAGCAAGACAATATCAAGAAGATATTTGACAGAAGAACAAAGGCCAGCAATTTCAAAATTGGGGACAAAGTTTTAAAGTGGGACTCAAAGAGGGAAGACAAGGGAAAGCATGGTAAATTTGACAATCTATGGCTTGGCCCTTACTCCATTCATTCAGTTGCTGGGAACAATGCATTCTTCTTACAAGAACTAAATGGAACAGAATTGTTTGGGGGTCCTGTCAATGGCAGGATGCTTAAGCATTATCTTTCTTAAATTATTTCATGTTTGAAGCCTTTTTACCTTTTCCATTGTAAATACTCCATCCACCATTGCATTTAAAGTTATGAAAAATCAAAAAATACAAAAACAAAGAAAGAAAGAAAAGAGGGCAGAAATGAAAAACAAGAAAGGCAAGGCCCCATGCCAAAAAAGAGAAATGAATCTGAAAGTGTGCAAGCTTAAATGCCACTTCTTGAAACACACCTCTAATTGGTCAAACTGTCTAATCTTGACTAATTAGCTTTCAATTTTCTGCTGATAGGGTAGCAAATTTGATTTGCCAAACTGTTTAATCTTGCCTTATCAGTAGATAGAATAGGATAGAAATTAAGGTTCAAACCAACTCAAAATCTGAACCAAAGTTCCCAAAGAGATGACTCAAAACTACTCCAATTCCTGAGTCATAAGAGAGAAGACCTGGTTCTAATTCGCTCAAAACTTGAACCAGAAGAGAAGCAAAGATAGCTCACCAAAAAGAAAAAGCAAGAACAGAGCTATGAAAATAAGAAAAGGCCATGATAAGAAACTTTCAGATCTTAAGCCTTCTGTTTTGATTTTCAATTTTCTGCAAATAATAATCTATGTGCAACTTGTTCTTATGCCATAGATCATAGCAAGTCAAACAGCCCAATCTTGACTTGACTATTTTTAAATTTCTGTTGTAGAATTTAGAGAATGAAAGTTTGTTGGACTGTTTAATCCCAACAGACAGTAGACTAGGTAGAGAAATATGTGAGCTCAACTGTTTAATCTGAGTTCAGGGAGAAATAAGGAGTAGAATTAGATTAGTTTTTATGCTTTCAAAAGAATAAAATGTTGTAAGAGAGTTTTCCAATCCAAGTGCACTCTAAGAAGAAAAAATGTTAGATCAGTAGGATTGGGTAGGTAGAAAGCTTGTAGATAAAAATCCATTATTTTCATGGCTGCTGAATATGTTTTTCAGAAACAGATCATCCAGCAAAAGAGGGACAGCCCAATGGATCAGGCACAAGTCAGCGTCCCAGAGAAATCAAGTCTGAATTCTTGATGCCTTCAAGAAGGCACCATCCCCAAGTGGAGCCACTGTTAGCCACCTATAAAATTTTGTTATACCAAAAGGTGGCTAAATCTGTTTTGAGCCTTCAAGGAACAATTTTTCATTACTAAAATTTTTTGGCTCTTGAAGACTCCTTGTAGGCCTCATGCCTCTGTCCAAAATCTTCATTACTTTTCCTATTAATTCTGCTGATTTCCTGTAAGAAACTGTTGAAGAAACCATCATTTTTCCCCTTTCTCCCACTCATAACTAACCTTCATTTACTCCCCCTTTTTCTCCATGTTATTTCCCTACTTTTCATAAGTTCTCCCTCCATTTATGAAAAATTCCCCTTTCATAGTTAAAGACTCACTTTTTAACTATTTCGGAACCCCCACATCCATTTTAATCCTTGAAATTTCTCATAAAAAATCAAAGTTTTATTGCTATGGACCTAAGCCCCTTGGGCTAAGTCCTAAAACCACTTCCCCACATATGCCCGTCACCCAAGACCAAGAGCTCAAGCATTAGGGGCCAATCGCAATCGAAGGCCGGGCGGGAGACAAATTCCTTTGTAATATTTTAAAAACCCCGATGCGATTAGTTTATATTGTTAAGTCTTGCGACGCGTTCCGCGCCGTCGATCTATCGCAAGATCTGACGTCCAGCGCTCAATCATGCTGCTCCCCCCGATCGCAATCGCAACACCCATCGTGCGCCTCCCGATTGCGATGCTCCGATTGAACTGAAATTGTTGCCCCGCGACGCGTTCGCCGTCGATCTATCGCATCCGACGTCCCACGCCAATCCCGCCGGCCCCCGACCGCACCGCAACACCCACGGCGCCTCCCGATTGCGATGCTCCGATTGAAACCCTCCCGATAGCATAGTGGCCGTTGATCTCCCCGCGATCCGACGGCCCTCCGCTGATCGCAATTCCTTCTGCTCCTCCTCCGATTGCGTGCCCCGATTAAATCTCCACCGTCCATTCTTCCCGCAGATCAACGGTCTGCGCTCAATCGCAAGCCCATGCCTGATCGCAATCGCAAGTCGCATTGGCACCGCCCCGATTGAAGCCTTCCGATTTAATCTCAGCCGTCTGTTTTCATGTTGATCCGACGGTCCTCCGCCAATCGATGATCCCCTCCGATTGTGTTCTCCACCGTTGATCTTCCCGTCAGATCAACGGTCAGCGCTCAATCGCTCTGTCCCTTCGATCGCAATCGCAAGTCCTTCTATTCGCCTCCCGATTGCATCGCAGCCGTCCATTTCCTGCCTATCCAACGGCCCTTATTCCTTCCGATCACAAGTCCTACCGCCATTTCAAAACCTGCCGATTCGTTTCCCGCCGTCGATCTGATCTGCAGATCAACGGCCAGCGCTTAATCGCACTGGAAGTTCAATCGCATCCCCTTTTGTGCCACCCCCGATTGAGACCCTCCGATTAGATCTGGACAGTCCACGTGTCCAGATCGGACGGTCCAAAACCGCTCCTCCTTATTCTTCTCCCGCTATCTGTTTTGCCTTCCTATGCAGATCTCCGCCGTTGGTTGCCTTCATCCGACGGTTTCGCTCCTCCCCCGCCATCCGAAGCAGTTTAACCTATTTCCGCAGGATTTCTTAACTATTCTTGTGTTTTGCAGGCAATCTAATGGTTTTCCATTGTTTAATGAAAGAAATCCGAGGCTCGGGAAAGACGTTTCCTGCGCCTTCGAGTCGTTAAAGGGAACCATCTGCGGGATTTCGCTTCATTGTTTTCTCAACGCTGCATGGACATTGATGCCTTTGAAAGCCCAGTGCGGCCTGCACATCAACAAGACACTGTTTTAATTCAAAAAACAGTTAAAGAGTATCAGTTTGGAGACAGAGCACAGCGGATGAAGATTGAAGACAGTTTTTATGAGGATTACGGCTAAGACAGTTATCAAAAGCCTAATCCCCAAACTAAAACACAGTTTAAATGAAAAAACCTAAAGTGTTTTATCAGACAAAAAGCCTCCACCACCACATCTGAGGCGAATTGATTCCTCAGCTACCACCGAGCCACCTGGTGCCTCAAACCATTCAACCAAAGGCTGAGTTATTGAAGAAAATCAGATATCCGCCTCCAGCCTAGCCGGGGAGTTACTTATGCAAGGAAACCAATGAATAAATATCTGCAGAGTTACTCCAAGACGCAGCATATGAGCCTCAAAGTCAAATAAAACTCACTTCGAGTTTTAAATCATAAATGTAAAAGTTAATGCAGCACTTCCACCTGTAATTTCTCCCAATCGATGCCTCAAAGGGCCGAGAAGTCTTGAACCTGTATTAATTATCCTGAGAGATATTTTCACAGATCACCTCCTCATTCTTCTATAAATACCTCAGAAGAAGATGAGAAATTGTTGGTTGCAGAACTTTGAAATACACTTGAGCTCGAGACTTCCATTTGTACATAGTGTTCACTGGCCCTTGAAGCTCTCTTTGCACTAGAGTAGTTAGGTTGAATAGTGAAGATGATTGCTGAACTGAAACATTGGACTTGAAGATTGTAATTGGTTTGACATCAATATAAAAGTTGTTTCATGGGATCTTGATCTATATTGACGGTGATGTTATTCTCATTTGTAACTTGTTGTTTTATTTCTGTTTTCATGTTGTTTCATTTTCCATTGTAAAGAACAGTTTAAACAGGGTTAGGACCTGCTGTATATCAGTAACCTTCTCTGGCTGAGAAATCTTTATTTGAATGTTTTCTTCCAATCTATGTTATTCAGGAATGACTTAATTCAGTTTAGGCATGAGAATGCTGGCGTTCCCTCATTTTATCGTCCTAGCTGAATATTATTTCTGAACGTTACTTTCAGTATATGTTATGTGATGATGAACTGAAGGAAGATATGGCTAGCCGTGGTCCCCGACTTGTCTGCATAACTAACAGATTGTTTCCCTTGGAATGTGTTAAAAGCTGGCTAGTTTAGAAGCACTTGCTAGATCTTAGACCATTCTGTGTTATCGTTGTGTTTCCCCTTGTTTTGTATATTTTCTATTGGAGGTGTGTCAAAGGCTGGTTGGTTTAAAAGTACTTACCAGATCCTAGTTTGCTTTCGTGTCCTTCTTAAAGTGTTTGTCAAAGGCTGACTGGTTTAAAAGTACTTATCAGATCCTAGGCTTCTCTTCGTTCTGCATCTCTTTAATTCCCCTTCTTGATGTATCACTCCATTCCATAAATCAAAATTTAAAGAGATCCTTAGACATAGATGACTAGCCCCTTGGATCACACTTGATGTTGTTGTTCAATTAAAGCCTAGATATGACTCCATAGCCCAATGGACTAAAAACCAGCGTTATATCTATCTGTCTGCCAAATCTGTTCTATTTACTTGCAACTTCTCACTTTTGAAACTTTTTGCATTTAGGATTTTCCCCTCAAGTAAAATTTCATGCTCAACCATCCAAAACAAAACAAAACCCGTGGCCTTCATAACTAGCCCTATTACCCTAAACTTCGGAGACATCCATCTTTGTACATATTGAGAGACCCTCTCCGGGACTAGGAGGGCTAGATCCTAGAATCCCAAAGTTGGTTGAAATGATGTTAATCCGGTGGATTGGACTCTCCACATACAGCATAAATTACGAGATCCCAACCCTGATCGCCAAATTGGAAGAGTAGGGATCACCGAGACTAAGGTCCAAAGTCTGATGAGAATCAATCTCCACAAGGGGAGAGACAGGGCGAAAGCCAGAGCTCTGAGAGCAAAAGGAGCTTTGCGAATAGTGCAATCTAGGTGCAAGATTAACACAGCAAGAAAGCCAACACCTGCGCCCTGTGATGGTCCTAGAGCTTCGCTCAGAGACCACAGAAGCATAGCATGAGCTAAGGGGCAAGAATTCAGGTCTGAAGCATCCTAGAGAAGCCGTATCTCTGAGGATTGAGCGCGGTTCTAGATGAGTGTGCCACATTAATGCCCCAGACGTAGCAAATTTAATGCAGTGAATGTCGCAAAGGACGCAAGGGAAGTTGGCAGTGGTAGAACCCCACGCGTCGACCCATCCTTGCCATATGTTAAGCATGAAGACCCCAGATCCGAGAGGTACACTAAAATATATTGTAATCAATATAACAAAATATATTGTAATCAATATAGCATTTGTTTACCAAACTTAAAAACCTCTGATATCTTTAAAAAAAAAAAACATAAAGTGTCTCAAAAAAAAAAATATATCTAGACTTTGCCAAATGAGATAAAAATGCTCACTCTTCTTCCCTTCTTTGCCTTCTTCCATTCTTTGCCAAGAAGATAAAAACACACACTCTTCTTCCTTGCAAGATCATTACATTAATTACACAAATCACATATCTTCAAAGTGAATCTTACATTACTTACACAAATCATCTAACTTCAAACAAGGAGAATGGCCTAAAAGCTTGCAATCAGTCAAAATAGTAACAGAGCTGGGATATAAAATGCAACAAGGGATTCTTGGTGGAAGACACATGCTATAAATATTTCACTTTCATAATAATGAATATTTGGGTGGAAGAAACATGCTATAAATGTTTCACTTTCATACTAATGAATATCATTCATATATGGGTGTAATGAATATCATTCTTATATGGGTGGGATTCTTCACTACACAATCCCCACAATTTTATACCATGAAAAAGCATTAGGAATAGTGATGACCATGAAAAAGCATTAGCAACAGTGATTACATTTACATAATCTTGGTATTTACAGTTGAGAGGGACAAAATGCAAGAATGTATTTGTTTTAACAGTGTCTAAACATGAAAAAGCATTAGCAGTGCTAGTTACATAATCTTGGTATTTATAGTTGAGAGCGACAGATTGCGAGAATGTATTTGCCATGAAATTATAACACCATCAAACTTTATGACATCAAAATTCAATTGATTCTTCATACATTATGGCATACTACATCTCAGGCAGTAGTCCTCGTGTTTTTTTGCTATATATACGCTTGCTTCACAACGTCTTTTCAGAGCTAGAAGATGCTTTAGGAACCTCTGCTCATGACTATATTGGGAGCATCTTGGCAGAGTAAGTGTCATTCTTTGCAGCAAAGGGGCACTTTTGAACAGGCATCCTAACAAAGCAATTTCCTCCTTATCAAAAGTTGAAACCTTTACGTGTGCCTTCTTCAGACTTTTGCTCGTGAAAAGCTCAAATTTGATGCCTCCAGTTTTGTTGCGTGGCACTGCAATCCAAACTTTGTGGGATAAATCTCATTATTAAAAAAACTATGGTGTTCAAACACTCTTAAGGTGATCTAGAAGGTTGATTCAGATCATAGTAACTCTTCGTCACATGTTTACCCTGGTAGGCCAGTTAACTTGGGTAAATGTGGGAGGAGGGTGTTACAAAGTGGTATCATAGCAGGTTGCGCTCTCTTTGGGTGATATTTGATACCACAAAGTGGTATCAAAGCATGATTAAACACTTCGAATGGATGGGCAGAATTTGTTTTTCATGCATCCATGTCAGTTGTATATGTGTGTTTGTTATGCATGGATTGTGTCTAATTGGTGTTATAGTTTGTGGTATCATACATGGTAACTGGGATGATGATTGAGATGATGCCAGTATATTTATATGATTATGATTATACATGTATCACGCTAATATGGAATTAGTTTTCAAATGAGATAGCCTCCCCTAAACTTTGTTGAGGTATGCTGGTTATGTTTGTATTGGTTTATATGACATGGTATGCTTGTAGGAAGAAGAAGATCAAAGATGACTAGAAAAATGGTGGATTACAGTTCACGAGACTCTCCCTACTAATCATATGAGCAACATTGTGATGAGTACTCACCTCATATAGCAGACACCTTGATAAATTTGAAGGTAGAGATAAGAAGTTGCAATCATACAATGACAGGATCATTCAATCACAAGAGAGACTTGCCAAGGCACAATAGAAACAAGCAGATGTCAATGCAGCTATCCTTCGGTTGTTTCTCCGACTTGTAGAGACACAGACAACCACAAGAGAAATTTGCTTCACTCTTTTTAAAGATGTGATTGAACCCATTTCTGCAAACATTTTGTAATGTTCCCTATGTCCATATCATTCATGAAAAATGAGAGTTCAAAACTTTCAAGCTAAGCGGAATGAAAGAACATGACATTATCAATTGCTTGTTTTGTTCTTTCTCCAATACTAGCAACACATTCGTTGGAGAATTTGAGATGGGGCATTAAAGTGCAGAGATATCACCATCTACTAGATAGCACAGTACAACGCATTGCATGTCTTAAAGAAAGTTTGGAGAGAATGTAAGAATAGAGTATGTTGTCTAGTAAAGCGCTAAGTCTGTCACTTGCCATCAATGTGGTTCAAAGAGACGAAGCAGAGTGAAAATGTGGAGGGAAGTAATGCATGCTCGCACCCGTCAAGTGTTGCGTGTCAAAGCTAGGCCATGCGACCTCACGGATCAATTCATGGTGTGCACCAGTGTTATTGGGGAATGTGTAGCCAAATTTAGTTGATTCATTGAGCCAATAAATGACTTATGGTGATAGATACATTATAGAAGCATTTAAAAGTAAATTTTAGTCTTAATACCATTGGAAATAAGATTAAAGTTAAAGTTTTATTGTTATGTTAGGGATTTTGTTAATAGAGATTTTGGTTAAAATATTGGAAAATGTGGATACCTAACTTTCCATAAAAATTATGAGAGAAATTTCATTATTTCATAATTTGTTTCATTATAGGTTGTCACATTCAATGAACATATAAATTAGACAATGTAGGAGATTTTCAGTCTCAAAATTTCACTATAAAACAAAAAATATATTGATTAGATAAGAAAAAAAATACAGTCAAATTTAAAAATTGACTTAGTTTGAATTTCATGTCGAACTTGCTTACCTCTCAAGGAGTGTTGTTTCATCTAAATTTATAATGAATTTTAGTTTCAACCCCAACTCCCTTTCTGTCCAATAGTAAACATACCATCTATGTAGGATCTACAACCATACTAACATTCAGTTACATATAAATCTAGAGTATACATATTTCAATGGATTATGGAAAAAAAATATACAACGACACATCACACTTCCTTCCTCTTTAATGATTGAATTTAACACATGGATCACTCATTGACTTACTATGTGAACCATTAAATCAAACACAATTATACTTCCGCTGAAGGCCAGAAGCTGAATCATCAACATAAGATGCATAGTCCTTAGTCGAGATCCATGTTATATAATGCCAAAGGCTATCCTCCCACCCTCTCACCTCATCACTTCATAATTAATGCTCTTAACTAACCCGTGCTCCAACATTCCTCTACAAAAGTTTGGCAAAGATGGCAGAAAAGGTCTAGCATAAGTAGACTAGTCTTGAAAGCAGCCTCTTCCATCATGCTCTAATAAAGATCATTGTTTTACACCAGCTTAAGTAGAAGAACATCACTTGGGACACTTTCATGCAGGCATATGTCTTTTTTTATTCTAGTAGCCAACCTACTAGCCCTAGTTCTCCACCAGCACCATCAACACCTTCTAGACATGTGGAGGTTGGCTCACCTAGCAATGTTTCAGTGAGGAGGAAGATTGAGGTCACCAAGACATACCAGAGAGGAAAAAGCCTTGTGTTTTATCCTCAGATTAAGGAAGGGGCCAAGCCCACATCACCACAGCAAGGATTACATTCACAGCATGATACATCCATGAATGAGGAGGAACATGATTTTGACCTAGTATACTTGGAGGCTAGTGAAGAGCATGAAAATCTAGAGAGGATAATTAAGGACAAAGATGCTCAGATCAAAGAACTCCAGGACAACTTGGCAAGGGTTGATTTCATTATTTCCTTCCTAGAGAAAGAAAATAATCAGCTCAAGGCAAAATAATTTTCTTTGGAGAAAAGTCAGTTTGAGGCTAGCATGCATTATATGAAAGGTAAAGCAGTGGCTGAAATTGAAGCGTCAAAGAAGCATGAAGAGCAAATGAAAAGGAAAAGACCAAGGACCATGGGTCTCAAAAGAGCATTGCAGAGGGAAAGAGAGAAAAATCCATTAGATGAAGAGCTGAGTTTTGAAGAAAGAATAGCCATGGAAATCAATGAAAAAATGGATTTTTGGCTTGAGAAGGTCAATATTCACTTGGAGAAGCTCCTTGACAAGGCCAATAAGAATAACAAGATACATAAACACATGGTTAACCATTACTATGCAATAAATCAAATTTGTAATGTCAAAGTCAAACAGTTGCAAGCCAAACTAAAGGAAACCCTAAAAAGTCAAAATGAGAAAGATAACTTGGAGATTCTTGCTGATGCTTCCCTAGTAGCATAACATAACTCATGAGACACCTTTGGACCAATTTTGAAGAGCTTTGGGGCAATTTTTATTTTTAAGAACTTTTTGTCAAAATTGGAAATTTGAAAAACCAGTTATACTGGAAAAATCATAGCGTGGGCCACACTATGCTTTTGATGGGGGGTCCACTAGAGGAAAAATTAACATTTTTGGATTCCTCTTGACAATTACATCAATCTGACTTAGTAGTTTGACCAAGTCAGCTAGTTTTGGGGGGTCAAAATGCCCAAAAACATGCTAAAAATCACCTTTCTGCCCTGTTTTTGGAGCCTTCGCTATGCTTTCTGAGTAGTCTCGGGAGACTGAATATTTGGAGGGCTAGAAGCCCCCTTTTTAGTGCTTGATCAGTCTATCATGTAGTAGACACCCAGAGATTTCCAATGGTACCTTCAGATCCTGATTTGGACACCTAGAAGGCCTCCAACAGTCAATTTTGTTGAGCTTGCTATGCTTTTTCGAGATTTTGCTACACTTTATCCAAAAGGCAATTTTCACTGAAATTTTGATGTAGTTTGACATTTTACCGATGTAATTGATGAAATGATGATGTCATGAGATGTAATTGAGCTGCTAAATGGAAAATTAGGTTAGATACATGCCTGTAAATGTAATTTTGTTCAAATGTATCTACTTTCCTATCATGAGGTGAATTGGTTGACTTCCTCTAGAGATTAGGGTTTTTTTGACCTTATCATGTAATCAGCTCCACAACTAATGGATTCGACCCCTGAGAGAGGGGAAATTTTGTTTTGGTCTATACCTATCATTTTTGGAGTCATTTTACTGGTTGGATATCAATGGATTGTAATCTTGTACTTTCACACTTATTCATAAATCAAAGGATGCAGTTGCAACTCTTATCTAGGAATTCATGTGCAGTGAGTTTATGATCATGCATCTTCTCTATTATAGTATTTATTGAATGATGTATAACTCCTCTTTCATATCTTGTATCTTCAGCGGATTTCCTTATAGTTTATAGCCAGAATTCTATTGATTTAGCTCTGTTTATATGGAAATGTCATCTTGTGTTATATGCTTCCAGTTTAATGAATTCATGATTGAAAATGATCATTAAATCCCTCTCCTTATTCAGACTCGCGACCATACCTAAAAAACCCTAAACCATCATAAATCCATTTCTATCTTTCTCCTTTATATTTTTTCAGTTGTAAGCACTTTGATCCCTAGACCTAGCTACTTGGTTTCATCCCTGATCTAGCATCAAAGCCTGAATTTATTAAACCTACCTGAGCCTATCATATCTAGCCTAATATCTTTCATGTCATAGTCAATCATTGGTTGTGATCTCATTAAGAGTGGAGCCCCCTCAGCCTCGTAGGACTAGCTACTAGATCAAAGTGGTCTGTGGTTACCTTTGTCAGTCTCCTTTTCATCGTTCGAAGAACTAGTGGAGTGCTAACACATTACAGAGTCACTAATTACGAAATAATGGTCAAAACATTAAATACCAAATTCTATTCAAAACATTCAACAACACACTCACTAATTGTGAAATATTATTCAAAAAATTAATTACCAAATACTATTCAAAACATTAAGCAACTACAACATTTTCCAAATACCAAATACAATTCAAAAGATTAAGCAACTACAATAATTGACATTCAAAACATTAAGCAACTACAACAATTGCGTGGCCATTCAAAACATTAATCAACCAAACTATATCCTTACCCTTATAAATAGTAGCAAAGCCTTATAATCAAATGAGGACAACTGGTTCATTATGTATCCTTATTTTGCAATGCAATTACCAATTTATAATGGCTATATTATAATGATTCATTTTGGAAGTTTTAAAGCAACTATTTATATTACAATGAATCATTTTGCAAGTTTTAAAGCAAGAAAATTTTATAATGCTTTATAATTATTGTGTTGCAACTTTTAGAGCAATATGTACATTATGCATTTTTATTTTACAATTAAGGATTTATAATAATTGATATTATAATGATTCATTTTGCAAATTTTAAACCCACAATTACAATTAAGGATTTATAATGATTTATAATATAATTATTTATTTTGAACCCACAATTACAATTAAGGATTTATAATTTGATTTATATTATAATTGTTTATTTTGAACCCACAATTACAATTAAGGATTTATAATTTGATTTATATTATAATTGTTTATTTTGCAAGTTTTAAATTCAGAAATATTGCATTACAACTTTTAAAGTAATAAAAAATTTACAAATGATATATCTTACTTTTTTTTTCTTAATTTTATTTCTAATTATTTAATTTAAAGATCATGGTCATGTCTAAGAATAATGAATTAATTGAAAAATCATTATCTATCCAAAATCCAACGAGTAGACATTATCTTAACATATAAAAACAAAATAGTATAATTTTTAAATATACAAAATTTAATCATAATCCTTAGCAGAAAATTTAATTATAATCAATTTATTACATAATCTTTAATCATAATCAACTCACTTAATAATCATCCAACACTCTATATAAATGAATAGAAATATATATCCTATCCTCTTTGATATGAGGAGGATATGAAACATAGTTATATATATATATATGACCAAATTTCTAGATCCATCTTAACTCCGGATCTATCAAGCGCCGAGAAGGATCAAATCTCTCGAGGTGAAAACCTCTTTTTTGATTTCTAATCCTATTTTTCTCTCTCGCTTCTATCTCTCTTCCTTCCTGCTACCCTTTCTCCCTCTCTCTCCATCTTCTTTATCACTCCCTCTCTCTCTCTCTCCACCTTTCACCCTCTATGTCTTTATTCTTACCTCCCCTTCTCTCCCTCTCCATCTTCATATCTCTTTCCCTACCTCTCTTCACTCTCTCTCTTCCTTTCTCTCCCCCCTCTCTCTCTCTCTATCTTCACCTTCCAACTTTGTTACCATATGCCTCTCTCTCTCCTTCTCTCCCCCCTTCTCTCCATATATCCTTATTTGTCTCTTTATCTCACCCCAAAACATACACACTCCCTCTTCATCTCTCCCTTGTCACTCCCCCTCTCTCTACACTACTCACTCTCTATGTATTTATTCTTCCCTCCCTCTCTCCTCATCCAACTCCATCTCTCAATCCCTCCCTCTCTCCCCCTCCAAATCCATATTTCTATCCCTCCCTCTCTCCTCCCCTCTTTCAAGTCCCCTCTCCTTTCCTTCCTCTCTCTCCCTTTCTCTCCTACCTCCCTTTCTCTTCCCCCATCTCTCTCTCTCTCTCCATCTCTCAATCCCTCCCTCTCTCCCCCTCCAAATCCATATTTCTATCCCTCCCTCTCTCCTCCTCTCTTTCAAGTCCCCTCCCTTTTCCTTCCTCTCTCTCCCTTTATCTCCTACATCCCTTTATCTTCCCCCATCTCTCTCTCTCTCTCTCTCTCTCTCTCTCTCTCTCTCCTACAATCCTCTCTTCCCCCATTAGTCTGTTCCTCTCTCTCATCATTCCTCTCTCACCTCCTTCTATTTGACCCCCAAACTCTCTTTCTTTCTCTCTCTCTCTGTCCTCCAATCCTCTCTCTTCCCCCATCACTCTATCTCACTCTCCAACTATCTTACTATTTCTATCCCTTTATCCTTCTCTCCCCCTGTGTCTCCATCACTCCTCCTTTCTCCTTCTCTCCCCTTTGTCTCCATCACTCCTATGTATCTTTATCCCACCCATAAGCATACACACTCTCTCTCCATCTCTCCCTTGTCACTCCCTCTCTATGTATTTCTTCTTCCTTTCCTCGCTCCACCTCCATCTCCATCTCTCTATCCCTCCTTGTCTCCTCCACCTCTCATCCTTTCTCTCCTACCTCCCTCTCCCTTCCCCCTTCTTTCTCTCTCTCTCACTCTCTACCCTCCAATCCTCTCTCCTTCTCCCTCCCTCTCTCCTTATCTCTCTCCCACCTCCATCTTTATGTCTCCCTCTCCCTCTCTTACCCTTCTCTAACTCTCTCTCTCTCTTCTCACTCTCTCTCTCTCTTCATTCCTCTTCTCCCTTCTCCTTCAATTTATCTCCATATCTCCCTTGTCACTCCCCCTATTTCTCCACCTCTATCATATATCCTGATATATTAATATATATTACAATATAATAAATTTAATATTCTATTAATCTAAACATATTAAATTTAATAATATTAATATTTTAATATTAATGTTAGGGTTAATAATGTTTTTTTTCATGGTATTAATAATAATTTGGTCCATGGTATTTGACCCTTATACTTCATATATAATTAGATCTTGATTTCTAATCGTATTTGATATATTTTTATTTATTTACCTTACCTCTTTATACCTCTTTTATATTTACTTATTTACCATACCTATTTTATAAATATATTATTTGGCCCATGGTATTTTCCCATGGTATTATTAATAATTTGTCCCATGGTATTTGGCCCATGGTATTAATAATAATTTGTCCCATAGGCTTCACCTAAATAAAACCTGTTTTTGAGTTTTTGTAAATATAAAGTGGTTTATTGAGTAAATATAAAAATCGGTTTTATTTATTTACCATACCTCTAGTTTGTTTATATTTTTATTTTTTTACCATACCTCTAGTTTTTTTATATTTTTATTTATTTATCATACCTCCCTAGTAATATAAAAGAGGTTTTATTTATTTACCATATCTATGGTTTATTTATATTTTTACGTATTTACCATATTTTATTTATTTACCATATCTCTTTTTTGAGTGTTAGTAAACTCTTCATATTTTAAGTTTATATCGTTTAAATTTATTTTTAATAAATTTTTAATTGTTCATTTATATGTTTATGTAAGCTATTGTTCAAGCCGACATTTTTTTTTGGCTTCCGACATACTTACACATCGAGGTCATACTGGGCTGTAGAATGCGCCTCTCGGTGCAACAAATAAAAATATATATTCTATCATGTTAGGCATGAGGCATACATATATCGCTATAGGTCTCATACCGCAATATATCACAATATATTGTAATCAATAATCAATTCAACATTTGTTTATCCAAAATTTACTTCAAAGTTTTTGAAATCTTAAATAAAAACATATATCGCTATAGGTCCCATACCGCAATATATCACAATATATGGTAATCAATAATCAATTCAACATTTGTTTATCCAAACTTAATTAAAAACCTTTGAAATCTAAAAAAAATAAATCAGATGTCCCCATAAAAAAAGACTTTGCCAAATGACATAAAAACACTTATTCTTCAGACTTTGCCAAATGATATAAAAACACCTACTCTTCTTCCCTTTCTTGTAAGATCATTACATTACTTACACAAATAATGATCTTGCACAATTTATGTAACTTCAACCTAAATCTTGAAGTACTTTAACTTTACACAAATCATCTAACTTCAAAATCAAAATAAAACCACTAGAATCATTTAACTTCAAAGTCAAAATGAAACTAGAGAATCATTTAACTTCAAAGTGAGTCTGAGATTACTTACACAAATCACCTTAACTTCAAAATTAAAATCACCTTAACTTCAAAATTAAAATAAAACCAGGAGAATGGTTAAAAGCTTGCAATGAGTCAAAATAGTAAGAGAGCAAAATAGTAAGAGAGCAGGAATATTTTTTTTCAGAAGAAAAAACAATGTATATTTATGTGAATAAACAGCATATGCACAAGATGTTGGAATTTGTATGTATGAAGAGGAGCCAAAATTTTGCATCCTGTACGTGGCAAATCTTGCAATTGGCTATGTGGAAAAGAAGATCTCTTTTACATCCAAAGTCTTCCAGACTTTTTCTATTTTTAGAGAAAAATAAACTTATGCAACCTCTCATTCATTTATAAAACACAAAGGAGATGTATCCATGTGATGAAGATGAATACACTGGTCAAGCCATATCTACTGGGAATAGAAGATGTTGCGTCTCCATAGTGGGAGGGCATGCAAGATCATATTGGAAACCAATAGCATAACAACATTCATTGAAAAGACGCTCGCTTGAGGGAGAATCTAAGATGACATGCTCGAGTCATGCGTCCACAGTGAGGCCAAATGAAAAACAGCAATCAAATATAACATACTCGTCTATAAATCACGCTCGCTTGCAGAGTTAGAGGAAAGGAAGTGAAGCCATATCACACATTCGGGTTTCCTGATGAAGGCAGCTACATGTAAGAAAAGGATGACAAGTTCATTGGAAATGAGACCACCTATGATTGCAGAGATCTCCCCATAGAGGCAATAGGATTATGAATAGAGAAAAAAATGTTTAGGTTAGAGAAGGATGCACTTCCAGGCTGATAAAAAGGAGCAGAGAAGGTAGAGTAGAGCAGTCTAATGATCAGGCTCGCTTGCAGAAGTCCGGAAAGGAAGCCACGCTCGCTTGTCAAAAATTTAAGTCCGGAAAGGAAGCAATTTAAGTCCGGAAAGGAAGCCACACTCGCTTGTCAAAAATTTAAGGATGAGTAGTGTTGCAATAGCCAAAACTAATGGGAAGGGGAAAAGAGATTCTACCAGCAAAAAAAATCCTCATCTAACAGCAAGGGGAAGAGGATCAGGGGATCGGGATGTCGGATCAGGGAATCGGGATGTCATTGGACCATACTTGAGACCCCGAGAACCCTGATTGTATTTGATTATCTTTATCGAACCAAAATCCATAGAAATGCCCCTCTTTGAGAGGCAATCATCTAATAGCAAGGGGAAGAGGATCAGGGGATCAGGTTGTCATTGGACCATACTTGAGAACCCGAGAACCTGATTGTATTTGATTATCTTTATCGAACCAAAATCCATAGAAATGCCCCTCTTTGAAAGGCAATCAACCCTGGTGTTAAGTTCACGAAAAATGTGGGAAATCAGGAGCTTACCTAATTTATGCCATAAAGATTTAGTTCGAATCCATCCGAGAAAGCAGAAATATAAAATGGAAGAATGGTTAAAAGCTCGCAATGAGTCAAAATAGTAAGAGAGCAGGAATATAAAATGGAATCTCGGTGGAAGACACGTGATAACAAAAATATAAATGCTTCACTTTCATACTCATGAATATCATTCGTATATGGGTGGGATTCTTCACTGCACAATGCACACAATTTTATACCATGAAAAAGAATTAGGAATAGTGATTACCATGAAAAAGCATTAGCAACAGTGATTACATAACCTTGGTATTTACAGTTGAGAGGGACAAAATGCAAGAATGTCTTTGTTTTAACAGTATCTAAACATGAAAAAGCATTAGCAGTGCTGGTTACATAATCTTGGTATTTACATTTGAGAGTGACTCAATGCGAGAATGTATTTGCCATGAAATTCTAACACCATCAAACTTTATGACATCAAAATTCAACTGATTCTTCATACATTATGGCATGCGACATCTCAGGCAGTAGTCCTCGTGTTTTTCTGCTATATATACGCTTGCTTCGCCACGTCTTTTCAAAGCTAGAAGCTCTTTTAGGAAACTCTGCCCATGAGTATATTGGGAGCATCTTGGCAGAGTAAGTGTCATTCTTTGCAGCAAAGGTGCACTTCTGAACAGGCATCCTAACAGAGCAATTTCCTTCTCATCAAAAGTTGAAACCTTTACGTGTGCCTTCTTCAGACTTTTTAGTGAAAAGCTCAAATTTGATGCCTCCAGTTTTGCTGCGTGGCTCTGCAATCCAAACTTTGTGGGATAAATCTCGTTATTAAAAAAACTATGGTGTTCAAACACTCTTCACATAGATGCATAGATGCTAAAAGCAAGACAATTACTAACCTTAAACCATTTACTTTCTATTGAGAGTTCTTCAAGAGAGACCAAATTTTCCAGAAGTGCCAGAGAAGGGGCTTGTCTACTGAGGCCATGAAGGGAAACTTTCTTCACATATGTTGCAGTAGAAAAGCATTTAAGTAAATTAAGCTCTGTTGTGGACAAATGCAGAGACCCACAAGACTTGAGCTCCACCATTGACATCGTGGGACAATGTTGCACTATGAAATTCACCAGATTTGGGCAGTTCACTGTCACCGAGATTTTACCCTGAACTCCAGTAATAGCGAGACACTTGAGATTGCCTGCAAAAATTTTCACATTGCTCAGCCCTTCACAGTATTCAACAATCAAATTTTCAAGAAGAGGGCATTTTGCTACAAGATGGTCAAGTATATCGTCATTTGTATAAATGAAGGATAGAGAACAGGTTACAAGGCATCTGAAACCCCTGAAGTAAGGGGGTAGCCGTTTAAAGGAAAGCAAATGGAGCTTCAATACTGTAAGGCATTCACAAGAAAATAGAGAAGTTGGAACATCCAAGAAACTGCCAGTCAAAACATTGCCGAGAGCGATTTGCTTCACTCTTTTTAAAGATGCGGATTGAACCCATTTCTGCAAACATTTAGTAATTTTCCCTTTTTCCATATCATTCATGAAAAATGAGAGTTCAAAACTTTCAAGCTGAGCGGAATGAAAGAACAGAACAGTATCAATGGCCTGTTTTGTTGTTTCTCCATCACCAGCAACACATTCATTGGAGAATTTGAGATGGGGCATTAAAGTGCAGAGATATCGCCATCTGGTAGATAGCACAGTACAGCGCGTTGCATCTCTTAAAGAAAGTTTTGAAAGGATGTAAGAAGAGAGTATGTTGTCTGGTAAAGCGCTGAGTCTGTCACTTGCCATGGATGCGGTTCCAAGAGACGAAGCAGAGTGAAAATGTGGAGGGAGGTAATGCATGCTCGCACCCGACAAGTGCTGCGCGTCAAAGCGAGGCCATGCCACCGATCAATTTGTTGTGTGCGCCAGTGTTATTGGGGAATGTGTAGCCAAATTTAGTTGATTCATTGAAATAATTTATTTTCATTATAGTTTGTGAATTTGAGTGATAATTGGTACATCGTTTATATAACAACATGTTCGTCTATATAAGTCACAAAATTGGAGAGGGTAATTTGTACTAATTAAACCATTCTACTTAGCCAATCGATTAACTAGATTGATATGTTGCTTTTTTGGAACTTCATTTCTCTATTTCACATTCTTTTCATTTATTTAGTTTTTCTTAACACCGTAAAGACTTCAAAGTTGCATATTAACACTCCGTTTTATCTTAAGGGATAAAATAGTAAAGTGATAGACATAAATCACAAGACATGGAAAACAACTCCATAATAAAGTGCACTAGCAGATAGCTTGATATAATATAAACTCATAGGTTAGTTATGTTGCAATGGAGTATGAAGATCGAACTTTGAATAAAATTTCATCTAGCTTTGGCCTGGCCATTAAATTCACACTTACCACAATCTCACATAAAGTATACCTTGCATTGCATAGACTCGTAAGGTGAATGTAAAGCCAAAAAAGGAAATTAAAAAATATTAATTTGTGCAATTAATTAAAATAAACATCTTTTTCTATTTATGATAGGTTAAAAACAATGAGGCAGTAAATTGGCTTTTTTTTTGTTTTTTAATACAAGTTGAAAAAACATAATACCAAAATTAAAAAACTAAATTATATACTTTAGTAGTGGTATAACAACGTAATTTTTTTTGGTTCATATTTAGAGATTTTTAAGTAACATATCTTTCTATCCATGGTTGGAAATGGTTACTATGTTGACCCAATTTTCAAATATAATTATGAGAATGGGTCTAAAATTTCAATTTTTTTTCAAACTTTTAAAATATAAGGACAAACAACATCATAGTGTTAAAAGTTATGATGTCCTAAAGTTTTATTTGTTTAGCTCAACAATGTCACCTTGACATGCCATGTGGCACCTACATGGTCACCACGTGGCACACTGTTCTAATGCCACTTCACCATGTTGTACCCTGAGTTAAACTGAGTGGGGCGGGGGGGCGGGGGGGCGGTGGGGGGGCGGCGGAGGGGGGATTGTGAATCAGTTTAATGCATTCATGGTCTTGTAAAACTTTCTTTTACACTTATTTACATTTTCATTTCATGATCAACTTAATGTATAATGGAACAACAATCATAATAAGTGAGCAACAGTTATTAAGCAGATTAAATACAGAATTTCAACACATAATCATCGAGCACATAGACAACACATATAAGTGGAAACCCATAAGGGAGAAAACCACATCTTATTATTGTTGTGATGCAAAGGCAAGCTCCAACTTCCTCTCACCACTGATTTTCTGTAGGCTCCAACCTACAGGACGCTACTACCTCGATTCTGCAAGCTACAACTTGTAAGGAAGCTCCAAATCCCATCTATTTCTATAGGCTATAACCCACAGGAGGCTCCTACCTCATCCAGCTCCAACTGACATCTATCAAGCTACAAATTGATATGGAAGCACCAACTTCCTCACATGCAGATTTACCTGGATATCAGCTCTGTTCTATTCCTTCTTCACTGTTGTCCTCCAACCTTCATATCTACCTTATATCATCTCTGGATCTACATTGCTTCTCTATCATATTTTTTTTTTCTTTTCACTTTCTAACGCCCTTTCTGCATATGACAGTAACATTATTTATAGAGATCACCCTCTCCTTATTTTCTCGCTCATGATTTCAGGAGGTTACAACACTATCTACTCATTTCAGTATTAAATTGGTGTTTTTCATTACCTACCGAGACTTGCCTTTGCATCAAAAAAATTAATAATACATTTTCAGTTATACACAATTATTTACTCAATCCATTAGTTTCTCGCTTTGTTGTGCATTTGTCCTTTCTGTTGTTGTCACTGCCTTTTCTATTTCTGTTGTTTTATTCCAGCTCTGTTGCATAACTACCCTATTTCTTCCATTACCTGAGTCTTTTGTGCTGCAATCACCCACACTTTGCATATATAAAATGCACATCTCAATATTAAAGACCCCAAATATATGGCGCGGAAGCTGTTCTCATCAACCTCAAAATAGAGTCAAACTCTTATGCGGAAGCTATTGTATTTAACCTTCATTTGAGCTTTCTTCACTTTTAACCCATGGTTATAAAACCCAACTTCCTTAACCTTATATGCGAAACTTATTCTTCTTTATAAATCTTTATTTGTGTTTACAAACCATATAAAATACTCACCTATAGCTCAAGGATTTCAATTTATGAATTAAACATAATGCCGACGTATATAAACTTAAACTTTCAGCCCCACACTTCATATCCCAAATATAATGAAACCCTTTCTTAAACCAAGGTTTAAACTCTATTCGCATATCTTGATGCGAGAATTCAAAATCCCTTTATACAGGTAACTATATCCTTATATTTCTTGTGGTTATAAATCCATATTTTATCTGCATCAATTAAAACATTTTAATTATGCTTTAAACTTTTAAACAATATATCAACATATATATATTTTCGAGCCCACAGTTTACCTGACGGCCAATCTCAATTTTTGACGGCGATTTACATACTTTGCACATATCTTGATGCACATTCAGCCCTCAAATCTCCACCGTCAATCCTTCATCCCAATCCAATGGTTATAAATCCATCGCACCTTTCCTCATCCATCCAACGGCTATCGCACTCTGTCTCCCAATCCAACAACATTTGCAAATAAAGATGCACAAGATTTAAGGTTTCCCGACCTATGCGAAATAGGTGGTTTTGATTTGCCACGCGTCGCCCTCTTAACGGTATCGCGTTCGTTTTGAGTTAAGTTGTGTGATAAAACCATTTTGGTTTTACGAAACCACCTTCACTGTTTCGTCTTCGCTATTGGCTCGTGGTTCCATCACTCCACTGTTCTGTTGGATTTGTTCCTCCTCTTCTGGTTCCATGCCATCTCGATTCTTGGTTCCACTTCTGTTCACCATTCATTCATTAGGTTAGTTACAGTTCATTCAACGCACAGTTTTCTTCTGCGCCACCACTTTAAGACTTCTGCCTTGATTCAACTTCATTACCTCGACAAAATTATGTTTAGTCCAGAGAATTACAACTGTAGTTTCTTCTTCTTTCTCCACACCTGTGCCCAACTGAAAAATGGAGAATCAATCGTCTCTGTCTCTCGAAGACTTTGATTAATCCTTTTCTAACCTTCTTACTCTACACAATGTGATTTGGACGATGATTTGAATGACCAAATTTCTTTTTAAAGGCATCGATCCTTTCTGTGATCGATGCTCAATCATATGCTATCCATCCAAGATTTAATTACAAATTGAATGTTCAACTTTTTAAACACACAGTCTCGGAATTCCTTTGAATTAGTCTGATTCATTTCCTGTCTAAAACCTCCTCTTGTAGCCTCTACCACTTTACTTTCTTCCTTCTGGTCCAACCATATCTCTAGTCTTTCTTATTTCTCTGCAACAATTTCATCTGATCCTGATCTGCTCCCTTGTCCTTAATGATAATTTTTGGTGCTACTCCTTTCTTCTCCTTTGCCATCAATGAAAATATTTCCAATAGTCTCCCCCTTTGGCATTGATGGCAATATTCCAATGCTTCCTCCCCATTCTCATTCTAAGAAGTGTCTTGTTTCCTCTGCTTGCTTTTCAGAAGAGCCCTACTTATTTTGCTTGCTTTTCCTCCCCCTTTGACATCAATGGTAAAGGGTTGCACATTTCCCAATGTAGTTGCTATCTTTCCATTTCCTCTGATCTTGAGGACTTGTTCCATGCACTGCTCCATTTCTCTAGCTCTTTTATGAAAATTTTTATTGACTGTTCTCCCCCTGGAATGATGCTTTCTTGTCTGATATTGACTATCACTTGTCTTCTACACTGATCCTGTTCCTCGTATGCAGCCTTTATTTTTTAATTTCTGATCATGTTAGAGAGTAACATCTGTAGACACTACCCCTAGTTTGTCTCTTAGATATTCAAATGGTTCTTTAGCAAGGGGTTTTTTGAATATGTCTGTTGTTTGTTCCTTTGTTGCTACATATTCCAACTTCACTAATTTTTGTGCTACTTATTCTTTGACGAAGTGGTACTTTATTGGGATGTGCTTTGTTTTTGAATGAAGTACAGGATTTTTTGATATGCTTATTGCACTTGTATTGTCAAATTTGATAGAAATGGGTTCATCAATGCTTACCTTCATGTCTTGGAGAGTTTGTTTCATCCACATTACTTGTGTGCAACATGTTGCTGCTACTATGTATTCTGCTTTTGTTGTAGATAGAGAGATAGAAGTTTGCTTCTTGCTTAGCCATGCCACCAGACTTTTTCCCAAATAAAATGCACCTACACTTGTGCTTTTCCTGTCATCCACATAGCTGGCCCATTCTTCATCTGTGTATGATGTCAATGTGAAGCTTTTTCCTTTTGGATACCATAGGCCGTAATGTGCAGTTCCTTGTAGATATCTAAATATTCTCTTGATTGCTAGTAAGTGATTTTGTTTTGGTGCTGCTTGATATCTTGCCACAAGTCCTATTGCCAACATAATGTTCGGTCTAGAGGCAGTTAGGTATAGCAGAATTCCTATCATGGATCTATAATGTCTTTGATCTACATCTGCAGATCCATCATTAGCACATAGTTTGCATCCAGTGATCATGGGAGTTGACACAGGTTTGTAGTCTTCCATTTGGAACTTTTTCAACATCTCTCTTAAGTATTTTTCTTGCGAAATGAATATTCCTGTGTTCTTTTGTAGAATTTAAAGTCCTAAATAGAAAGTGAGCTCTCCAATCATAGACATCTCAAATTCTGATTTCATTTCTTCCGCAAATCCTTTTGGTAACTCATCTTTGTTGCTACCAAACATGATGTCATCTACATACACTACTACAATTAGGAGTTCATTTTCATCAACCTTTATGTACAAATTGTTGTCTACTCCTCCTTTCTTGAACCCTTGTTTTTGCAAGTATTTTTCCAGCTTTGAATACCATGCACGAGGAGCTTGTTTCAGACCATATAAGGCTTTGTTTAATCTACACACATAGTCATGTTTATCTGTTAAGGATAATCCTTCAGGTTGTTCCATGTAGACTTCTTCCTCTAAATCTCCATTCAGGAAGGAAAACTTCACATCCATTTTATATACCATGAAATCATGATAGCATGAAAAAGCCAAAAACATTCTGATTGCTTCCATTTTCGCTACATGGGCAAAGGTTTCATCATAATCAAGACCTTCGATTTGAGAATATTCTTTGCATACAACTCTAGCTTTATTTTTTATTACCTGCCCTTGTTCATTCATCTTATTCTTGAATATCCATTTTGTGCCAATGACATTTTTGCCAGTGGGTCTTGGCATTAACTACCAGGTATTGTTCTTCTCAATTTGGTCTAGTTCTTCATTCATATCATTAACCCAATTTTTGTCTTTGTTTGCTTCTTCAAACTTCTTTGGCTCTATTTGAGATAGCATGGCTAGGTATACTTCTTCTGTCCGTTCAGCTAGCTGTCTTATAGTTTGGACTCCCACACTCTTGTCCCCAATGATTTGATCTTCTGGATGGTTCTTTTGAGTGTGTCTTGAGGGACCTTTTGAGTTTAATTCAGTAACTTCTGTTGTCTTGGTCCATTCATCATTATTTTGGTTCTCAGCTTCATGATCATCTGGAGGATTGGCGCAGCTTGTGCTTCTTGTATAGTTTGGTAGATCTTTGTCAAATCTTACATCAATGCTTTCGACAATTTTGTTCAGTCTTTTGTTGTAGCACAAGAAGAGGGCATTTTGCTACAAGATGCTCAAGTATATCATCATTTGTATAAATGAAGGATAGAGAACAGGTTACAAGGCATCTGAAACCCCTGAAGTAAGGGGGTAGCCATTTGAAGGAAAGCAAATGGAGCTTCAATACTGTAAGGCATTCACAAGAAAATAGAGAAGTTGGAACATCCAAGAAAGTGCCAGTCAAAACATTGCCGAGAGCGATTTGTTTCACTCTTTTTAAAGATGCGGATTGAACCCATTTCTGCAAACATTTAGTAATTTTCCCTTTTTCCATATCATTCATGAAAAATGAGAGTTCAAAACTTTCAAGCTGAGCGGAATGAAAGAACAGAACAGTATCAATGGCCTGTTTTGTTGTTTCTCCATCACCAGCAACACATTCGTTGGAGAATTTGAGATGGGGCATTAAAGTGCAGAGATATCGCCATCTAGTAGATAGCACAGTACAGCGCGTTGCATCTCTTAAAGAAAGTTTTGAAAGAATGTAAGAAGAGAGTATGTTGTCTGGTAAAGCGCTGAGTCTGTCACTTGCCATGGATGCGGTTCCAAGAGACGAAGCAGAGTGAAAAAGTAGAGGGAAGTAATGCATGCTCGCACCCGACAAGTGCTGCGCGTCAAAGCGAGGCCATGCCACCGATCAATTCGTTGTGTGTGCCAGTGTTATTGGGGAATGTGTAGCCAAATTTAGCTGATTCATTGAAATAATTTATTTTCATTATAGTTTGTGAATTTGGGTGATAATTGGTACATCGTTTATATACAACATGTTCGTCTATATAAGTTACAAAATTGGAGAGGGTAATCTGTACTAATTAGACGTTCTACTTAGCCAATCGATTAACAAGATTGATGGGTTGATTTTTTGGAACTTCATTTCTCAAGTCCACATTCTTTTCATATATTTAGTTTTTCTTAACACGATAAAGACTTCAAAGTTGCATATTAACACTCGGTTTTATCTTGAAGGATGAAAAAGTGAAGTGATAGACATAAATCACACGGAAGACATGGAAAACAACTCCATAATAAAGTGCACTAGCAGATAGCTTGATATAATCTAAACTCATATTGTTAGTTATGTTGCAATGGAGTATGAAGATCGAACTTTGAATAAAATTTCATCTAGCTTTGGCATGGCCTTTAAATTCTCACTTCCAAAATTTCACATAAAGTATACCTTGCATTGCATAGACTCGTGAGGTGAATGTAAAGCCAAAAAAGGAAATTAAAAAAATATTAATTTGTGCAATTAATTAAAATAAACATCTTTTTGTATTTATGATAAGTTAAAAACAATGAGGCCATAAATTGTTTTTTTTTTGTTTTTTTAATAGAAGTTGAAAAAACATAATACCAAAATTAAAAAATTAAATTATATATTTTAGTAGTGGTATAACAACGTAATTTTTTTTGGTTCATATTTCGAGATTTTTAGTAACATATCTTTCTATCCATTTTTGGAAATGGTTACTATGTTGACCCAATTTTCAAATATAATTATGAGAATGGGTCTAAAATTTCATTTTTTTTTTTTCAAACTTTTAAAATATAAGGACAAACAACATGATGTTTTAAAGTTTTATTTGTTTTAGCTCAGCCTGCCTTGACATGTCATGTAGCACCTACATGGTCACCAGGCAGCATTATCTCCTAATGCCCATGACCATGTTATACCCCATAGTTAAGCGGGAAGGCGAGGGGGTGGTGAATCAATTTAATGCATTCATGGTCTTGTGAGCTTTTCTTTTACACTTATTTACATCTTCATTCATGATCAACCAATATAATGGAACAACAATCGTAATAAGTGAGCAGCATGTAAACAGGTTAATCACAATTTCAACACATAATCATGAGCACATAGACAACATATATAAGTGGAAACCGCAAGGGAGAAGCCCACATCTTATTATTGTTGTGATGCAAAGCAAGCTCCGACTTCTCTGCACGGTTGCCCACGCCAGGGCTCCAACCTACGAACGCTACTACCCTCGATTCTCCCGGCGGCTACAACATGAAGCTCAACTCCCATCATTGCAGGGCTATAACCCACGACTCCTGCCTCATCCAACTCCATTGGACATCTATCGAAGTTACAGCTTGATATGGAAGCATAACTTCCTCATCTTGATTTACGGATATCGGCTACGTTTCTACTCCTTCTTCACTGTTGTCTCCACGACCTTCATATCTGTATATCATCTGCGGATCTGCTGCTTCTCTATCATTTTTTTTCTTTCCATACTCTAACCTTTCTACATGTAGTAACATTGTTATAGAGATCACCCTCTCATTATTTTTCTGGCTCATCATTTCGAAGTTTATGCTTTGTCTACTCATTTTTAGTATTAAATTGGTGTTTTTCATTGCCTACGGAAGACTGCCTTTGTCACAAAAATTAATAATACATTTTTGAACACTGCACAATTATTTACTCAATCCATTAGTTTCTGTTTCTTTGTGCATTTGTCCTTCTGTGATTAACATCTTTTCTATTTCTCTTCATTTTTATTCGGCTTTATTTTCATGTCTATTTCTTAGTGCACAAGGTCTTTAATGTAGATGCCGCTGCATATATTAAATGCACATCTTAATATTAAGCCCCAAATATGGTAACGGAAGTTGTCACCATCAACCTCAAAATAGGTCGAACTCTTGTACGGGAGCTATTTTTATTTAAACTTCACTTGAGCTTTCTTCCTTTTTAACCCATGGTTATAAAACCCAACTTCCTTAACGTTATATACGGAACTTATTCTTCTTCATAAATCTTTATTTGTGTTTACAAACCATACAGAATACTCACCTATAGCTCAAGGATTTAATTTATGAATTAAACATAATGTTGACGTATATAAACTTAAACTTTCGGTCCCACACTTCATATCCCAAATATATTAAACCTTTCTTAAGCCAAGGTTTAAACTCTATTCACATATCTTCGGTGCGAGAATTCAAAAAAATCCCTTTATACGGAAACTATATCCTTATGTTGTTGTGGTTATAAATCCATATTTTATACTGCATCCAATTAAAACATTTAATTATGCTTTAAACTTTTAAACAATATATCAACATATATATATTTTTGGACGCACCAGTTTACCGGCAGCGATCTCAATTTTTTACGGCGAGTTACCGCCTTTGCACATATCTTGATGCACACTCGGCGGCACTCAAATCTCTATCGTCAATCCCCTTCCATCCCAATCCATGATTTATAAATCCATCGCACCTTTCCTCATCCATCCAACGGGTATCGCACTCCGTCTCGGGTCAACGACAATTGCAAATAGATGCACGAAGTTTTAAGGTTCCCGACCTGTCTCATGAAATAGGTGGTTTGATTTGCCACCGTCGACCTCTTAACGCTATCGCATTGATTTGACCTTTTACCTCTTGCAACGTTAATTTGTGTGATAAAACCATTTCGGTTTTCTGAAAACCGCCTTCTTCTTCGTCTTCGCTATTGGATCGTGGTTTCGTCCTCCATGATTACGTGGTTATTTCCTCCTCATCCATCCAACGGCTATTGCACTTCGTCTCCCAATCCAATGGCAATCGTAAATAAATATTCGCACGAGATTTAAGGTTTGACCTGGTGGGAATGGGTGGTTTTGATTTTCCACGCATTGCCCTCTTAACGCTATCGCGTTCGTTTAGAAACCTTTCGCTTACCAGGTAAGATGTGCGACAAAGCCATTTTGGTTTTACGGGAAACCACCTTCATTGTTCCGTCTTCGCTATTGGCTCATGGTTACTGTCTATCCTTTGATACATTGGATTTGTTCCTCTCTTGGGTTCATGCATCTAGGTTCTTGGTTCCACTTATGTTCACCATTCATTCATTAGGTTGAATTTCAATTCATTCAACGCCACCAGTTTCTTCGCACCACCACTTTAATATACACTTGTCGTTTCGCTTCGTTACCTCGAACATGTTCGGTCCGAGAGAATTCGGGCCTTAGTTTCTTCTTCTTTCTCCACCGCACGCCCAGGCACCCAGAAAAATGGAGATTCAATCGTCTTTGTCTCTCGAAACTTTTGATTAATCCTTTCCTAACCTTCTTACTCTACACGGTGTGATTTGAACGATGATTTGAATGACAGAATTTCTTTTTAAACGCATCCATCATTCGTGATCGATGCTCGATCATGTGATATCCATCCGAGGATTCAATTACAAATTGAATGTTCAACTTTTTAAACACCTTTGTCTTGGAATTCCTTTAATTTGTCTTATTCATTTCTAATCTAAAACCTCCTATTGTAGCCCACCTTGCCTTTACTTTCTTCCTCGTGGTCCAACGTTTCTGCGGTCTTTCTTGTTCTCTGAAATTTCTCGATCTGATGCGCTCCTTGTCCTTAATGATAATTTACGGTGTTGCTCCCTTTCTTCTCCTTTGCCACCAACGACAATATTTCCAACGGTCTCCCCCTTTTCCATTGATGGCAATATTCAATGCTTCCTCCCCATTCTCATTACGAGAAGTGTCTTGTTTCATGTGCTTGCTTTTAGAAGAGCCTTTCTTATTTTTCTTGCTTTTCCTCATGACATCGATGGAAAAGGGTTTCCATTTCCCAGTGATGTAGTTTCTGTCTTTTCATTTCCTGCGATCTTGAGGACTTGTTCCATGCTGTGCTCATTGCTCTACCTCTTTTATGACAATTTTTATTGACTTCTTTCACCAATGAATGATTATTTCTTGTTTGATATTGACTATCACTTGTGTACATGATCCTATTCCTTGTATACGGCCTTTATTTTTGATTTACGATCATGTTGAGAAGTAACATGTTGTAAACACTACCCCTTGTTTGTCTCTAAGATATTCGAATGATTTCTTTAGCAAGGGGTTTGTCGATATGGTGGTGTTTGTTCATGTGTTGTTTTATTCCAACTTCACTAATTTACCATGCTACTTGTTCTGCGAAGTGGTACTTTATTGGGATGTGCTTTGTTTTTTGAATGAAGTACATGATTTTTTTGATATACTTATTGCACGTGCATTGTCACATTTTGATGAAAATGGGTTCATCAATGCTTACCTTCATGTCTTGGAGAGTTTGTTTCATCACATTACTTGTGTGCAACATCATTTCTTGTTGTTAGCAATGGGTCTGTAGTAGATAGAGATGTTTGCTTCTTGCTTAGTCATGCCACGAGTTTTTCCCAAATAAAATGCACCTACACTTGTGCTTTTCCTAACATCCACACAGTGGACCATTCTTCATCTATGTATCTTTGTCAATGTGAAGCTTTGCTTTTGGATATAGGCCATAATGTGTAGTTCCTTACTGAGATGAATATTCTCATGATTGCTAGTAAGTGATTTTTGTTTTAGTGCTGCTTGATATCTTGCCACAAGTCCTCTTTATAGTATAATTTCTGGTCTAGAAGCGATTGGTATAGCGGACTTCCCCCATCATGGATACGTAAAGTCTTTGATCTACATACTGTGAGATCCATCATTGCTTTTATAGTTTGCATCCCGGTGATCATGGGAGTTGGCACAAGTTTGCGGTCTTCCATTTGGAACTTTTTCCAACAGCATCTCTTAAGTATTTTTCTTGGAGAATGAATATTCATGTGTTCTTTTGTAGAATTTGAAGTCCTAAATAGAAGAGTGAAGAGCTCTCGATCATATACATCTCGGTACGATTTCATTTCTTCCATGGAGAAATCCTTTCTAACTCTACATCTTTGTTGCTACAAACATGATGTCATCTACATACACTACTACAATTAAGGAGTTAATTTCATCAACCTTTATGTACAAATTGTTGTCTACTCTCCTTTCTTCGACCACTTTTTTGCAAGTATTTGTCTAGCCCTTGAATACCATGCAGGGCTTGTTTCGAGACCATATAAGGCTTTCTTTAATACGCACCATAGTCATGTTTATACGGTAAGGAGAATCCTTCATGTTGTTCCATGTAAAATTCTTCTACTCTAAATATCCATTCGAGAGGACTTCACATCCATTTGATATACCACAAAAATCATGATAGCATGCAAAAGCCAAAAAACATTAAATTGCTTCCATTATGGCTACGGAGGCAAAGGTTTCATCATAATCAGAGTCCTTTGATTTGAGAATATCACTACATACAAAATGCAGCTTTATTTTTGATTTCTGCCCTTGTTCATTCATCTTATTCTTGGATATCCATTTTGTGTAATGACATTTTTGCCGGTGGGTCTTGGCATTAACTCCAAAGGTATTGTTCTTCTCAATTTGATCCCGAATTTCCTTCAATTTCATATATGCTTAATTTTTGTCTTTGTTGGCTTCTTCAAACTTCTTTGGTTCTATTTGGGATAACATGGCCAGGTATACTTCTTATGTACATTGAGAGAAAATTTGTCTTGTAAAATTTCCCGGACTCCCACACTCTTTTCCCCAATGATTTGATCTTACGGATGATTATTTGAGTGTGTCTTTAGGGACCTTTTAAGTTTAATTCGGTATCTTGTTGTGTCTTGGTATGTTCATCATATTTTGGTTACGAGCTTCATGATCATACGGAAGGATTGGTATGACTTATTAGCTATTGTATAATTTGGTAGATCTTCGTCAAATCTTCCCATCAATGCTTTCCACAATTTTGTGCGGTCTTTGTTGTAGCACATGTAACCCTTACTCTTGGACGCATATCCTAAAAATATTCCTTCATCGGTTCTTTCATCGAAACTTCCCGGTTTTCATCATTATTTTTATGAAATACTTGCTTTTAAAGACTTTAAAGTGCTTGATTGATGATGGTTTACCATGCCATAATTCATAAGGAGTCTTATCACAATTTGGTCTTAGATGAGCTTCGTTGTGAGAATGTGAACAATTTGTGTGTCTTTTGCTTGTGCCTAGAAGGTTTGGGGAATGTGAATGTTACTTTCTTGCATCATGGCTGCGGAAATACGGTATGTTGACCTATTTTTTTCCTCTTTTATAATTACATTGAGGGTGTACATGCAATTATGTTGTTGTTTTATCCATGTTCATTGCATAGGTATGCAAAATCATAGTCTGTGAATTCACCTCCTCTGTTTGATTTGATGCACTTTAGCTTGCATCATGTTTGATTTTCTACCAATGCCTTGAATATCCTTGAATTTCTCCAAGTGAGTTCGGATTTATGTTGAAAGTATTACACCACGTCAATACGGTAAAATCATCTATTATCGACATGAAATAAGATTCTCCACCTAGTGCATTAGTTCTTGAAGGGCCACACGGTCCATATGTACAAAAGATGATGGCCTACTTGTGGATAGTTTATCTTTGGCCTTGAAAGATGTGCGGGTACGCGCGATTGGCGAGTTTACATATGGTATTTGGAGGCTTTTTTATCGCGAGCATATCTACGACTACATTCTTCTTGATCGGTGATGATGTGGTCAAAGTTGCATGTGTCCAATCTTCTATTCCATAACCATGATTCTTCAAGTTTGCTTATGTGGCATGCTTCATTCTCTTCTTTCACTATATAGACATTACTTTGTTTGAACACCTTTGTTCAAGGTCTTTCCTGTGGTGCTAGATCTTACTTTACAATCTTGGGCTCTGAAAGGACCTCACATCCCGCTATCACACATTTGGTGACACTTAGAAAATTCGCTTTCATCCCATCCAAAAATAGTGCATCTTGAGCCTCTTCTCTTCCATTATTCGGACTTACGAGGCCTTTTCCTTTGATTTTCACAACTTTATCATTGTCGAATGTTACATTTCGGTTATTTTTCATCAAGGTTACAAACCGCGATCTCCGATCATATTCTTTGAGCATCCATTGTCCGCCCATACCATTGGATTTTCTAATATTGAGCTATTAAGGCCATGTTACACTTATTGACTTCTTTCTTGCATGCGGCCTGACGTTTGGTACCTTTCACGAGAAGATGGACCACGGAGTGTTTGAAGGACATTTTGTGAGACTTGTGTCCAATTGGATAGCGAGACAAAGCATTTTGATTATATTTCTAAATGGATTATGTGTCGAGTGAATTCCTCCGTGTTCTGTAAATATCCTTGAGTTTTCATACATCGGTCTTTGTCCATACGTTACCGCACTCCATGGCTTTATGACCAAACCCCTTACGATCAAAAACAATACCATGGAACCGATTAGTCATACCCGGTGAAAGGTTGTCCTCTCCATTTGTTTGCTTGAGGTAGTATTTCATTTTATGCATCCTTTCGCACGGTTGGACTCGATTTTCTTTCATCGTGATATCTTAAAATATCCCCGATTTGTGGAAAAGAAAAACAAGTGATATTTCTCATAGGAGAAAGAATCTCCTTTTGTGACTTAAGAGCTTTATTCATAATCAAGAGTGTAGAGGCATTTTTCAGCTAAGCATTTCTTTATTTAGTTCTTTGTCATTTGAAGTTACTGCTCGTTTATGTTTACTTCATTGTGGTCATGTTTACATTGGCTTCTACTTAAGCAGGAATATTTTGAAATTTGATTCATTATCATTTCTGACTTTTACAAAATTGATTTTTAGTTTATATTCTACCTTGGATTTGTTGGTTTTCTCTTTTGTAAACTATCAGCCTTTGTAGAGGAGATCTTTAAGCATTAGGTATTTTTATCCAACTATTCGAGCTTGTCATTAGTGGGTGTTCATTGATAATTCCCTTTGGGTGTTTTCTAATTTCTTTCTCGGAACGCTACCTCTTCTTCCAATTTCTCCTTCTTCTAAATTTTATCTTTAATTTGCTTTAGTGAGTGTCTTCCACCTTCTTAGCTTCTTCAGCTCTGCTTTCAAGCTGAATGAGGTCTTGAATTTGGTTCTTATTTTTACATATTTGAGAGAAATGTCTTTCTATTTTGCGCACTTGAGTTTAAGTTTATTTTATTTCCTCCAAGGCACTTCTAAGCTCCCCCTCCAAGATCTGCCTCACCTTCTTCCTCATATTCTAGAAGAAATCCTTCCATACTCTTCCTTGGTCATCAACACAAATTCATAGGTTCCTTCTTCATTGGAGGATTCATACGGAAGTTTTCGATGCACTACTATCTTCTTTCGAGCATAAATTAATTTCCTATTGAATCTCTTCCTTTCTTCTAGTTATTTGTTTTTGGTTTTCTCTGCATCTGGTAACAAGTTCTTTGGTTTCTTGTGAGGACACTTAGAAGCACTAGTGCCAACTCTTCACCGATTAAATCATTTAAATGGAAGTTTACCTTTATACTTGCACGAGCCTCTGTCAATCTTTTGATAAATTTGGCCTCTTCTTCATCGGAGCGGGCATGTATCTTCCTTTCTTCTTTGCACTTCTGCGCATAAAGGCTACCTCCCTCACATTTGACTTCCCTGGCAAGTCTCATCTCCTCCGTCGTCAAGTTTCCAAATAATTGGTTCATGGTCAATGTTTCCCAATTTGTTTTCTTCTATAGGCGAGACCTTGGGGTTAAACACGGAAGGTAAAGATCTCGATATGTTTTGCACAGTACATTATTTAATGGGTTCTCCTAGAGCTTTCATGTTATTCACAATTTGTGCAACCTTTTAAGAATAAACTAGCTATATCTTCATCTTCATTCATTTTTACATTTTCAAGCGGGAGCTCTTATGGGTTTGTGACATGCATATTCACCTTTTTGTCTCCCTCATGGATACTTTCTAATGTATCCCATATTTCTTCAGCAATCTTGTTGTGCATTACTTTGATAAATTAACCTCTACCCTGAGACCACTTAAGAGTGCATTCATGGCTTTTTGCATTAGCTATAAAATGTTGTTTGGCTTCTTTCTGCGGCACTTCGAGTCACAGCCAGGGCACATGTCTAATTCGCAGTGCCCAAACTTCTGTTCTAGAGACATTGTGCACCTCATTCTAATTTTTCCAAAAGGCATAGTTTGTGCTAGTAGAAACAGCTGAGTTGTTATTGAGCATCATGTGAATAGCCATCTTGGGGACACAGCAGTCTCCTTCCGGGTTGTTAAGGCGATACGAAAAGGAACTTGGCTACGATACCAGTTGTTGTACTCTTGAGTTACCAAGGCGGGGAATTGGGGTAGATCAATTTAATGCATTCATGGTCTTGTAAAGAAATTTCTTTTACACTTATTTTACATCTTCATTTCGCAGTCGGCTGTGTATAACGTGGAACAAAAATCATAATAAGTGAAACAACGTGTATTAAACGGTTAAATACGGAATTTCAGCACATAATCATCAAGAACATAGACAACACATATAAGTGGAAACCCATAAGGAGAAAACCACATCTTATTATTTTTGTGATGAAAAGGCAAGCTCAACTTCCTCTCTGTGATTTCTTGTGGGCTCCAACCTATAGGAAGCTATTACCTCGGTCTGCCAAGCCACAACGTGTAAGGAAGCTCCACCTCCCATCTATTTTCTGCAGGCTATAACCCACGAGGGCTCCTACCTCATCCCGGCTCCAACTAGACATCTATTAAGCTACAACTTGATATGGGCCGCCAACTTCCTCACATGCGAATTTACTCGTATATTAGCTACTGTTCTATTCCTTCTTCCTCATCCTTGACCTTCATGCTCACCTTATATCATCTGCGGATCTGTTGCTTCCTCTGTCGGTTTTTTTTCTTTCCACTCTCTAACGCCCTTTACGCATGTGATAGGCTGGAAATTATTTATAGAGATCACCCTCTCGTATTTGCATTCCTCATGGGAATATGAATTGAACGAGGCATGACTCTCTGCCCTTCAACACTCACTCATTTTTCTGCGCTCATCATTTCAGAAAGTTACACAACACTTGTCCTGCTCATTTGAGTGTTCATTGGTGTTTTTCATTGCTAACCAGACTTGCCTTTGCATCACAAGTGTGCATCACATTTTCGATTATACACGATTATTTACTCAATCCATCGGTTTCTCGCTTTCTTGTGCGTTGTCCTTTTACTGTTCTTTATCCATTATCTTTTCTATTTAACATTGTTTTATCCTAGCTGCTTGTAACTACCCTATTTCTTCCATTACTTGAGTCTTTGTCCTGTGATCACCCACTTTGCATATATAAAATACACATCTCAATATTAAAGACCCCAAATATATGGTAACGGAATATGTTCTCATCAACCTCAAAATAAGTCAAAATCTTATGTGGAGATTATTGTATTTAACCTTCATTTGAGCTTTCTTCACTTTTTAACCCATGGTTATAAAACCCAACTTCCTTAACCTTATATGCGGAACTTATTCTTCTTCATAAAGCTTTATTTGTGTTTACAAACCATATAAAAAAACTCTCACCCTTAACTCCAGGATTTCTGTTTATAGAATTAAACATAATGCGACGTATATAAACTTAAACTTTGAATTTACACTTCGTATCTGAAATATAATGAAACCCTTTCTTAAACCAAAATTTTAAAACTCTATTCACATACCTTGATGCGGGAACAAAAAATCCCTTTATACGAAACTATCTCCTTATATTTTTTTGTAGTTATAAATCCATATTTTATCCGCATCAATTAAAACATTTTAACTTATGCTTTAAAATTTTAAACAATATATCAACATATATATATTTTCGGGCCCACATTTTACACCGGCCGACGATCTCAATTTTTGATGGCGATTTGTCGCAACGCATATCTCGATGCACACTCGGTCGCTCGATCTCAACGTCAATCCTTCATCCCAATCCCAACGGTTATAAATCCATCGCACCTTTCCTCATCCACGTCGATAGCTATTACTTCATCTCCCAGTCAGCGGCAGCCATGATAAAGATACACAAAGATTTGAGGTTTTCACAAACCTATGTGGAAATAGGTGGTTTTGATTTACCATGCGTCACCCTCTTAACGCTATCGCGTTCATTTCGCTTCATCGCTTACCAATGTTGAGCAATGCCGATAAAACCATTTCGATTTCTGTTGCCTTCATCGATACATCTTCGCTAACAGCTCGCATGGTTCATACTCCATATACATTGGATTTGTTCCTCCTCTTCAGGTTCATGCCATCTTGATTCTTGGTTCACTTTTGTTCACCATTCATTCATTAGGTTAGTTATAGTTCTGTTCAACGCTGCAGTTTTTTTTCTTAACACCACTTTAAGACTTCACAGCAGTTCAACTTCGTTACCTCGTGAGAATTATGTTCGGTCTGATCCATTGTAGTTTCTTCTTCTTTATCCACACCATGCCCAAGCTGAAAAATGGAGATTCAATCATCTCTCTCTCTCTAGAAAGACTTTGATTAATCCTTTCTAACATTATTACTCTCTGGGTGTGATTTGAGCGATGATTTGAATGACAGAATTTCTTGCACTGAAAACATCGATCATTCTATGATCGGTAACAAATCATATCTTATCCATCCAAGATTCAATTACTGGGTAAAGATATTCAACTTTTAAACACACAGTCTTGGAATTACTTTGAATTTATACGATTCATTTCTAGTCTAAAACCTCCTATTGTAGCCTGCCATACTTTACTTTCTTCCTCATGGTCCAACCATGTCTGCGGTATTCTTAGCTTCTCCGCAACAATTTCACTTGATCCCATGATTTTCTCCCTTGTCCTTAGCCAGTAATTTATGGTGCTGTCCTTTCTTCTCCTTTGTCATCGGTGACAATATTTCCAACACACTACACTATGGTAACCTCGAAACCTTCTTTTTCCATGTAAACGGTCACAACCTATTCATCTTGATTTCATCTCAAGTAGTGGTAGAAGACGCAAGGGTTAAAAGGAGATATTGGATGCCTACACTCTATTGTTCTAAATCTAGATTATTATTCATTAGAGTGTTTATGAATTTTTAGTGGCACTAGAAAAAACAATTACATAACAATGTTAGGTTTTTATTGACATCTTGTTAACAAAATCTTTGGCTTCATCCAAATGCCCTGAGTACGACCAGAAGGTCAACCTAAAAATTTAATGTTCCATTGTGGGCCTCTCATTAATCATTGATGCAATTGAAGAAGTGACAACCCTGCTTGATACTTGCATGCCTACGAGAAAACAATACACTAACTTGGGGTGACATTGCTTGCATTCATGCTAGAGATTTTCATTTGCTCGAAATTTTTAGGGCCTCCTTGGCACAACCATGTATGGCATGTCTCGTGGTTATGGAATTTCATGAGATCAATTCTAGTTTAAGTATTCTAGTCTCCCAAATAAATTTGAACATCAACAAAGTTTTGACATTTTTAGGTTGAGCTAGATCTGTACGGAAATAAGCATACAAATTTCAAGTGTAATAGGCTTAGAAATCATAGTAATGAGCTCAATTAGTTAAAAATAATAGAATTTTCTAGGCAAATGAGAACCAACATTTCCTGTTGCCCCATGTTGTGTTGTTGAAAAAAACATGTTGCTTGCATATTAAATTAGTTCTTTTTCATGATAATTACTTGTAAGCGTTTGTTGGCCTTTTTTCAAATTAATGTTCTTCTTCATGTTAACTACCAAAATGCATAAAACATGAATATCAAAGAGAGACAAAATAACACAAAGATGTAGGCTTTCAAAGCTAGGGAAAAACCCCACAAGGGGGAAACCCAAAAAATTCCATTTCTTATACAATTAGATCAAGTGAGATATCAGGACCCAAGACTGGGACTAGCACTCCACAAATTCCCAGGCCATCCATCATCCTATGTCATGTTTTATCTTCATATGATAAATTATTATATCACAAGAATGTCCATTGAATCATGTCCCACATAGGTACGTAGCTACATGTAGCTCACATTTTATAGACCTTATAATCCTCTTATAGTTCACATTTCACGGTCATTATAACCCTTCGACACCACAGGTTCGGTCATGCTTCAAGCTAGCATATCATCACGGAGATAGCCTGGGAACTCACTTATTTTCGAGGTCTGTATGTTACGAAGCACACTCACATCCTTTTCATAATGCCTGCTACTTAAGAAAAACTCTAATATCTTAATTTGAAAACTTGCATATCTTTCCTCATAACTTCAATGAATTTCTTTCTCAAAATGAATGATAACGAATTGTAATATATAGTTGTTTATCTATGTGAAGGGTCATGTCCTTTGCGAAGGTCGACTTGCCTTGCATCACAGAGGGTGACTTCATCGTGTGGAGAAAAAAAAGACTTTTTGATACAAGATAAAAATAATTTTCCTTTTCTTGCAAGGTCTTAAGCAGGACTTTGACTCAATAAATCCTAGAAGCACGAAAGAACATGCTTAACTAATATTAAAAAAAGTTATTTGTCTTCTTTTTTATTTTTTTAAATTACATAATGATACAAAGTACAATGATAGTTGTGAATGTTGAACCTAGTTACATTTTTCAATAGTATTACTTGGACTCTTTAAAATTATAATGAGATTGTAGTCCTGACAAAAATAAATTATGAATTACATACATGAGAACAATATAAATACTCATAACGCATTTTGTCTCTTCTTAAATCAAGTCACGGCAAAAAATAATTTACATAAGCATCTTATGAGAAAACACGGTCAACTTTAGAAACTCAATTATGAGAAAACAAATTAGATTAGCAACAATAGTAGCATTATTCTCTCCCTTGTACCCTTTTTAGTAATAGAGCCATGACAAGGAACAAACGTGTACTTCAATGGGATCTTATGTACCATAAATAACTCAAACGCTTCCATGGATTCCCGGAAGAGAAAAAGTAGACAATAGAAGACATTTGTTGTAAGATTGCGGACAATTACAATGGATTTTGGCTATGCAACATGAGTTAGGGTTTATTGGTATTGGTTATATGATAGTTTTTTGGTGGGTTTCCATTATATATGTTGAATATTTCATAACCTACCAAAGCTTTTTTGTGGTCTTGTATACTGCTACACTACATGTACATGCATGCTGGTAATTTGGGCCCCCAATCCCCCTAATCTACTCAAGTAGAATATTTATTTAATATCGAGGTTTAATTAACTTGTCTCTAAAGGGGTTATCATGTGTTTGCTATGACATGTGTGCATTTTCACCTTAAAGTCTTATGTAACAACCACAGTTAAAAGTCCATGTAATAAATTTAATAAGGCAAAATAAGTCCAAGGTCATGGAACACATATTCCAAGATGAATGTTGGTAAAAAGAATTATGGTGGGTATTCATTTGGTTTATTATGTCTGAGGAAATTGGCAAAGGCATTGGAAAAGAGTTTGAAAAGGAGAAAAGAGACATTAATTAACATTTTGTTGTAAAAATAATGGAAAAAAGGGAAAACGAAGAAGGTGAAAGGTCACCGAGCTACATGCGAGGAGAATTTGAAGAAAAAATAATGGAGAATTGAGTAAATATAGGCCTGTTAATAAGAGGGCTTATGAGGATTTCACGCCTTTTGTCGGTACAATTTTTGGAGCTCTCTCTCTCTATTCTCTCTCTCATACTCTTGCACACTTGGAGAATTCTTGGAGCACTCCTGGCATTGGAGAAAAGGAAAGCAAAGGAAGGACAAGAAAGCAAAGGGACGAAAAATATCAAGCGAGAAGAGAGTTGGATCAAGCGACTACATTGGGATTAATTGCATGTGTCAATTTGCATGTTTGATTTCTTTGCTAGTTTTGGCATACACAGGTATATGCATGTGTGTATTTGGTTCTCTTTATGTCATTGGCATGGGTTTTTTCGAGTGTGATAGTGGTTTTTTAGCCTCTCCCTTTCCATTTATGGATAGCCATGGTGTGAGGGTTATTTCATTTGTAGGTTGGTTTGGATTGTTGGATGGCTTTTGAACTAGGTGGGTAGTCTCGGAGAAAAAATTCCCAGAGGCCTAGGAATCACATTGACCGATAATGGCAAGGTACATAGTAAAAGATTGAGGATGGAAACTGACAAAAATCCTCAAAATCTTTGGTGAAGAAATACGAGAGGCATCCATGCTTGTTTAGGCCCATGTGGTCCCTTGGCTTGATAATGGTGAGCTTGCGGTAAAGCTTGGTAGTGTGTGTTTCTTGTTTGGGCCTGTGAATCCCTTCATCGATAATGGTGGGATACACGGTAAGGCCTAGTTGTGTAGATGAGGGTTTTAGGGCTAGGAATACCTTGATTGGTAATGGCAAGATACATGGTAAATCCTAAGGAAGACTTGTTTGTTTTTTGTGAGTCCCACATTCATGCTTGGAATATGACACGGGGGTGATTGGTTAAAAGAAATATTTGATTTCAACCCAATGTATGGTTGGGTGGTACGTGAAGTCTAACTTGGTTGGATTTTTAATATGTTAATGAGAGCTCCTTTTCTACTTGTATTTTATGAGTAAATTACTTGTTGTTATGTCGCTTTGATGATTTTTCTATCATTGTTATTATTTTGGTTATATGTTGGTTATAAGCACGAGTTTATAGCGGAACTTTTATTATGGCTCATCATGCTTTGAATTAGTAATGAATGTTTAATGAATGTATGACCTAATAGATGAAAATGCAACTATTGTGAGAGGCATCATACCTTTTTAACAATTCTCGAGATAAGTATGAGATCCCTATGTTCGGATATGTAATTATGACATGTAGGTTACATGTCTATGATGTGTTTGACATAACGTTTGCCATGGGTGAGCCTTGCTAGGTCGAGTTCTTGTCTAAGTTTTGTATGGAAGGCTTTTCCTTTGTGTTATTCATTGTTTTGCAAACTTTCATCAAAGTTTTGGGCACGGAGAGGCATCATTAGGGGGAGAAATACCATACCGAGGGTGGGTTCATATTAGGGTATATATATTGAGGAAAAAATAACATATGAACATATAATAGGGGGTAAATAGTTTTTTATATTTAAGTATAAAAAATGGGCCTCAAAGTTAATGAAAAAATATAAGGGGTATAAGAGATGTTAATGAAAAAATGGTTACATACGATATGTAGTGAAAGTAGGGGTTTTTAAATTGAGAGAGCTATTGTCTTGATGAAGTTAAATAATGTGATTTTTAAGAGGTATTTTCCAACATGTGGTGAATTAAAGGGTATTGTTTAGTATGCCATAACCGTGATATGTTAGAAGTTCACTTAATGGGAGGTCTCGTGGTTTTGGGAAGTGACATGGAGTCTAGCCTTGTAAATGTGGCACAAGTTTTGCGGCGGTAGGAAAAAAAATATGAAATTGAGGGGCTTGCATTCGCTCAGCACGGAATTGTGCATGTGGTAGGAGGATTTCAATCACATGATGGAACTTGTGCATGTGTTTGGGTTCGAGTCGATTGAAAAAAACGTTAGCTCAAGGTATTGACACTTGGAAGGTGGCTTAGCACTTGAAGGTCAACGAGGTTTGGTTTGTTAATTCCACTTCCTTAAGGTGATCTAGGAGGTTGATTCATATCATAGTAACTCTTCGTCACATGTTTCCCTAGTAGGCAATTAACTTGGGTAAATGTGGGAGGAGGTACCTAAGAAATAGTATCGAGTAGAAGTTGCACTCTCTTTGGGTGATATTTGATATAGTAGTAACGAAACATGGTTAGCTTACTTGGAATGGTTGGAAAGATTTGTTTTTCATGCATCCATGTCGATTGTATATGTGTGTTTGTTATGCATGCATTGTGTCTAATTGGTGTTATAGTTTGTGGTATGTTGTAGTAGCTGAGACGATGATTGAGATAGTCACCAATATATTTATATAATTATGATTATACATGTATCATGCTAATATGGAATTATTTTGCAAATGAGATAGACTCCTAAACTTCGTTGAGGTATATTGGTTATGTTTGTATTGGTTTATATGACATGGTATGCTTGCACGAAGAAGAAGATTAAAGATGACTAGAAAAATGGTGGATTACGATTCAAGGACTCTTCCTCTTGATCATATGAGCAACATTGTGATGAGTACTCCCCCTCGGATAAACGGAACCTTGATAAATTTGAAGGTGGAGATAAGAAGTTGCAATCATACAATGAGGATCATTCAATCACAAGAGAGACTTGCGAGCATAGTAGAAACAAGAAGAGGTCAATGCGATTTATCATGTTAAAGAGTTTCTCCGACTTACTGACTCTGGAACAACCACCAAGAGAAATTTGTACTCTTTTAAAAGATGGTTGAACCCATTTACTGCACTGACATTTAGTAAATATTCCCTTTGTCCATATCATTAATGAAAAATAAGGAGTTCCAAAAACTTTCAAACTAAAGCGGAATGAAGAAAGAACAAGACACTATCAATTTCTTGCTTTGTGCTTTTCTCATTACCTAATAAATTCGTTGGAGAATTTGAGATGGGGCATTAAAGGGTGCAGATATTGCCATCTACTAGATAGCACGTACAACACATTGCATCTCTTAAAGAAAGTTTGGAGAGAATGTAAGAAGAGTATGTTGTCACGGTAAGCGCCGAGTTTGTCCACTTGCCATCGATTGTAGTTTGAAGAGACGACGGAAGTGAAAATGTGGAGGGAAGTAATGCAGCCATAGCACCGGTCAGAAGTGTTGCGTCGAAGAGAGGCCATGCCACCTCACTAAGATCAATTCATGGTGTGCGCCGGTCAGTGACTGGGAATGTGTCCAAATTTAGTTGATTCCGAACGATAAACTGACTTATCGGTGATAGATACATTATAGAAGCATTTTAAAGTAAATTTTTGTCTTAATACGGGTGGAAATAAGATTAAGTCAAAGTTTTATTGTTATATTAAATTTTTTAACGAGAGATTTTGGTTAAAATATTGAAATGTGGATACTAACACCATAAAATTCATGGAAGAAATTTCATTGTTCATAATTTGTTTCATTATAGGTTGTCACATTCAATGAACATCTAAATTAAACAGTACTTAGGAGATTTGATCTGAGCCCACTACCAAAGTGTATTATTTCTTTTACATTCAATTCAGTGACATAAATAATAAAATGCCGATTAAATAAGAAAAAATATATTGATTAAATAAGATATGGTGAAATTTAAAAATTGACTTATTTTGAATTTCATGTATCGAACTTTGCCCCTCCCAAGGGATTGTTGTTTCGTCTAAATTTATATTTTAATTTTAGTTTCAACCCCAACTCCCTTTCCATCCAACTAGTAAACATACCATCTGTATACAGGATCTACAGCCATACTAACATTCGGTTACATCTAAATCACAAAGTGTATATTTCAATGGATTATGAAAAAAAAGAAGATAAATCGACATCACACCTCCTTCCTATTTAATGATTGAATTTAACACATGGATCACTCATTGACTTACTATATGTGTACCATTAAATGGAACACAATTATCTCTTTAGATTTGAGCCGGAAAAATTTGAATCATAAACATAACATGCATAGTTCTTGTTTGAGATCCATGTTATATAATGTGAGGTATCTCCATGGCTTTCACCTCATCACTTCATAATTAATGCTCTCCAACTAACACAGGTACTCCCAATATTCCTCTCTGATTTGGCAAAGATAGCGAGAAAAAGGTCCGGCATAATACATACTAGTCTTCGAAAGAAGCTTCTTCCATCATGCTCTAATCAAGATCGTTGTTTTACACAGCTTGAGCGGAAAGAACATCACTTGGGACACTTTCATTCGGGCATGTCTTTTTTCTTCTGAAAGCTAGCCAACGCTACTAGCCTAGTTCTCCACCGGCACTATCAACACCATCAACACCTTATAGACATGTGGAGGTTGGCTCACTTCATGGGTGTTTTGATGAGAGGAAAGATTGAGGTCACAGACATACCGAAGGCAAAAGCCTTGTTTTCTCCTCCTGATTGAGGAAGCAGCCAAACACACATTACGGGCGGGGTGCATTCCTCATGAGACATACATGCATGAGGAGGGCACTAATTCTGACCTAGTGAACTTAGGCTAGTAGAAGAGCATGAAAATAGAGATAATCAAGGACAAGATGCTCGGATCAAAAGAAAGTCCAGGACAACTTGGCAAGGGTTGATTTCATCACTTCCTTCCTAGAGAAAAAACAATCGGCTCAAGGAAAAATAATTGTCTTTGGAGAAAAGTGGTTTGAGCTAGCACGTACATTATACGCAGAAAAGGTAGCAATTTAAGCATAGAAATTGAAGAGTCATAGAAGCATGAAAGAGTAGATGAAAAGGAAAAAGACCAAGGACCATGGGTCTCAAATAATGCACTGCAGGAAAGGCAAAATCCACCAGGATGAAGAGGTAGTTTTGAAGAAGAATAATAGTGAAATCAATGAAAAAATAGATTTTTGGCGGTGATATTCATGAGCTCCTTGACGAGGCTAATAGGAATAACAGACCATATGACTTGGCATAACAAACCAAACATAGAAATCAAAATTTGTAATGTCAAAATCAGCAGGTTGCAAGCCAAGCAGAAGCCTAAAAAGTCAAAATGAGAAGGATAACCATGGATATTCTTGTTGATGTTTCTAAATGCTTATATTTATACTCATGGACACCTTTAGACCAATTTTTGAAGTTTTGAGGGCAATGAGGAATTTTTGGTCAAAATTGGAAATTTCGAAAAACAGTTGTCTTTGGAAAAAGCATGGCGGTGAGCCACATGTGCTTTTGATGGGGATCCACTAGAGGAAAAATTAATATTTTTGGATTCCTCTTGACAATTACATCAATACGACTCGGCGGTTTGACCAAGTCAACTTCTGGTTTTGAGTCAAAATGCCCAAAAACATGCTAAAAATCACCTTTCGCACGCATTTTGGAGCCCTCGCCTACGCTTCCCAGAGTAGTCTCGGAAGTTGGGCTCTTCAGAGCTGAAAACCACCTTTTTCGGTCATGAAAGAGCCTATCATGTAGCAGAACATCCGAGATCTCTCCAATGAGCGCCAGGATCTTGATTAGGACACTAGAAAGGTGTCCAACGAGGTCATTGTTGAAGCTCTCTCGCCATTCTTGACTCGCTATGCTTTTTAAATTTCGCTACTTTCTCTAGAAGAGGAAATTTTCTTTGGGTACAGCTTCGTTGACTTTCTTGATGTGATCAGAGTAGACGATGACGTCATGAGATGTAATTAGAAATTTTGGTAAATAGTAAGTGGTTGAATACATTGCTTCTAAATGTAATTTTGGTTAGATGTGTCTATTTTCCTATCATGAGGTGAATTGGTTGACATCCACTGAAGATTAGGGTTTTGTTGAACTTTATCAGCTAGTGACTCCACAGCACGATGAATTGGTGACCCACGAAGAGAGGTGATTTCATTTTGGTATATATTTATCATTTTCGAGTCATTTTGGTGAGATTTAGTATCAATGGATTGTAATCTTTTTTCGCATATTCGAAGAGGTAAAGGATACATTGCCGGCTATTATCAGAGAATTCATGTGTGGAGTTTATGATCATGTATCTTCTCTGTATAGTCTTTATTGAATGATGTATAGGTCCTCTTTCATATCTTGTATCCTTCGATGGCTTTCCTTATAATTTGTAGCCAAATTCTATGGATTTAACTGTATTTATATGGAAATTTCATATTGTGTTTTATGCTTCGAGTTTTAATGAATTCATGATTGAAAATGCTCATTAAATCCCTACTCATGATGGACTCACCCTTTTGGAAACCTAAACCATCATAAATCCATTTCTATCTTGCTCCTTTATATTTTTGTAGTTGTAAGCACTTTGATCCCTAGACCTAGCTACTTGGTTTCATCACGATCATCGAGCCTAAATTTAATAAACCTACACAGAGCCTATCTTGTATCTAGCCCAATATCTCTCATATCACAGTCAATCCTTGGTTGTGATTTCATTAAGAGAGGAGCCCTCTCTAGAGCTTGGTAGGGCTAGCTACTGAGTCAAAGTGGTTTTGTGGTTACCTTTATTAGTCTTCTTTTCATCATTGAAAAGCTAGAATTTGGAGTGCTAACACATTACCATGATCACTAATTGCAAAATAATGTTTCAAAAACATTAAATACCAAATACTATTCAAAACATTAAACAACTTGCACTCACCTAATTATGAAATATTATTAAAAAATTAATTGCAAATGCTATTCAAAACATTCAGCAACTACAATAATTTTAGCCATTAGAAAATATTAAGCACTTTAACAATTCAAATACCAAATATTATTTAAAAAGGTGTATACAATAATTGCCATTCAAAACATTAAGCAACTACAACAATTGCATAGTAATTCAAAGCATTAATCAACCAAACTATATCCTTACCATATAAATAGTAGCAAACCCTTATAATCAAATGAAAACTTGTTCATTATGTATCCTTATTACATAAATTACCAATGTATCCATAACATGCACAGTACCCTTCAAGATCATTGCATTACTTACACAAATAATGATGTTACACACATTTTATCTAACTTCAAAGTAAATCTTCGACTTACTCTAACTTTACAAATTATGTAACTTCTAAAGTAAATCTTAGCTTACTCTAACTTTACACAAATAGTAAATCTTGACTTACTCTACAACACACAAATCATCTAACTTCAAAATCGAAAAACCACAAGATCATCTAACTTCAAAGTCAAATGAAACTGGAAAATCATGTAACTTCAAAGTGAATCTGACATTACTTACACAAATCACCTTAACTTCAAAATTAAAATAAAACCAGAGAATGGTTAAAAGGTGCAATGAGTCAAAATAATGAAGAGCAGGAATGTAAAATGCAATAAGGGATGCTCAGGTGTGAACGTGAGAACAAAAATATGTGATATTTCATTTTTTCATACTCATGAATATCATTCGTATATGGATGGGATTCTTCACTGCACAATACGCACAATTTACAATTTTATACCATGAAAAAGAATTAGGAATGGTAGTTACCATGAAAAAGCATTAGCAACAGTGATTGCCTAAACATGAAAGGACAAATGCAAGAATGTCTTTGTTTTAACAGTATCTAAACATGAAAAAACATTAACAGTGCTGGTTACATAATCTTGGTATTTGGTATTTACATTTTGAGAGTGACTCAATGCAAAATGTATTGCCATGAAATTCTAACACCATCAAACTTTATGACATCAAAATTCCAACTGATTCTTCATACATTGTAGCATGCGACATCTCAGGCAGTAGTCCTCGTGTTTCTGCTATATATACCTTGCTTCGCCACGTCTTTTCAAAGCTAGAAGCTCTTTTAGGAAACTCTGCCCATGAGTATGTTGGAGCATCTTGGCGAAGGTAAGTGTCATTCTTTGCAACAAAGGGGGCACTTCTGAACGAGCATCCTAACAGAGCAATTTTCACTCCTCATCAAAGTTGAAACCTTTACGTGTGCCTTCTTCGAACTTTTAGTGAAAACTCAAATTTGATGCCTCCAGTTTTGCTAAATGGCTCTGCCAATCCAAACTTTGTGGGATAAATCGTTATTAAAAAAACTATGGTGTTCAAAACACTCTTCACATAGATGCATAGATGCTAAAGCAAGACAATTACTAACCTTAAACCATTTACTTTCTATTGAGAGTTCTTCAAGAGAGACCAAATTTTTCAGTAGTGCCAGAGAAGACGCGCAACAATAACAAACTGCAGAAACTTTCTTCACATATTTTGCAGTAGAAAGCATTTAAGTAAATTAAGCTCTGTTGTGGACAAATTAAAGAGACGAAGACTTGAGCCTACACCATTGACATCGTGGGACAATATTACTTCTTTTCAGAAATTCTAGATTTGAACGTTTATACTTTGTCACCGAGATTTTACCTTGAACTCAGTAATGACGAGACACTTGAGATTGCCATATACATTGTAGACGAAAATACAGTATAAACAAGTGGAATTTTCAGAAGAACGTTTTGCTACAAGATGCTCAAGTATGTCGTCATTGTATAAATGAGATGAAGAACGGAGTTACAAGGCATCTGAAACCCCTGAAGTACGGAGATGGCGTTTTGAAGGAAAGCAAATGGAGCTTCAATACTATGAGCATTCACAAGAAAATAGAGAAGTTGGAACATCCGAAAATTTTGATCAAAACATTGGCGAGAGCGATTTGCTTCACTCTTTTTAAGGGTGCGGATTGAACCCATTTCTGCAAACATTTAGTAATTTTCCCTTTTTCCATATCATTCATGAAAAATGAAGTTCAAAACTTTCAAGCTGAGCGGAATGAAAGAACAGGACACTATCAATTGCCTGTTTTGTTGTTCTCCATCACCAGCAACACATTCGTTGGAGAACTTGAGATAGGGTATTAAGGTAGAGATATCGCCATCTAGTAGATAGCACAGTACAGCGCGTTGCATCTCTTAAAGAAAGTTTTGAAAAAGAATGTAAGAAGAAGGTATGTTGTCTGGTAAAGAGCTGAGTCTGTCACTTGTTCAGATGCGGTTCCAAGAGACGAAGCAGAGTGAAAAAAGTAAGAGAAGTAATGCACGTACTCACGCACCCGACAAGTTGTGCGCGTCAAGCAGTGCATACGTCAATTCGTTGTGTGCGCCTGTGTTGTTGGGGAATGTGTAGCCAAATTTAGCTGATTCATTGAAATAATTTATTTTCATTATAGTTTGTAGTTGGGTGATAATTGACACATCGTTTATATGTAACATGTTCGTCTATATAAGTTACAAAATTGGAGAGGGTAATCTTATTGCTAATTAGACGTTCTACTTAGCCAATCGATTAACAAGATTGATGGGTTGATTTTTTGGAACTTCATTTCTCAAGTCCACATTCTTTTCATATATTTAGTTTTCTTAACACGATAAAGACTTAAAGTTATGCTAACACTCGGTTTTATCTTGAAGGATGAAAAAGTGAAGTGATAGACATAAATCACACGGAAGACACATGGAAAACAACTCTATAATAAAGTGCACAAGCAGATAGCTTGATATAATATAAACTCATATTTATTGGTTATCCTTGCAATGGAGTATGAAGATCGAACTTTGAATAAAATTTCATCTAGCTTTGGCCTGGCTTTAAATTCTCCACTTAGCAAAATTTCACATCAAGTATACCCTTACATTGCATAGACTTTCGTGGGGGTGAATTTAAAGCCAAAAATTAAAAAAAATATTAATTTGTGCAATTAATTAAAATAAACATATTTTTGTATTTATGATAGGTTAAAAACAATGAGGCAGTAAATTGTGGTTTTTACAATAGAAGTTGACAAAACATAATACCAAAATTAAAAAATTATATTATATTATATATTTTAGTAGTGCTATAATAATGTAATTTTTGGTTCATATTTAGAGATTTTTAGTGACATATGTTTTTATCCATTTTGAAATGGTTACTATGTTGACCAATTTCCAAATATAATTATGAGGATGAGTCTAAAATTTCATCAAACTTTTAGAAATTTAAAGACGAACAACATCATAGCATTAAAAGTTATAATGTCTTAAAGTTTTATTTGTTTAACTCAACAATGTCACCTTGACATGCCATGTGGCACCTACATGGTCTGCAATATTTTTTACTATCTGTGCCACTTCACCATTATGGTAACCTCAACAACCCTCTTTTGCCATGTAAATTGTGTAACCTATTCATCATATGCTTTCATCTCAAATAAGTAGAACGCAAGAATACGGAAAGGAGATATTGGTCACACAACATATCTATTATTCCTAAATCTAGATTATTATTCATTTACAGTGTTTATGCATTTGATGGAACAAGAAAACAATTCCACATAACATTGTCGGTTTTTATGTCGACGACTCATTATTCAAAATCTTTGGCTTCACATCCCAAATGCAGTCCCCGCTTCGAAGGTCAACCATACAAATGTAATGTTCCATTGTGAGCTTCTCATTAAAATATTCATTGATGCAATTGAATTAGTGATAACCCTCATCCGAGTAACTGCATGGCTATGAAACAAACGATACACTAACTAGGGTAGTTGACATGGCTTACATTCATGCTAGAGTTTAATTTGGGCCTCTTGGCACAACCATGTATAGCATGTCCGTGGTTATGGCATTCATGAGATCAATTCTAGTTGAGAATTCTAGTCTGCGATAAATTTGAACATCAACAAAGTTTTGACATTTTACGGCTAAGCTAGTTTATGAAAATAAACATCTGAAATTTCAAGTGTAATAGGCTTAGAAATCATAGTAATGAGCTCAATTAGTTAAAAATAATAGAATTTTCTCAACAAAAAGGCTGAGAATAACATTTCTGTTACCCCATGTTGTATTTGTTGAAAAAACATGTTGCTTGCATATTAGGGTGGATTTCTTTTTCATGATAATTACTTGTTAGTGTTTGTTGGCCTTTTATTAAATTGATGTTCTTCTTCATCAGCAACTATCAAAATGTAAAACATGAATATCAAAGATAGACAAAATAACACAATGATGTAGGCTTTCCAAGTTGGAAAAAAACACACGAAGCTGAAAAATTCCTTTCTTATGAGAATTAGATCCATTTGAGATATCCAAGACCCCAGACTAGGGTAATATCATAATTCCCCAGGCCATCCATCCATCATATCATGTTTTATCTTCTGTAGTCGATTATTATATCACGAGCATGTCCATTGAATCCCTTGTCCCACATAGATACATGTGCTTCATGTAGCTCACATTTCTGAGACCTTATAATCCTCTTATAGTTCACATTTCACGGTCATTACAACCCCTTCGACACTCTGATTTCGGTCCTTCTTTAGCTCGCATATCATCATAGAGATAGCCTGGGGAACTCCCTTTTTTAGATATTATCTTCTGATTAACTCACGTCATTTTCGAGATTATATGCCATAGAAAAACTCTAATATCTGCTGAAAACACATATCTTTCCTTATATGCTTAATGAATTTTCTTTCTCAAAACGAATGATAGTAAGTTGCCAATATATTTTTTTATCTGTCAACGAAAGTCCACGTCCTTTGCGAAGGTCGACTGTCCATCTAGAGGGGTGACGTCATTGTGTGGAGAAAGAAAAAGCACAAACTTTTTGATACAAGATAAAAAATAATTTTCCCTTTTCTTCAAGGTGTCTAGATAGGACTTTGACTCAATTGCAAATCTTTGACTCAATAAATCCTAGAAGCACGAAGAACATGCTTAACTAATATTATGTTTTTCTTCTTTTTTCTTTTTACATAAATTACATATTAATCTGAAGTACAATGATAGTTGTAGTGAACCTAGTTACATTTTTCGGTAGTATTACATGGACTCTTCTAAGAATTATAATGAGATTGTGTCCCACAAGCGAAAAATAAATTATGAATTATAGACATGACAACAATTTAAGCCTCACATAACTTGCATTTGTCACTTCTTAAAATCAAGTCATAGCAACAAGAATTTCCATAAGCATCTTGTGAGAAAACATAGTCCAACTTCAAAACTCCAATTGTAGAAGAAAACAAATTAGATTAGCAACATATTAATAGAACTATTCTCTCCCATGTACCCTTTGGCAGTAATAGGCCATGAGAACAAACGTGTGCTAGTTGGATCTTATGTACATAAATAGACTCAAACGCTTCCATGGATTCCCGAGAAGAGAAAAGTAGATAATAGAAGACATTTGTTGTGGAATTGGAACAATTCTGATGGATTTTGGCTATGCAACATGAATTAGGGTTTGTTAGTATTGGATTTATATGACAATTTTTGGTGGGTTTTCCCATTAAAAACCATTCAAAACATTAAACAACTACTCAATCACAACATCCCAAATACCATTCAAAACATTAAACAATTATGAAAGCCACAATTACAATTCACAGTACAACAAATACTATTTGAAACATTACATGGTCACTAATTGTGAAACGCTGTACCAAAAACATTTAAATACCAAATACTATTCAAAACAATAACCAATTACAACAAGTTTTATAATATACCAAATACTATTCAAAATTAAACAACCAAATACTATTCAAAACGATAACCAATTACAACAAGTTTTATAATATACCAAATACTATTCAAAATTAAACAACTGCAACAAGTCACTATTACGAGATAGTTCAAAACATTAAATACTAAATACTATTCATTAAAAAAACTTCAAAAAATTAAATACCAAATACTATTCAAAACATTAAATACTAAATACTATTCAAAACATTAACTTGACACCAGCTACCTCACTATTCAAAACATTAATCAACCCAACTATTATCTTACTCTCAAAACATTAATTAACTAAACTATTGCCTTACCACTTATAAATAGTGGTACACCTTATTATTCACGAGCAGCATTGCTGATGTATCCTTATTTTGCAATTAACCATTTATAATGATTATATTATAATGATTCATTTTACAACTTTTAAAGCAATTTTTTTTATAATATTTAATAATTATTGTGTGGCAACTTTTAGAAATTTTTGCATTATGTATTTTTTTATTTTTTAATTAAAGTTTATCACTTATTTTACAATTAATAGTTTATAATAATTCATTTTGTAAGTTTTAAATCTAGAAAAAGTATATAATGATTTATAATTATTTAATATTTACTGATTTTTAAAGTATCAAACATATAAAAATTTTAAGTAACAAAAAGTTTACAGATTATGTATCTTAACCTATGTCTCTTAATTGTTTTTAGTTTGACGTTGATCTTAATCTCTTTTTTTTATATGTATGTCTCTTAATTGTTTTTTTTAGTTTGACGATTTGATCTTAATCTCTTTTTTTATGTGTTTTAATTTTTTTTCTATGTGTTTTAATTTTTTTTAGAGATTTGATATTGATTTTTTTAAAGTTTGACATTGATCTTAATCTCCTTTTGTATGTGTTTTATTTATTTTTTTGTTTGTAAGTTTGATATTGATGAGGACATAATACCACAATAAGGTAGGAGAATTAAGTTGGTAAATTAAAAAATGCCTTAACAACACACCTAATCATTATCTATCCAAAAACTACAAACCCGATAGATAATTAAATTGGTAAATTAAGAAATGCCTTAACATAACACACCTAATCATTATCTATCCAAAACTCGACCTAATCGTTATCTATCAAAAAGCACTAAATAGGTAGATATGTATCTTAACCTTATAAAAACAAAATAATATAATTTTTAAATATAAAAAAATATATATATAATTTTTAAATATTAAAAATTACCTGATAAGAAAAAATAATTATAATCAATTTATCTAATAATTAATCATAATCAATTCACTTAATAATCATCCAACACCATATATATATATATGAGTAAGAATATATATATATATATATATATATCCGACTTGATATGAGGCCTAGATATATCACTATATGCCCCATAGCAAAATATTTTGTAATCAATATAGCATTGGTTTACCAAACTTAAAATCCTTGGAAATCTTGAAATCTAAAAAAACATGGTGTCTAAAAAATGATCTAGACTTTGCCAAATGAGATAAAAACACCCACTCTTCTTCCCTGTAACATCATTACAAAAATTACACAAATCATTTTCCCTGTAGGATCACTACGTTAATTACACAAATCATCTAAAGAGAATCTTACATTAATCACTAAATCATCTAACCCATTAATCACACAAATCATCTAACTTCAAAGTTAGAAGAAGTTAGAAATGAAACAGGAGAATCATCTAACTTCAAAACGCAAGAGAATCATCTGACTTCAATATTTAAGTCAAAATAAAACCAAGAGAATTATTTAACTTCAAAGTGAATCTTACATTAATTACACAAAATCATCTAACTTCAAAGTCAAAGTCAAATAGAACCAGGGTATGTGGCTTAAAAGGTTGCAATCGGTCAAAATAGTACCAGAGAAGGAATATAAAATGCAATCAGTCAAAATAGTAACAGAATTGCTTAAAGGTTGCAATCAGTCAAATAGTACCAGAACGGGAATATAAGATGCAATGACTCAAAAATAGTAACAAACGAATATAAAATGCAATAAAGGGATGCTCAGTAGAAGACACATGCTGTAAAAAATATAAATGTTTCACTTTCATACTAATGAATATCAGTAGTATATGGGTGGGATTCTTCACTGCACAATGCACCGGCATTTTTATCCATATCAGGTATATCGATATCATTAGTATATGGATGGGATTCTTCACTGCACAATACACACAACGATTTACATAGAAGTATGTATAAAATCGTTGCGTGCATTGTGCAGTAGTACCCATATATAATGATGACCATTAGTATGAAAGTGAATCGTTAGTATATGGGTGGGATTCTTCACTGCTAATGCACAATTTTATACTATGAAAAAGAATTAGGAATGGTGATTACCATGAAAAAGCATTAGCAACAGTGATTACCTAATCTTGGTATTTACAGTTGGGAGGGACAAAAATGCAAGTGTATTTGTTTTAACAGTTACATCTAAACATGAAAAAGCGACCATGATGCTGATTTACATAATCTTGGTATTTACAGTTGAGAGGGACAGATTGCGAGAATGTATTTGCCATGAAATTCCTAACACCATCCAAACTTGTGACATCAAAATTCAACTGATTCTTCATACATTATGGCATACTACATCTCGGGCAATGATCCTCGTGTTTTTCTGCTATATATACGCTTGCTTCACAAGGTCTTTTCAAAGCTAGAAGCTGCTTTAGAAACCTCTGCTCATGATTATGTTGGGAGCATCTTGTGGAAGTAAGTGTCATTGTTTGCAGCAAAGGGGCACTTCCTGAACAGGCATCCTAACAAACAATTTCCTCCTTATCAAAGTTGAAACCTTTACGTGTGCCTTCTTCAGACTTTTTAGTGAAAAGCTCGAATTTGATGCCTCCAGCTTTGCTACGTGGCTCTGCAATCCAAACTTTGTGGGATAAATCTCGTTATTAAAAAAACTATGGTGTTCAAACACTCTTAACATAGATGCATAGATGCTAAAGCAAAGACAATTACTAACCTTAAACCATTTAATTTCTATTGAGAGTTCTTCAAAGAGACCAAATTTTCCAGAAGTGCCAGGAGAAGGGCTTGTCTACTGAGCCCATGAAGGAAAACGTTCTTCACATATTTTGCAGTAGAAGCATTAAGTGATTAAGCTCTGTTGTGGACAAATACAGAGACCCCACAAGACTTGAGCCTCACCATTGACATCGTGGGACAATGTTGCACTGTAGAATTCACCAGATTTGGGCAGTTCCTGTCACCGACATTTTACCCTGAACTCCAGTAATAGCGAGACATGGTTGCCTGCAAAAATTTTCACATTGCTCAGCCCTTCACAGTATTCAACAGTCAAATTTTCAAGAAGGGCATTTTGCTGCAAAGATGGTCAAGGATATCGTCATTTGTATAAATGAAGGATAGAGAACAGGTTACAAGGCATCTGAAACCCTGAAGTAGGGGGTAGCCATTTGAAGGAAAGCAAATGGAGCTTCAATACTGTAAGGCATTCACAAGAAAATAGAAGTTGGAACATCCAAGGGAAACTGCCAGTCAAAACATTACCCGAGAGCGATTTGCTTCACTCTTTTTAAAGATGCGGATTGAACCCATTTCTGCAAACATTTAGTAATTTTGCCTTTTTCCATATCATTCATGAAAAATGAGAGTTCAAAAACTTTCAGCTAGGCGGAATGAAAAGACAGGACACTATCAATGGCCTGTTTTGTTGTTTCTCCATCACCAGCAACACATTCGTTGGAGAATTTGAGATGGGGCATTAAAGTGCAGAGAGATATCGCCATCTAGTAGATAGCACAGTACAGCGCGTTGCATCTCTTAAAGAAAGTTTTGAAAGAATGTAGAAGAAATGTGTTGTCTGGTAAAGCGCTGAGTCTGTCACTTGCCATGGATGCGGTTCAAGAGACGAAGCAGGTGAAAAAGTAGAGGAAGTACTGCATGCTCGCACCCGACAAGTGGTGCGCGTCATAACAAGACATACCACCGATCAATTCGTTGTATGCGCCAGTGTTATTGGGGAATGTGTGGCCAAATTTGGTGTAGGTTGTTGAAAAATTTTATTTTTCATTATAGTTTGTGAATTTGAGTGATAATTGGTACATCGTTTATATAACAACATGTTCGTCTATATAAGTCACAAAAAATTGGAAGATAATTTGTACTAATTAAACCATTCTGCCAACCAATCGATTAACTAGATTGATGTATTGGTTTTTTGGAACTTCATTCTCCTATTTCACATTCGCTTTCATTTATTTAGTTTTTTCTTAACACCGTAAAGACTTCAAAGTGCATATTAACAGTCCGTTTTATCTTGAGGGATAAAATAGTAAAGTGATAGACATAAATCACTGAAAACAACTCCATAATAAAGTCCACACATAGATAGCTTGATATAATATAAACTCATGTCATTAGTTATGTTGCAATGGAGTATGGAATCCAGACTTTGAATAAAATTTCATCTAGCTTTGGCCTGCCTTTAAATTCTCACTTGTAAAATTTCACATAGTATACCCTTACATTGCATAGACTCGTGAGAGTGAATGTAGAGACAAAAAAAATGGAAATTAAAAAAATGTTGATATGTGCAATTGATTAAATAAACATCTTGTTGCATTTTATGATAGGTTAATAGGTTAATAAAAATATGCAGTTAATTGTATTTTTTTTGGCTCGTTTCGACCCAATTAATAATGTTAAATGTTTTAAGATCTCTTGATAGGTTCTTAATATGTTATTATACGATATAGGTTGAAAAAATATAATACAAAAATATAAATTATATATTCTAGTAGTATAATAACGTAATTTTTTGTTTCATATTAATTTCGTAACATATTTTTTTGTCTATTTCGAGAAAATGTTTTTTTTCATTTTGAGTAACATATTTTTTTATTTATTTTTAGAAATCGTTACTATGTTGACCCATTTTCAAATACGATTATGACCTAATTTCCAAATACAATTGTAAGGGTGGGTCTAAAAATTTCATCAAACTTTTTAAAATCTAATACAAACAACATTATAGCTTTAAAAGTGCATAGTGTCTTGAAAGTTTTATTTGTTTGGGTACGACAAGCTGTCACCTTGACATGCCATGTGGCACCTACACGATTGCCCATTAAGCACCTGCTCTAATACCACTTCACCACTATGGTAACATCAACAACCTTTTTTCGATATGTAAATTATCACAACCTATTCATCATATGCTTTCATATCAAATAGGTAGAAGCGAAGAATGCCTAGGAGATATTGGTCGAACACATACCTATGTATTCCTAAATCTAGATTATTATGCATTCTAAGTGTTTATGCATTTGATGGAACCAAGAAAACAATTCCACATAACATTGTCGAGGTTTTTATCGAGCATCTCATTATAGCAAAATATTTGGCTTCATCCAAATGCCCAGTAGAAACCAAGAAGGTCAACCATACAAATGTAATGTTCCATTGTAGGCCTCTCGTTAAAATATTCATTGATGCAATTAAATTAGTATTAACCCTCATCCCAGGTAACACTGCATGGCTACGAAACAAGCAATGCACTAACCGGGGTGACATGACTTACATTCATGCTAAGAGAGTTTAATTTGGGCCTCCTTGTACGATACATGTGGCATGTCCGTGGTTATGGCATTTCATGGAATCAATTCTAGTTGAAGAATTCTAGTCTCTGATAAATTTGAACCTCAACAAAGTTTTTTGCATTTTACGGGTGAGAGCTAGATTTATGCAAATAAAAATACAAATTTCAAGTGTAATAGGCTTAGAAATCATAGTAATGAGCTCAATTAGTTAAAAATAATAATTTTCTTAATTGAAATAACATTTCATGGTAAGGTCATGGAACACATGACTAAAGATGAATGTTGGTAAAAACGTTACAGTGGGTGTTCATTTGTTTTATTATGTCTAAGGGGAAATTGGAAAAGTTTGAAAAGGAAAAGACATTAATTAACATTTTTATTTATGAAAATAATGGAAAATAGAAAGGAGAAAAGGAAGGTGAAAGGTCACGGAGTTGCATGTGAGAGGGAAATTGAAGCAAAAATGGAAATTGGAAAAATATAGGCCTCATTAATAAAAAGACACATGAGGATCATTTCACGCCTTTTTTCAATTTAACCTTTTGTTAGTACGGTTTTGGAGCTCTCTCTCTATTCTCTCTCTCTCATACTCTTGCACACTTGGAGAATTATTAGAGCACTCTAGCATTGGGGAAAAGGAAAGAAAAAGGAAGGGCAAAGAGAAAGCAAAGAGAGAAAGCAAAATATCAAGCAAGGAAAGGTTGGATCAAAGAACTACAATGGGATTAATTTGCAAGTATCGATTTTCATGTTTGATTTCCTTACTAGTTTTGGCATGCACGATATGTGTGTGTGTATTTGGTTCTCTTTTTTCATTGGCATGGGTTTTTCCTGAGTGTGATAGTGGTTTTTAGCCTCACCTTTCCATTTGTGGATAGCCATGGTGTAATGGGGTTATTTCATTTAGTTGAGGTGGATTGTGGGGATGGTTTTGGAACGGATAGAGTGGTCTCGGGGAAAATTCCCAGGGCCTAGGAGTCATTGACTTTGTAATAGCAAAGATACACGGTAAAAGCTGAGGGGTGGGCAGTGAAAAATCCATTAGTCTTTGAGTGAAGAAATGCAGAGCATCCATGCTTGTTTGGGCCTCACCGATCCCTTGACCAATAATGGTGGGATTGCGGTAAGCTTGGTAGCACTTCTTGTTTGGCTATATGAGTCCCTTCATGAGTAATGGTGGGATGCAGAGTAAAGCCTAGTTGTGTAAATGAGGGTTTTAAGCATAGGAATACCTTGATTGGTAATGAAGGATACATGGTAAATCCGAGGAAGCCTTGGTTATTTTTTTTGTGAGTCCCATTCATGCTTGGAATATGACACGGGGTGATTGGGTAGAAAGAAAGATTTAGTTCAACCAAATCTATGGTTGGGTGGTACGTGGAAGTGCCTAACTTGGTTGGATTTTGGATATGTTAATAAAAACTCCCTTTTCTCTTGTATTTTATGAGTAAATTTACTTGTTGTTATGTCGCTTTGATGGTTGTTCTATCGTTGTTATTATTTTGGTTATATGTTGGTTATAAGCATGGTTTATTGGAGACTTTTGTTATGGCTTTCATCATGTTTTGATTAGTAAATGATTATTTAATGAATGTATGACCTAATAGATGAAAATGCAACTTCAGTAGCGAGAGGGCATCGGACCTTCTTAACAATTCTCGAGATAAGTATGAGATCCCTATGTTAGGATATGTGTTATGACATGTAGGTTACATGTCTATGATGTGTTTGACATAATATTTGTCATGGGTAGGCCTTGCTAGGTCAAGTTCTTGTCTAAGTTTTGTATGGAAGGGCTTTTTCTTTATGTCATTCATTGTTTTGCAAACTTTCATCAAGTTTTGGTTTGAGCATCAGCAGGGGCTTCTATGCAGGAGTGGGTTCATATTAGGGTATGTATATTGAGGAAAAAAACTGTGAATATATAATAGAGGCAAATGGTTTTTTATATTTGCAAGTATAAAAAATAGAGCTCAAAGTTAATGAAAAAATATAAAGGGGTATAAAATATGTTAATGAAAAAATGGATACACGATAATATCTAGTGAATGTAGGGGTTTTCTAAATTGGGAAGGCATATTGTATTGGTGGAGGGTTAAATAATGTGATTTTTTTAGAGTATTTTCCAATATGTAGTCAAATTAAGGGTATTATTTGGTATGCCATAAACACACATATGATATGTCGAGAGGTTCACTTAGTTAATTCCTCGTGGTTATGAGAGTGACTTGTGGAACTAGCCTTAAAATGGTGCTTTAAATTTTAAAGTAGTATGAAAAAAAATGAGTCAAGGACGCATTACGCTCGCCACAGGGCTTATGCATGCGGCCCGGAAGTTTTAATCACATGAATGTAGACTTAGTGTCCAATTTTCTTTTTAAATAAGAACTTTAATGAATTTCATATAGTTCTTATTTCTTATTTTACGCTTTTTATGATGTATCATGGCATAAAAGTGCACAGCGAGCAATATCCTAGCCCGGGGGGCCGAAATTGGCGAGCAATTACTATTTTAATGGGCGAGTACTCTCCTAACAAGTTACCACCAACGATGGAGCAACGATCACTTCCTATAAGGTATCCAGCTGATGCAAATTGGCAATTCGGCCGGACCTTTTAAGGACTACGAGGTATAGGTTATGTTTACTAACATGCCCATATATGAGAGAAGCGACGAAGCTAAGGCGACTTTTCTCCATACTTTGGTAGACTTAGATGTACGATTTTATAACACTTCTTATTGTTCTTATATGTAATTTTTCCTCGATGAAGTACACATCACAGTGATAGGCCTTCCTATGTATAATTTTGCATGCAGCCTTCTAACATTTCAAGTATGGGCCTCTTATTTTCAATTTTGGGTCTCATAACACTATAGGTTATGTATGCTACCATGCCCATATGTAAAGGAGAAGCTACGAAAGTGAGCGACTTTTTCTCGAGACTTTATTGAACTACGAGATACACGAGTTTGTAGCTATTATTGTTTCTAATATATGTAATTTTCATCAATAAGTACACATCACGTGATAGGCCTTCTGTGTACAAGTTTTCATGGTAACCTAACATTGCAATTATGGGCCTCTTATTTTCAAGTTTAGGTCTCGTAACACGCAACTACATTGAAGAGTTGATCACGCTCTTAGCATGTAAATATGAATTAAACATCATTTTGATGGGGCATGGTGTTGTGTTGTTGCGAGGTTGAAGCCTCGTTGCGGGGGATTACCAACAAGCTTGGGGTGAATCATTGCCACTAGGTGGCACTCTTTATGTGCACACGCACCTTTCTGCCTCTCGTGAGCGTATTATTCTTCAAACGAGTTTCCAGACTCTTTGGAGCAAAAAAGGAGGTCTGGTCTTATCAATCCTTTCTTAGGATCAACTCAAGATACGGAAAGCGATACATCTTTCCTATTGGACATCTATGTTTTGAGAATTGGTAGACTTTTACATGCTCTACCAAAGTTATGTGAATTCATCTCTGTTGTAACCATCTTGCTATCCCTTGTCATGTTGAAGGAAATATGTGTGGAAAAATACCCATAGTAATTACGAGACTCTAGGAGCATATGCACCTACTGCTTGCATCATCGGCAATGTAACCCTTCTCCTTCCCTAAAATTGTAATCTAGGATTGACCAATAAAAATGTCAATTGCATCGACACAACCTTTGCATTTCCCATCGTGCATTTTTTGGACATAGTTCCTTCGGGGCATAAGCTCTCTTGCAATCGGGAGAATGGCCTTTTGACATTGCTTGTTTGTCGAAGTAAAATGTACAATATGAGCACTACCTTGGCACAAGCTCAAATTCCAAGCTTCCTATAGACTAAACAAAGCAACAAGTTTGGTCCAATCATGTGAGACAACATTTGGTTACTTGTTCGTCGATAGGTCAACTTTATTATGAATGCACGAAAGGATTTTTGCAAGCCTTGATATTAGTTGTCTCTCATAATAGGGTCCACATACCGAGATTACATTTAGTGTGGGAAATTTAATTATAGTATTTTCCTTCTCTACGTCAACATAATTGTATACTACAAGCATGATTTGTTCGAATAGATACTCACCAGCAAATACAAAAAACTCCGACCTCCATGTTTGGTTATTAGAAGGATTTACGATGTCATAGTATTGCCACTTCATTTCCATATTCCATTTTCATACAACATCCCGAGGTTATGGGATTGTAGGCAAGCCCCTTCAGCGAGTATTCATTTCCTACAAAGTTCGCTCCCATGGTTCCCAGCTTAAGCTTTCCCGATTGATTAGACTAAAGTCTGCAGTTCTGCTCTTCCGCAGAATTTCTAGGTACTCTAGGACTAATGGAAAGAATTTAAAAGAAAGCTCTTTTGGACTAAGGTCACGAGATCAACTTTTTGCCATCAATAGGAGGGCGTGGTCACACGATAATTTTGCCATAGGGAGCGGACAATGGATGTTGTCATCGAGGAGGGTGTAATGCCTTTCTAGATGGGCCATTTACTTGAGAATTAGTGTTGCGATTATAGGTCCATATGGGCTGCTTCGAGCTAGTGAGGGCGCTCCTAAAGTACCTCTAGCGAGTAGAGTAGCATAGGGAACATAGGTCGATGAGATTTTATGGCCAAGTTTCGAGATGCTCATATATTATTTTTATTATATTCGCCAAATTTATGCACAATGTTCTTGTTCATTGGTGTAGATAAGCATGCTTTCTCTATCCATTGTCATTGGCCACAAATGATGAACAATGTAACTATCGTTTAATGATTCGAATGACTTCTTTGAATCTTTATGAAATTTAATTCAATATTTCCCTATTATTCCTTCAAAGTTGTTTAAATGTATTGCATGCAATCTTGACTATGCGGTGTTGCGTCTTTCTAAGAGGCACATGAAATAAGATAGGTAAATGTTTGGCCCCATGGTGAAAACAAAGCATTTTACAGCCGTTTAATTTCTTCATAAATATTTTTAATTTTTCACGTACGTATTGATTTTTCTACTTGAGTTATCTCAATGGGCTTTGTTCCGACAACCTTTGCGATATAAATAGTTATCGATCAACTAATGTGTGTAAACATTTGTGGGAACACATAAATTCTAACTAGCGATGGAAGATTGAGCGAGCCATGTTGTTTAGCATTTCCCTATGGTTTTGTTGCTGTGCGGAAATGTTTCGGCACTATCCACTATAGAAATCTAAACTGTCCACTTTCTTTTGCTTATGGTTTTCTTAGATTATAGCAGTGAATCACCCATTCTCTACATACAATCATAGGTATTGTATTTATAAATATATAGATAGACATATATTCACACATCATCCATAAGTACATACTACCTACATGTAAATGTTTTTGTGCTTTGTCACTTATATAAATCTAAAATGCTCTGCTTTATTTTTCTTGTGGCTTTGCTTAGATTATAGGAGTGAATTACCACATTCTCTGTCTGATGTGATCCTTACGTGTATATCTATATATTTAAATATAAACTATCATAAAAAATAAAACCAAAATATACACATGAAGTTGTTGTTGGTACTTTCCTAGAACCATAAACTTGGATATAGCTCATTTCATTTACACATACAGAACCCTACTACGGACTTTACCTTAAATGATAATTACAAATGTTATTTTGTGTGTTCCAACTTTCTGGCTCAAAGCGAGGACTAGCGCAGCACGTCCATTCTTGTTTATTTGGAATACTTTGTTTATTCTTACAAATTACACAAAAAACATACTTTGTAACCATCTCTAAATTCATTCTTAAAACATAAATCTATATTTAATAATATTGCTCATGAAGATAATTTTATATCATGGAATTTTTTTATATAATATTTAATGATACTCATGAATATGCATAGAGACATCATACGAACAAAGTGTCATAATATTTAATTCTTTGATCGTTAATATGTTTGCGAACATCCTAGGAAAAATTCATTGTTTTTTGAAGCAAAGAGAACAAATTTGGGTATAATAATATATTCAAGGGAGTTTGGAGATTTTTGGCAAAATAAATGTTAATGTTTTGAAAAACAAAAGTGATAAAAGTGCTTTTTATTAGAAATTTGAAACTTTTACATATATATTTTTTATTTTTTATTTTGTAGGAGGCTTGAGAGACATTTAAGATTAGATGATAAATCTAGCCACTATTAGAATCATGGTAACATTTCAATTGTATGCTTGGATTTTTGACATCTTTTCATTTGTAAAATTAGTAGGAAAAAGAATGTTTTATTTTTATTAAGTAATTTCTTGAAAAATAAAAGTATTAATTTTTTAATATTTATTTTTAAATCATTTTTCATTGTTTATAGAAGTGAACTTGACGTGACTATTAAAGAATTTTGTGGTGTACAAGTCACCAATTTAGGCTATGTGGGAAAAAAAATCTAGCCACACACTAAAGGTTGGTGTGAACCGAGGCTGATGCAATAAATACATTTGAGAACTTGAACAAACTAACAAACGGAAATTTTTGTACCTTGTTCATCATCATACGTTACCCATTTTCATTTTATTACCCATCGCGTAAACTATTAAAAATATTCTCAAACTATTCTCATTTATTCTATTTATTATCTTTGAAATATTTCAAGGCCCCAATTACAATATACCATATACCATTTAAAAAAACAATCACAACATCCCAAATACGGTTCAAAACATTAAGAAAACACTAAAGCAACAATCACGATGCAACAAATACACCATTTGAAAAAGTACATAGTCATTGATTATGAAATATTGTTCAAAATATTAAATACCAAATACTATTTGATGTAGGAGCATCAGCGAGATCATTTTGACTTGACTTTGATTGGTCAATCATCATTTAATAAAGAGGTTGGACCTCTTGAATTTATTTTTATGATGATTTATTGTAATAATTAATAGGGTAAACGGATTAGAAAGAAAAAGATCGGGGTTTGTTAGTCGGGGTGTGCGTTAGACTTTGTGAAATATGGATTAGGTTGTTTGAGAAGACGAATAAGGTTAGGCATTTAAAACAATAAAAAGGAAGAGCATTTTGTTTTAGAGGAGGAGTGAGAGAAATGTAATGTGATCAAGCCATCAAGGGCGAGGGAAAAAAAACAAACTTTGTTTTATTTTTAGCATTTTAATTGAAACGGGATTGTGTGCAAAAAGTTATGTTTGTGTTAAATTGTTTGGTTTCTTTTATTCTCTGCGAATTAATGAGGATTATTCTACTAGGTTGCGAAGGTACAATGTTAGAAAATAATTTTTGGTGTTTTATTTGTATTTACATATTGAGTATATCTCATAGTCGCGGGTCTTTAAGGAAGAATCATATGGAGGTCATTGGAGCGATTTAAGGGCACCATTAAATTTTATCGATAAAATTGTGATGGTATTACCCATAACCTTGGATTCACCAAAGATCAAGAGGAAATAAAAATAAAAAATAAAAAATAAAAAATCGAGATTTGATCATAACACAGGTTTATGACTTGATTAGCTACGCATTCGTGCGTAGGCGCTACCATTACGTGGCTATTACGCATTCCTTAAAATGACACATATAGAGCCAATATCCCGCTACCCTTAGCACGCTATGTTTTCGCACAGCAAGTTGACCCTCAACTCGACAACGAGCTGATGGATCGATCTAAGTTCCGGTAAGTTAAAGAAAAAAAACGCATGAAGATAAGGAAGTAAGGTGTATAAGGAAATATATTGTGTGTTAATAAGTGAAATTTTTAATGGTGTTGTACGCCATTGTATCAACATTTTCAATTTTTTATTATGTCCTAGTCCATGTCCAAAGTTAAGTCATTTTCAATAAAGTTAAAAAAGAGTCCCAACATCGGTATTTTTAAGTGAATAGGTGTCCATGGTGTTTAGAGTCCTAAAATAAGTTAAAATATCTGTTTTTTGACTTATGTTAGTCGAAGGATTAATCGATGTTTGGAGTAATAAGTTGCAATCATACGGTCTTGAATCATTTCTACCTTTGTTGCAAATTCATTGTCAAAAACGATGAAGTAGTAAAAAGGAAACTATTTCTCGAGGAAAGTAAGTGACATATTCACACATTGAAAAGCACAACTATTTTCATTGAGATTTTTAGTTTATCTAAATAAATAGGCTACGAGGTAAACGAGGTAATTAGTTTTCAAAGCAAGCGAATTGGGGCTTCGTGGAAAATATTACAGCTTGATTCTTCAAATTAAAGTGCGGCCTACGGAAAACGATTCTGTGACGGGAGATGGGAGAGAGAAATAGAGAATGTTCGAGGCTCACCGAGAATCAACCTAAGGAATGAGCGACAAATAATAACCGTGTGTAGAACAAGCGGACGACCATGATCCAATCGCGGATACGAAAAGGAAGAAAATAACGGTGAGATTAAAGCGCAAATGGATCGACTTCACAAATAAGTAGTTTTAAAGTTTACTCTTCCGGCGATCGCGTGGTATGTTAATTGATTTGTGATACGATGAGGCAATGAAGGCGAACAAGGAAAATTTGTCGGATCTAGGCGCGAGATCAGTGGAGATTAAACACGGATGGAACGATTTCACAAATCGTAGTTTTTAAAGTTTATCGTAAGGCAATCACATGGTGTGTTAAGTGATTTGCGATGTAATGAGCGAGGAGCACATGTTAACGTAGGCACTTTCGGCGTGATTGTAAATCACATAGTTTACGGTTGTTGTTATCGGTGTAAAGTTAAAATTGTTAGCCGATTGATTTGTAAATATTAGTCGCGATGTGTGATGCCTTCCAATTGGTCACCATATTGTGGGGCCCTAGAACCACAGTGCACAATGACAACTGTGCATATTGTTTGGGAGCAATTGCGGTTTTGTTTAAAAGTTCTATAAAGTGATCGATGTTGATTGCACGCATATGTATGTTTATAAAACTTTTGATGCATGATTTTCGATTAGTCCCATTTTTCTGTTGCGTCACCTGCTCTCATCGCACATCACACTTCGCCATTTTCAACATTTAGCTCCCACATTTCATAATAAAACTTAAGTGTACGATTTGCGATCGGTCCACTTCTTCACCACGTCATCACCCTCCTCCTTGTCATTCATTCCGCTCCATGTCTCCTCTATCAATTAAAATTGTTTTAAAGAGTTTTCAACCAAAAAAGGAAAGGAGCCTTAGCGAGAAGAGTGGGCCGGGTTTCTCTTACGTAGTTTTCTACTCTCGGTGCCGACGCGATTTTTACCAAGCAGGGTGATCGGAGATCATGTCTTGTGCTAAAAAATTAAAGTGTAAGAAATAGATCCGAACTTTGACAGGCAAAAGATGCAGTCGTTTGCAATTCCGAGCGCTAAACCGGTTTGAAAAGCATTCTGGAGCGAGGAAGATGTCGTGCTGTCCATTGTCCCAAGCAACCAAAAGTTTGTGACTAGATGCCTAGTCGACGCAGGAAAGGTACAATCGGTGAGTATATACTTGGAATATTCCATTTTCTCCCAAGCCAATAGGAACGCGTCACGTGGCTCGAATTTGGTGTAGCCCCGAATTTTGGTGGTACGGAGGAATTTGTGTCGTTGATGTGTTTTAGTATCAACCATTGGATGAGCAGCATGTGGCGAGCCCATAGGCCACCACGTGTCCTCAAAATTTTATGCAATTTTTTTTGGAAGTAGGCGATGACCACCAGGCCTCCCTGTCAGCTGGCCCACTGCGTGCCAACACGCCACGAGTGTTTCTTAACACTATAAGTGTCGCGACCCTATTTAAACTTTGATGGTTTCTGTTTGAGGTTGGGAAGCTAGCCACGAGAAAACCAGCCTCCCATGTGGCCTAGCGAAGGTGATCACGGACATAACAATCGAGGAAAAAAATTAATCCTAACCTCTGTCAACATAATTTGCGGTGATAACATGTTCATGAACACCGTCGATTTCACATAAACCAACGGTTATTAAAACGTAACATCGGTCCAAGGTTTGTTCACATGATCTGAACTTACGGCAAAAAATGACGCGACGACATAAAATGTAACCTCGATGGTAAAAGCGGTGAGTCCATGATGAGCGGTTCGCATTCACAGGTTAACGATTGTGATAACGGTAACCTCGTGGTGCTTTAAACTAGTTACATGCGTGGTGTTGTAGCATTAAATGCCATGGTTATAGACATAAGCAACTACGGGTTCCAAGCCTATTACGTGGAGTTTCAACGATTGTGTTAAACGTAAACTTCGGTGGAGGTTTTTAATACTGTCCATATGACTTTGGCATGGCAGGTTTAATAAAATAGTTTTCAAAACCGTGTAGACTGCGGGTTCCACTCCAAAGGCGGAGTATTCAACGGTTCAATGCATAGTTTGTAAAAGCATGACCGCGTGGTTTTAGGCGAAGTTCGCTTGTGACCACCTCGACCTAACCACTAGCACTTAATATCAAGCCGGATTATATGGCGGGGTTGGAGCACGCCCCACATTGTAGGGCTTCCCATAATTTAACTTAAGTTAGCTGCTGTCTCCACATTTAGTGGAGCTTTTCTGGCTTTCATTGGGAAAAATGCATTGGGAGGTCAATTTTCGACCAATTTTGGTGTTTAAAGGTCTACCTAGACTAATTTGAACGATGTATGGAGCCATTCGGTGTGAGAAAACAACCATTAGAAGGTACGTAAGAAACATATGGTAATTTACAATTTTTAGCATAATGACAAAGAGGGACATGCCATTGGGAGCTGGACCAGCAAATGTAGCCCAGGAGGGGTGAACCGCTTCATCATGCCTACTGTGTAAAACTTATGTGTGAATGTTTTTCTCTATTATGCACTATTGTTCAGTGTTTTTAAGGCTATTTTTCATGCTTAAATTTCACTAAGTCATCTATAATTCATGGTTAAAACTCTCATTCCTTAAGCAAACATATGGAGACAAATTGTAAATATTTATATTACTGAAAGGACACTTATCACAACAGAACTAATACACTCCTTTCAAATCAAGTTGGTATCAGAGCTAGAGTTTTATCTCTGGTGTTTTTATGTGCAAAGATTTGTTAACTGTTTTCAAGGGTTTTCAAGCTTACTAGGCTCAAGCTTAAGAGAGGAGAAGGCAAATTGGTGGAACCAAGAGGTTCTCAAAGTGAGCCACAACAAAGGAGGGCAAGATTGCCACATTATCCATCACCTAGTTCACCTCCAAGAGAAGCAGAAGTAGGATCAAGCATGCCTCCAAGAGAAGGAGATCCATGAAGAGATGGATCCCAAAGAGGAAGAAAGAGTGTACAAAAAATCATTTCTTGACTTAACTGAAATGGTGAGAGTCCTTTATCAAGAAACAAATGAGAAGCTAGAAGAAGAAAGGTCCAAAATTCATAAGGAAGGACAAGGATCATCAGGAGGCCATAATGATGAAGATAAATCCAAGAATGGCAATGCATGAAATGGAGACAGTGGAAAGTCACCATCATCACCCTCACCTTCATCCTCATCATCCTCTACTTCATCTTCAGTACATCAGCCATACAAGTCAAAGAACATGGGTAAAAGCCCTTTTCTAAAACTTGATGTTAAGTTTGAATTGCTAATGTTTAATGGTGAAGTTAATGCATAAAATCTAAATAATTGGATTAGGCAATTGAAGGTCTATTTGAGAATCCAAAATTTTCATGATGATGATACCAAAATCCAACTAGCTTCATTGAGGATGGAAGGTGCAACACTTGTTTGGTGGGAAGCCAAGACAAAGGAGGAGATCAAAAAACATGGTAAGATTATTATATCGTGGACTGATTTCATTTCTGCAATAAAATAACAGTTTTATCCATTAGCTCACATGCAGAAAGCCATAATGGACTGGAAAATTTTTAAACAATTGAAAGGACAAAATGTACAAGTGTATACTAAAGAATTTAGTCTTTTATTAGGAGTAAATTTGCATAGCCAAGACACTTTTCTCAAGTATATAGGAGGCTTACATACCTACCTAAGACATACTATCCTCATGTTTAACCCTACAAGCCTAGATGAAGTTTGTGTACAAGCCACACATTTAGAGGAAAGGGGAAAACAAAACTTAGATGAGAATGGGGAAAATGAGTTTAAAGGTAATTGGAAGAAAAAGAGAAATGCAAATATCAGAAAAGAGAAGGGAAAATTATTTTGCAAACACTATTCTAAAACTAGCCATGATGAAGACCATTGTTGGAAACTTCATCCAGAGTTGAAACCAGAAAGTTTTAAATCCAAAGAGAAAGCCAAAGAGAAAGGCAAAACAATTGCAATAGCTGAACAAGACCTAGGGTCAGATTCAAGAGATGAAACAAAAATCATAGCTATGGGACTAAAGAACTTGAAGAGGAAAGAGATTGAAACTAAACCCAGTTCTAGTATATCTAACTGTCACATACAAGCTCCAAATGAAGAAAAGAGAATTTAACTGTTTCATGTGAGGATCATTTCCAAACATACCAAGGTTGACACATTGTTTGATAGTGGGTCACAAGTGAATTTAATCTCTAAATAATTGGTCAATAAACTTAATCTTGAGACCATTCCACATCCGAGACCATATCCACTTGGTTGGATTTGTAAGGATGCAAATTTACAGGTTTCTAAGAAGTGCATGTTGCGCTTTGCAATAACTGCACATTTCATTGACACAGTTGAATTAGATGTTGTTCTGCTTGATATAAAAGGTATGGTGTTGGGCAGTCCTTACTTGTATGAAAGGAAATCAATCTTCCAATGCCATGAGAACAAATACCATTTATTCAAATATGGCAAGGAGTATATTGTGAGAGCTCATCGCAAAAAACTAGACACTTCTTTAGTTAATGTAGGGCATATGAAGAGGCTCGTCAATGCAAGCCAAAACTTGACATTGATGATGATTAAAAAAAGAGAAGTTTTACATAATCCTTTTCAAACAAATGTTGATGTATGTAATGAGTTGTTTCAGTTTGAAAGCAGGTTGTCTTTGAAAGAAGATGACAAGTAGTTGCAGCAGTTGACATTGGTGTTGAACGGTGGTGAAAACAAAGTGTCAGTGCAAGAAGTTACAAAGGTCAATGAGAGGGAAAAGAAACTTAGCAAAGAAGGCATATGATTCAGAAATGTTCATTGCTAGTTTCAGAAAGGCATGGTACAATGGTGAAGAAACATGGTCAAGAATCGATGCAATTTCAAAGAAATTCAACAAAAAATCACCATAAGGACATAATGCAAGGTGAGAGTAATTCCAAGTTTCCTTTGATTATAGGCCAATGTAGAAACAATATGTTTACTACAAATTTAGGTTGCTGTTCTACAAGTTTAGTAAATGTACTAGCAATGGTTGGTCGACGGAATCAAGGAAAAATTTGTCGTTTCATGAAAAGCTCCAATTAATGAAATTAGGGAAATTTCAATGGATAAAGATTGGAAGAGTGGGGACACAATCTCCCCATCTTCATGTTCAATAGTCCAGAGAGCTTTTGGGGTCCAAAATCTTCCCAGTGGGGAGGTGTGATAAGGAGATCATGTGTTATGCTCAAAGTTGAAAGTGCTTGAAACACTTCTGAACTCAAGCGATCGAAAAGGTCTCGTCGTTGCGATTCCGATGCCGTGAACGAATCGAAAAACCGATGTCGTATGAGGAAGATATCACGTTTTTTACATTTTCCCAAACAACAAAAATTTTGTGACTGGATGCCCATTCAGCTTGCAGGTACAGTCAGCAGGCATATTCAAGAATATTTCGTTTTGACCAATCAGGTCTTGACAAGTGGCAATCAAATATTTGACAGCTGGTTGACATTTTATTTTTCGGGCCAATGAAACACTGCCATGTGGCAGGCCCAGAGGCCGCCACGTGGCCATGGAACGGAGTGTTAAAATTTATTTGGAGCCAACGGGAATCGACCACTCGACTGCTTTCCACCAAGCCCGCGTGCTACTATCCACGCTACGAGAAGTACTTAACCATATCCGCATTGAGCTTATATTTAATATCATGTGGTTTTCGGATTGGGGGCTTGGGAGGCCAGCCCCCCCCCCTGCCTCTATGCGCCAAAACACTAGAACTATGGGCCTAAGCCCCTCTCTGCGATGATTCTGCAAACTTAACGACTCCCACATTTATTTTTGTTCACATGGTATCATATAACTTCGACGGTTGTATTAACCGTAAACTCCGGATTCCATTTATGTTTGTACATTCTGCTTAACCAGCGGCACCAAACCGTAACACCGGCCCAAGGCTTGGTCACATATATACAACCCGCAACATTAACATTTAAACTGGCGGTTGCATGAAGTGGTAACTCCGGCGGAAGGTTATCGCAGTCACTTGGGCAATGTATTGGCAACAAATGTCATGGTTTGCGGAATGTGGAGTCCAGGTTCCATGCCACGAATGCAGAGTTTACAAATGGTTAACGACGGAGTATTAAACTGCCACATGGAGCTGGAGTTATGGCATGTAATGCCATGGTTATCAGAACCATTAACTCCCGATTACGTCCATATTTAATAATTTATTCAAACTAAAACCGCGTAGGTTTCTGTGGAGGGTTGACTTTTGACCACTCCGCCTAACCATTTCATTTTAATGCAAACATTTTTCGACTAGCTGGAAAGGTAGCGGTACCCTACATTTAGGGTTTTTATTAATTTTAACTGCAGTTAAGTGCCTGTCTCCACATTTAGTGGAGCTTTTCTAGCTGTCATTGGGAAAAAGGCATAGGGAGGTCAATTTTCAATCAATTTTGGTGAATCAAGAGTCTAACTAGACTAATTTGAGCATTCTGGAGCCATTGGTGCAAAGAAAACAACCATTAGAGGCCTATAAACACATGTAATTTACAATTTTGAGCATAATGACAAAGAGGGACATTCCATTTGGAGTTGGACCAACAGATGTAGCCTAGGAGGAGTGAACTGCTTCATCATGCCTATTGTGTAAAACTTATTTGTGAATGTTTTTCTCTGTTATGCACTGTTGTTCAATGTTTTTAAGGCTATTTTTCATGCTTAAAGTTCACTAATTCATGGTTAAAACTCTCATTCCTTAAGAAAACATATGGAGACAAATTGTACATGTTTATATTACTGAAAGGACACTTAGCACAATAGAACTAATACACTCCTTTCAGATCATTGATGAGCTTCAACAAGATACCATTCTTGATAGAAGAACAAGGACATCAAAACGAGGGATTGTGGGGCTCAAAGGCACAAATCCAAGCAAGGCCAAATGGATTGAGATTGGAAAGGCGAGGGAATTGTACCCTCATATGCTGAACAACTGAAAGTGATATTTTGGGGTACAAAATCTTCCAGTGGGGAGGAGTGATTAGGTGCTCAAAATTATGCTAAAAAATTAAAGTTTTCATAATGGTGTGGAACCTAAATGATCACATATATCTCGTCGTTCTAAATCTGGCACAACTCGTTTCTTGGAAAACCGACACATTATGCTCCTAGAAATGCATTATGTCCACTTTGTCAAACAAGAATTTTTTTGGAAAAAAAGTACAGGGACAATCCAATCAGCAGTCCATACTTCTGACTGGGCATGCCCATGTGGCAGGTTGACTGGGTCAATGGTTTTCCTCCAGCGAATGAGATCGTGCCAAGTGGCACTACCTGGTTGGTTCGAAACAACGTGTTGTAATTGGTTTTTTGGGTGGCCAATCACAGGATGCCATGTGGCAACCCGAGGGCCACCAAAATTGGGTCAAGTTCCAAGCAGAGCGAGTGGGGGTCGAACTCGCGACCTCCAAGCATCCAACACAAGGTATTACCACCGTGCAAAAGCAAATTTTCTTAACATATAATGGTTTTCATATAGTTTTATTGTAATATAGTTTTCGCCATGGGGGGAGGGGGTCGGGGTCTAGCCCCAACCTAGGTGTGGTCACCACCTAGGGGCAGGAGGCTAGCCCCCCCCCTCGCCCACCCCCCCAAACTAACCACAACCGTTAACAAATTCCGTCTATGACAGCATGTGACACACCACAAGACCACCGGGAGTGTCGACCCGCTGTCCACCCCACTAACCATAACATTAATCGATATGCCACATGTCCACCTTGCAGTTAACTCCGATGGTTAGCGAAAAAACCGTAGGTGAGTTTTATTTAAAAAGATAAAAAATCGGCTTTAAGGCCTTATTGGACAAATTAAGGTGGCCACAATTTGCACTGGGATTTAACAAAATTGGCGCCTAATTAACGGAATTCCGGGAATATTTGTAGGTTCGATGCCAGATTTGGTGGAAAAAGTGTTGAGATTCAACAAGATGATGAGCTTAGTGAAAAGAGTCGCCTTCACTAAGTGGGCCTGCAGGCTATTTTTGGTGCAAGTCTATTTTTAGACATGATAATCATATTTCAGAAGTTGCAGGATGTTATTTATGGATGGTTGGTCAAGTTGGAAAAATAGATGAAATTCTATTTTTAGAATATTGGGCGAATTCTATTTATAGATCGTCGATCTAAAAATAGATGCATGTCGGATGTTATTAGCCATTAATAATTATCCGACAATAAACAACAACTTATTCTCTTGAAGCACTTAATTTCAGTGTACAGATTTGGCAAATGAGTGGGCTAAAGGAATTACGCAATTCCTAGGGTTTACTGGGGTTCATGCATGGAGGACTTAGTTAGAACTGAAGTGGAAAAGTTATGACAGAGTTGGAAGAGTAGTTCATGGAGTTGTATTCAGTTTAACTGAGTTAGAGTGAGTTAGGCTCAATTGAGCTAGTTGTATCTAGTCTAACTGAATGATACACTAGTGAGAGTGAAGTGAATTAATTAGTTAATTAATTCAAAAATAATAACTCATTAATCAACTGAACAAATGCAATAGTTAACTACAGTGCATGTCAGTTCCAGTGGAGACCCAGTGGAGAGGTAGATGAAAGGGTGAGATGGACTATCTGTTGTGACTATAGTGATGCATTGATTGCATCACACACACATTGGAGTTGCCAATGAGGATTTCACAGTCAAGGCAAGGGTAATTCGAATTCATTCGGAGCTATTCTTCCGCAGGGATTGTGCAGTGGAGGCATGCTACCAGGAGTGCATAAATCAGTGCATGGATTTGCAGATTTCATCTTGTTAGCGTGTGACGATTGATTGTACTAAGCTTTGTATGAGATTGTTACATGATCTCCATGATACATAATATATGATATTTGGGGTTTTCAGCTTCAGGCTTTCCCGTTAAACAACTGTGTTATGTGCAATTGTTTTTATTTATGCTTCACATGTGTTTGCAATTAATTTTCCGCAAAAGATTAACAGTGGAATGATTATTTATTTTGCAAGAAGTTAAATATTGTGAGATAAGGGGAATCTAGGACATATGCATGCTTAATGTATATAATTTCTACATGGTATCGAAGCACTGTTAATTCTTGAAGATTGCAATTATGAAGAATTGTTGAGTTTGTGCTAGTGGACAATTCGAATTTGCCGCAAAAAATTATTGGTGCAGAAGTTGAGTATACATTGAAATGTTTTTAAATGGGTTGCAATTGGAGTATGCCCTTGATGGCAGCTCGAATTACATAGCCTGGAAGGACAGGATGGAGGTAGTGCTAGAGGATAATGGACTAAAGGAGTTCATCGATAGCGATGTTCCTAAGCTGGATTCTAGTGATGCTGCATGACTTGAGGCATGGCAAAAGAAGGTAGAAAAGACAAGAAGAATTATGTTGGAAGGTGTGAAGGACCATATTGTGTCCAGCCTTCACGAGAAAGCCACTCCATTTGCAATGTGGAAGGCTTTGACAGATTTGTTCCAAAGCAGAAGCGACCAAAGGAAGTTGGCGCTTAAAGACCAACTTAGAAAAATAAAAATTGATAAGGGCGACAGTATTCCAAAATATCTCACGAAGTTTGTCCACTGCAAGGATGAATTAGGAAGTGTGGGGGTTACTGTTGATGATTAATACTTGGTGAGCTTGGCTCTCCTTGGGCTTCCAAAGAGTTGGCATAGCTACGAAGACTCTGTCAATGGACGGGAGAAACTGCCGGGATGGGAGTGACTTTGGTCAGATCTTGCGCAGGAGGAGATAAGGCGGAGTACCAGGGATGGTTCTTCATCGAAGAATGAAGATGCAGAAAATTTCTCTTTGGCTACCAAATCAAGGAAAGGGAAGGGGAATAAATTTCCTTCAAAATCTGAAGCTAAAGGCAAGAAGCAGGATTTTTCCAAGGTGAAGTGTTTTCACTGTCACGAACATGGGCATTTAAGCACTAATTGCCCACAGAAGAAGAAGAACAAGAAGGCTACTGGAGCTGCAGCTGAAGAGGCCTTAGCCTCGCATTTTGAACTTGATTTCTCTTTGATCTCATGCTTTGTTTCAAGCACAATGGGATCGGTGTGGTATCTTGATAGTGGTGTGTCTTTCTATATGACAAGAGACAAGGAGTTTTTTAGTGACTTGGAGGAGAAGGACCTCCAGATGCATATAGAGATGGGCGACGATGGTCAGTACAGTGAGATTGGCATTGGGACCATTACCTTTGAGATGGAGTCCGGTAATCCATTCTTGTTGAAGGATGTTATGCATGTTCCGGGTCTGAAGAAGAACTTGGTCTCGGTCGCAATGCTGGGAGACAAAGGTTATGATGTTGTTTTCAGTGAGGGAAAAGCCTTCCTTCGACATAAAACAACGATTCAAACCAAGAAGATAGGGGTTCGAATTAAGAATCTCTATAAGCTGGAGGTAGATGGCTGCGCTGCAATTATGGGCAAAGCAGAAGAAGTGGTGAGCCGGGATGAGTGCGAATTATGGCACAAGATATTGGGCCATCTTCACCATGGTGCTTTGAAGATTTTTTTGCAGATTCCTACTGGACTTCCCAAGGGTACTCTTGTGCATTCAAATCAGTGCAAGGGATGTACTATGGGTAAGTTTGTGAAGACCACCTTTCATGAGAAGAAGAACCGTGCTTCGATGATCTTGGAGAGAATCCGCACAGACATGTGTGGACCTTTCTCGGTTGCTTCAACAACAAAACACATGTATTATGTTATTTTTGTTGGTGACTATTCTCGTAGATGCTGGATCTTATTCATGCAGAAGAAGAGCGAAACATTCTCAAAGTTTTGTGAGTTTAAAGAATTGGTGGACAAGGAGTTGGGGAAGCAAGTGAAAGCTCTACGGAGTGATAATGGTGGTGAATATATCTCGGCTGAATTCAAATACTTCTGTAGCAAAGAAGGAATTCGAAGAGAACTCATAGGACCTCATAACCCATAGAAAAATGGCGTCGCGGAGAGAAAGAACAGAACGATCATGGGTGTTGCACGAGCTACGCTGCATGACCAGGGCATACCGATGCACTTGTGGGTGGAAGCATGCAACAATGCGGTTTATGTGCAAAACTGTTGTCCTCATAGAGTACTTGGCATGAGTACACCTGAAGAAGCTTTTACTGGTAAGAAGCCTGATATTTCTCATTTAAAGAGTTTTGGCTCATTTGTTTACATTCATGTGACTAAGGACGCCAGGAAGAAGCTGGAGCCAACTGCAGAAGTTTGGATATTTGTGGGGTACACAGAAACTGATCTGAAAATGGAAGTATTTGTAAATGTTGTAAATGTTGTGCAAAGTATCCATTTCCATTTAATTAAATGTGTGCAAAATCCTCCATGTCTTTCAAGTTAAAAAAAGTGTATTTGGTAACTGTTTCTGAGTTTATGTGTGAGCGAATGTTATTTAAGTTTGATGTTTAACATATTAAATCAGAAATACATAGCAAAATAACTTCAACATAACATGACCCAGATATTTGGTGAGTAGTTCACCCCTCCTGGGCTACGTCTACTGGACCAAGCCTCCAAAATTGGCTTGTCCTCTTGTATTAAAATGCTCCAAAATGATAATACAAGTTTAAAAGTGCCTCAATAGGAAAATTTGACTGCAAATACAGAATCATAAGACATGAAAATGCTAAAAATTCCTTTCCATATTCACTAAACAGTGAAGAATTACCATAAGCAGTGCCTTCTTCAACAAGGCCCTGATGGATTTTTGAACTCCTATGAAGATTTTCGGGCTTTAGAAGTCCTCAAACAGTTCTGAAACCTCTTCCATTAGGTTCAAAAGGTAAAAAATAACTGAAAATGGTTTTTGGTTCACCTCAAACAGTGAGGTACAACTCCAGATAACTCCATTTCCCTCATGGCCCTAGTGGCTCTCCAAGCTTACCTGAAGCTAAAATGGCTACAGAACACCTCTACTGCCTCTAGAACCTATCCCAGTGGCTCTGGAATGCTGAAAATAGTCTAAATTGGTTTTTGGTTCACCTCAAATGGTTAAGCATAGCCCAAAACAACTCCAACTCCCTCTTGGCCCTGATGGCTCTCCAAGCTTCCCTGAAGCAAAAGGGGTTGAAGATCAACTCTAATGGCTCTGCAACCTGTCTAAATGGCTCCAGAATCCTCAAAATACCCAAAATTGGCAAAAATTTCCATAGGCTAGGGGCCACATGGCGGTCTCCGCGCTTGCCACGTGGCACCCGTTGATTGGCTGTAATTCTTAAAAGTCAAACAACAGACAAATGGAGAGCTGACACTTGTCAAAAAAAGATTGGCCCTGTTAGCCACCTATAATAATAGCTATACCAAAAGGTGGCTAATACTTTTTGAGCCTCCAAGGAACAAATTTTATCACTAAAAATTGTTGGCTCTTAGAGACTCCTTATAGGCCTCATGCCTCTGTCCAAAATCCTCATTGCTGTTCCCATTAATTCTGCTGATTTCATGTAAGAAACTGCTGAAAAAACCATCATTTTTCCCCCTTCTCCCACTCATAACTAACCTTCATTTGCTTCCCATTTTCTCCATATTATTTCCTCTACTTTTCATAAGTTTCTCCTTCCATTCATGAAAATCCTCCTTAGATGGTTTAAAACTTCTTTTTGAACTGTGCCGAAACCCCCAAATCCATTTAAAACCTTGAAATTTTTCATAAAAAACAAGTTTTATTACTATGGACCTAAGCCCCTTGGGCTAAGTCCTAACCACTTCCCCCCACATGCCCATGCGTCAAAACCAAAAGCCAAAGCCTTTCGGCGCTAATCGCATCGCACAGATTCAAAGTGCGCAAGTCTTTTGCCATCATTCAAAAGTTCCGATGCGATAGCCTTTTTGTGTTTAAAATCCAAAATCGCATCGCAAAAACTTAGCGCACTGTTTGTTTTGATGTCCTCCGAAGTTCCGATTGCGATTAAACCCTATCCTCCGATCGCATCATTATTTTATACATATCCTGTGGGCTTGCCTTGGCGCTTAAAACCTTATAATATTTCTTCCTCGATCACCCTTTTCCTTTGTAAAGTCGGAAAACCCACTTTTCCAAAGTTTTAACTTAAAAACTCTAAGTCACATGTTGAAATATTTCAAGGGGTTGATTAAAAAGACCCGATCGCGCAATCGCAATTGGAGAATTCACAATGGGTTGATCGGAGAGACCCGCATCCAAAGTTCCGATGCGATTGGGTCTTATGTATTATAAACCCCGCCCCTTTTTGTTTTCTTTCCATATAACTTTTCCCTGGGACCAAGTGCTAAGGATCCCGGGTGCTAATCACATCGCAAATATTTCAAATGGGTTGATTGAAAGACCCAGTCCGAACTCTGATTGCGATTGGCCCTTGTTTCAAATACGCCCCGGGCATATTATCCTCCATATAATTAAAGGCCCCGCAGTCGAGCGCCTATTCATTCTATGCACTTTTTCCGCCCCCGAAGCCGAAAAAACCTTTGTTTTGTTTCAAACCTTTGTTTTTTCATAAATTACAAAGGTTTTCTCTCGGTTCATCTTTGCCGTTGATCGACAGCCGATCAAACGGCCAACGCTCCATCGCATCGGCGATTTCAATCGCATCGCAAAGTTTAATCGCATGCGTTTTGTTTTCCCCTCCGATTGCGACTCCCCGATGCATTCTCCACCGTTGATCTGATCCTCATATCCAACGATCATCATCTAATCGCTTCTGCCCTCCCGATCGCGCAATCACATCGGATATTTCTCATCGCACCCTTTTCCACCTCCCGCCGATTGCGATTCCCCGATTAGATCTAGATCGTCCACGTGTCCCAATCCAACGGCTACGCTCATCTCCCGCCTTCTGAAGCAGTTTAACCTATTTTCGCAGGATTTCTTAACTATTTTTGTGTTTTGCAGATGTTTTTATGATTTCCCACTATTTAACGAAGAAGGGCCAAAGGTCGGGAAAGACATTTTCCACACCTTTGAACTATTAAAGGGAACCATTCCGCCGGGCTCTATTTTCATTGTTCGTCGATGCTCTATGGGGCATTGATGCCTTTAAAGCCCTGCGCGGCTCTGCACATTGACAAGACACTGCATTTTAAACGCAATTTAAAAGAGTATCAGTTTTGAAGACACAGCACAGAAGAATAGAAGATTGAAGACAGATATGGGAATTACGGCTAAGAATGCTTATCAAAAGCCTAATTCCCAGAGTTAAAACACGGTCAGGAGAAATTATAAGTGTTTGACAGGCAGAAAAGACCGCCACCGCTGCATTCTGAGGTGAATTGATTCCTCAGCTACCACAGAGCCACCTGTTGCCTCAAACCTTTCAAACAGAGGCTGAAGTTATTGCTTAAAGAAATATCTGCCTCCGAAGCTGCCAAGAAGTAATTCGGCCACAGGAAACTAATGCAACAAATATCTGCAGAGTTACTCCAAACATTATGCAGAGCCTCAAAGTCAACAAAGCTCCCATCGAGCTTTGATATTAATTGTAAAATAGTTAATACAGAGAAACACCTGTAAAATTATTCATCGAGCCCCTCAAAAGGCCAAGAAGTCCTGAATCTGTATTAATTACCTTAGGAGATCTTTTGTCAGATCTCACCTCCTCATCCTTCTATAAATACTTCTGTAGAAGATGAGAAGTTGTTGGTTGATTGGTTGTTTTTTGATCACAATTTGTAATACTGAAACCCTCTGAAATAAATACATAGTCCTTTGAAGTTGAAGAAGAAACTGGAGTCTTTGAAGTCTTGATGATGTTGTTGCATGCTTGTTCATGAGAAGGCTCTATCATTGGATCCATGAGCTTGGCTGTTGGTGAAGTATTCTGAACTGTTTTATGTTTTTCCCCTGTTTTCATTATGTTCCATGATTTCTTACTACAGTAGGCTGAAATTTTTAGGCTAAGAAATGACTCTTGGAAGCACCTTAGACCTGTTCACCCTTCACTGTTTAATGTTTTCCGTTGCTGAAGTAGTTTAGAGGCTTTAATCTTTCTCTTTAGTCTTCATGCTTGTTTATTTCCTTAATATTTTGAACAGTTGGTTTCAGCATGATTTATGGTTCTCCCTGCTTGTCTGCTACCACTTAAAAATTGTTATTGAAGTCTCCCTTTGAAGTTCTTTGCTTACAGTGAGTCAGAGAGGTCTGTTTTGATCTCGCCCTTTGTTCTCACTTAAACAGTTGGCTTAAAGGTCGTTATAATTATGATCATAGATGTTTTTAGGTGTTCCCTCTTCTATGATTGTGATTATCAATAAATCTTGTATGTTTTCTAAATTCCTTTAGAATAAAATCTTTGAGGAAACAGGGTGTTCCCCGAATCTTAGATTTTACTTTGAAAGTTGTTTTGAAATCATTGTTTGCTTAAAGGTGTGATTTGTAGAATTTATGGTTAGCCTTGTCTATCAAAGAACCCTTTATTGTTTCAAATTATGCTTTCAAATTCCCTTTTTTGAGAATTAAATTTCTCTTTCCAAATCATTAATGTTCATCCCATTCCAAAAACAAAAGGATCCTGTGGCCAAGTTAGATTTGCCCTTTGATATCCCATATCCTTTGATAAGTGTGTTATGACCCTTTTTGACTCCATTTGCCCAATGAAACAGATATTTTGCTTTCCTATATATCTTTCCTAGGCCCTTCATGTTCTGCTGTATCATTCCAACCAAACAATCAAACAAATAAACACCTGCACTTAATAACTAGTCTAAAATCAATACTCAAAGCACACAAGATAAATTTTTGCAAACAAACATTTCAGAGATCCCTCTCTGAGAACAGGAGGACTAGATCCTGTAACTCTAAAGATTGGTTCTAATTTTGCCTTGTCTTTTGATTTGCCAAACTATAAAAACATGGGACACCAACATAATGGCGATCACGGTGGGACTCTGAGTAAAATCTGTAAAACAAAACACTCACTATCTAAGTATAACATAAGTAACTTTTTTCAAGCACTACCAAGCAATGGTAATCATGATAGGATCTTTTGAATCAGTGACAAACTAAGTAACCCTTAGGATTCCCGTTAAACCTTATCAAACCTTGAAGGAACCAGTTACCAAGCCATAAGAGCAACTCTGTTTGTTTGAACACCTTAGCTAAGTGCGAAATCAGACTTAGAACAATATCTTAACCTATAAGACCAAAATAACTCAGAAAAACCCAGAAAACATTTCATTTTGGCTTCATAATAAACCTGGTGGTGGACCATAAAACCTTTTACCTCCAAAAGAGCTAAAAATTTCCACCTGGCGACTCCACAATCCTAAAAACAAACCTTAAGACTCCACTGGGAAGATCTCAAGTCTTTATAAACATCATAAAAATTCGGTTAGGAGACTTTAATATTAAGGTTTCCTTCTTCTAAAAAGATCAGTTAGCCTCTTAAAGATTGTCATATTTGGTTAAACTTTTCTTTTAAACTAGGTCTGAAAAACATAGCATAGTGGCTCCTAGAAAGATTCATACTAGAGCCCACCCTGACCCAAACCCACCGGAAGTAGTTGAAAACCATGAAAGTATACTTAGGGAGTCCCCTAAGATTACATTTTCAACTGTTTTCAGACCACCCTTGAGAGAAAATTCAGTCCCTGAAAATCTTGCAGCTCTACACCAATCACAAGTCGACTTAATGAATCCTTTTAGAACTAGGTCGCTTGATGATATAATTTAGATAGACTCTGAGTCTTCAATTTCATCCCCAGAACAAAGTGAACAACCTGGTAGTAGAGAAACCACACCACCTGATTTACATTTCCTTCTAAATTTAGGTGTCTCTCATCCAAGGTCAGCTAAACAATCTATCCCCGGTACATCCACATCTGTCCATCCAACATCCACTGTCCAAACCACTCCACTTCAACCCACTCCCCCTCTTGTGAATCCACCCCCACCACATATCATGGCAGCATGGTATGCTCCCTTAGTCCTTCCTATGCCACTAGTCAATCTTCCACAGGACTATCAGTCCAAAATTCCATTGTATGATGCTAACAATGCTACAATTGCATCACAACATGTAGATAAAATGAATGACTACTTTGACAGAAATGAAATTGATGATGATTCTGTCAAGCTTAGGTTATTTTCTCAGAGCTTAGGGGGAGAAGTAAGAAAATGGTTTAAAGGTTTAGCCCCTAATAGCATTAATGATCTCCAAGGCTTTCATCAAACATTCTTAAACAAATGGGAAGTGAAGAAGAATCCTCTCCAAGTCCTTTCCGATTACAAAAATGTCTATAGAAACCCTGGGGAAAGTGTGCAAGCTTATTGCGCTAGATTTAATAGTGTGTATAATGCCCTTTCCCCAGAACTAAAACCTCCACAGGGCTCAACTTTAAACAAGTTCCCTGAAGGGTTTGAATATGACATGACCTATTCACTAAGAGAGAGAGATTTTACAACTCTTGAAGATATGCAAAGGGGTGCTCTTTCTGTGGAAGTCAAATTAATGGAGAAGAGAGCAAGAATGAAAACTGAGAAGAGAGTGTATTTTAGAGGAGATTCCACTCCTTCTACTTCAAGCTAAAAAATGGAGAGGATGTTGGAAGAAATGATGAAGGAGATGAGCATAATTAAGAAAGCACAAGAAAATCAAAATCAAACTGCTCCTTGAAATAGAAATCAGAATTATAGAAGAGAAAACAACCAAGACAATAGAACGAGAATGACCAATAGATTAGACCTCCCTTCCAACAAAACTATGTGGATCAATATGAGGAAGATAGGGAGTTGGAAAGGATGGAAGAAGATCGTGTAAACTTGATTGGATCAGACAGTGGAGATGATGTATTCCTCACTGAGGAAGAACAAGGTTTCTTCTCTTATGATCAAAATACAAACACCAATAAAGATTTTGATGACTATAGATTGGGTTTTGAAAATGCAATCATGGAGGTACATAAACAGTATGGCCTTAGGAGCAAGGTAAGTATAGATAATTCGAAAGATAAGAACACTAGCACTGCTGTCAAGAAAAACACAGAAAACCAGCCCAAGAGGACAGCAGAAAAAACCAACATTTCGGCCAAAAAACCAGACTTAAACAAAGACAAAGGTGTCCAGCCAAATGTTGAACAGAGTACCCCTAGCACTTCAGCTAGTGGTCCTAATAAAACTATCCCCATCACCAGTCCAAACAAGATTCAACAAATCAAAGTTGCTGAAAAGAATTCAATTGAAAAAACAAATGTAAATATCAACAAGTCAATTATTCCTTTCAGCCTTGAGGGAGAAATTGCGAAAATATAAATCACCATCCCCCCAGCCGAACTAGTAACCCAAGAGGTGTACAAAAACCAAGTTTTGAGAGCTTTGAACTTAGGAAGTGATACAGACACCTTAAACTTGACAGACGACAAACTTGAGTTATTGTTTGGTCCAGAAGTTGAAGGAAAATATCAAGAAGGGGCTGTCCCTCCCTTCTATGTTAGCTTGAACATACATGAGAAAATCTTACACAATGCCATGTTAGATTTGGGAGCTTCGCACAATCTGATGCCCAAGGTGGTAATGGAGAGCTTAGGCTTAGAGATTACTAAACCATACAAAGATTTGTATTCTTTCGACTCAAGCCGAGTCAAATGTTTGGGTTTAATTAAAGATTTGTGTGTTACTTTAGCTCAAATTCCTGTTAAGAGTCTAGTTATGGATATAGTTGTAGCTGACATTCCCCCTAAATATGACATGCTCTTATCAAGATCTTGGGGAGCCAAACTTCAGGGAAGCCTTCAAATGGACATGTATTATGCCACCATCCTTGTTTTTAACCAAAACAAGAGGCTATACAGGGAATCTCACATGAAGTACATGGTGAGCAACATAGACAAACCAAACAACTCTCCAATCTACTCCATTCAGTCAAGTTTAGATTCCTTTATCTTATGTAACGAAGATGAAATTACTCAACAAGATAAAAGAGAACATAGACCCAATTAGTTCACCAGAAAAATCCAATCTTCCCCTCAATCAAATTTGAAACACTACCAATCAACATCAACAAGAAAATGAAAATAGGAATGACATACTTTGGACGATAAAATTTGACAGATCTTGTAATAAGAAAAGTGCAGGGGCAGGTGTGTGGATTCAAAATACAAATCAGAGTTTTTCATATAAATTGGATTTCCCATGCACTAATAATATCGCCGAGTATGAAGCACTTCTCCTAGGCTTACAATTACTTAAACAGCTACAAGCCCAGAAGATATCAATCGTAAGAGATTCTGAACTTATCATAAAACAAATCAAAGGAGAATACTTGGCCAGAAATCCGAGGCTTAGGAAATATCGGAACGCTGCCCTCGATTTATTGAAAACCTTTGAAAAATATGAACTTATTTTCATTCCTAGAGTGTTTAATCATTTGGCAAATGAACTCGCTTTTAATGCCAGTAACTGTCAAACACCTAAAATAAATGAACAGCTTACCGTAAAAGTAAAACACAGGCCTGCTGTACCTGATAACGAAGATCACTGGCAGGTGTTTGACTTTGACAAACACATAGATGATTTCTTGAAATCAGAAAATGATTTTAGTATACCAATATCAAAAACTAGCCATAAGGAAAACTGTTTATATATCGAAGAAATCCCAGACGCTGAAATAACACACTCTGCTGATATAAATCATTACGAGAATCCGTTTGAAGCAGAGTTAATTGACGACGTGGACCAAAAAGACCTGGAAGTTTTAGAATGTAAGAACGGTTCAATTCCAAGAGGTCTCTCACCTTTAGAACACCTTTTCGGCTTTAATGATGTAGCCAAAGAACAAAAAATGGAGCCTGTAGAAACAAACATAGAAGAACACAACATAGGTTCCCTAACAGAACCCAAAATGATTAAATTGTCCAGCACTCTTTCAACTCATATGAAATCTTGATACATTGAACTGTTTAAGGAGTTTAAAGATGTTTTTGCCTGGGCATACACAGATCTGAGATCTTATGATACCAGCATCATTCAGCACAAGATTCCCCTGAAGGAAAATCAAAAGCCCTTCAAACAAAAACTAAGGAGAATAAACCCACTTTTGTACCATTAGTTAAAGCTGAAATTGAAAATATGCATGATGCTAGCATTATAGTACCTGTTAGGTTTTCAGAATGGGTATCAAACTTAGTTTCTGTTAGGAAAAAGACAGGGGAGATCAGGCTCTGTATTGACTTTAGAAACTTAAACAAAGCATCCCTAAAAGACAACTAACCTTTTCCTAAGATGGACCATATACTTAAGAAGGTAGTTGGGTCTAAAAGGATATCGCTCTTAAATGGGTTCTCAGGTTACAACCAGGAGTTAGTGCTCCCAAGTGATCAAATCAAAACTACTTTTACCACACCTTGGGGCACCTTTATGTATGTCAAAATGCCTTTCGAGTTAATGAATGCAGGGGCCACTTTTCAAAGGGCCATGGACATAGCCTTTTCTGAAGATATTGGCTATTTCATAATTATTTACCTTGACGACATAACCGTTTTTTCAAAAACTGATGAAGAACATTTGATTCACTTGAGAAAAGTTTTTGAAAAGTGTAGGAAATTTGGCTTGTCACTGAATCCCAAGAAGACACTCTTTGGTCTCCAAGAAGGTAAACTTCTTGGCCACATAATTTCGGAAGAGGGAATCAAAATAGACCCTACAAGGATAGATGGCATATTGCAGATCAACCATCCAAGGAGCCTCAAAGAATTTCAATCTTTCATTGGAAAGATTAATTTTTTGAGGAGGTTTATCCCTAATCTTGTTGAGCTATTAAAAAACATTAAAAACATGCTTAAGAAAGATGTCGGTGTAAAATGGACCTTACCAGCTAAGCAATAGTTCGAACTGGTCAAATAAGCTCTTACTCAAGCACCAGTCCTGATTAGTCCAAATTTTACCAAAGACTTTTACATCTTTTCCTTTGCGTCTGAGCATACAATAGCTGCAGTTTTACTTCAAAAGAATGATTTGGGGCAAGAAAAACCAATATCTTTCTTTAGTAGGGCCTTAAGAGATGCTGCTCTCAAATATAACATCATGGAGAAGAAAACCTTAGCATTAGTGAAAGCTTTAAAGGACTTTAGGGTCTATATTTTACACTCTCACATAATTGCTTTTGTTCCACATATTGTTGTCAAGGACATTCTAAGTCAAGACCCTGATGGTAAAAGGGGAAAATGGATTGCAACTATTCTTGAATATGACTTAGAAATTAGGCCCACCAAACTAGTTAAAGGACAAGGATTAGCAAAACTTATGGCTGAGTTTAACTTCCAAGCACTAGACATGAATATGGTAGACGTGTTGGAAGAAATAGAAGAATCTGATGCTCCTTTTATTGAAGAAACATTTCTAAATTCTCCTTGGTATGCTGACATTATTTATGTGCTTTTGTATTTAAATGCCCCTCCTTCTTTGTCTAAAACTAAAGCTAGATTTCTAAAACAAAAAGCTTTGAGTTTTTGCATATTAGATGGAGTATTATATTGGAAAATGCTATTGGAATTTTGCTTAAATGTTTACTTGAAGATGATGCAGAAAAAATAATGCATGAAATGCATGACGGAGAATGTGGAGGACACCTCTACTGGAAGGCCACAACAAACAAAATTCTTAGATCTGGTTACTATTGGCCTACCCTTTTCCCAGACACTCAAAATCTCGTCATGTCTTGCCATAAATGTCAAATCTTTGATGGCAAGAGAAAACTCCTTCCCTTACCTTTACATCCTATCAGAGTTGAGGCACCTTTTCAACAATGGGGTTTAGACTTCATTGGGGAAATTCACCCATCCTCCTCAGCTCAGCATAAATGGATCCTCACAACTATTGACTTCTTTACCAAATGGATAGAAGCTATACCATCCAGGAATGCTAGTGACTCTGTCATTATCAAGTTCCTTGAAACAAATATCCTATCCAGATTTGGTTGTCCCAGAAAAATCATAACAAACAATGCTGCTAATTTTAAATCTAAGAAGATGGTTGATTTCTGTCACAAATACCACATAACCTTGGGCCGTTCCACTGCTTACTATTCCCAAGGGAACGGATTAGCTGAATCCTCCAACAAAAGCCTCATCAATATCATTAAAAAGCTGTTGGAGCAAAATCATAAATCATGGCACAGTAAACTGGTTCATGCCTTATGGGATGATAGGTTGACCACAAAGAAATCAATAAAAATGTCCCCCTATCAGTTAGTTTATGGCATGGATGCAGTCTTTTCAACCTCATTGGGAGTGCCAGTCATGAAACTCCTTCAAGAAGTGTAGATTGAAGACAATGATATGCAGAGAAGAATCAACCAGACAATCCATTTACAACAAACCAGGGAGGAGGTCTATGAAAGAACACAGTTAGTCCAAGAGAATATGAAGAAGCAATTTGATAAAAGGACTAAGGCAAACAATTTCCAAGTTGGAAATGTTATTCTTAAATGGGATTCAAGAAGAGAAGAGAAGGGAAAACATGGCAAGTTTAAGAACTTGTGGAAAGGGCCCTATATTATTCAGGCTGAGAGGGGTCACAATACATTTTTCTTGAAATAATTGAATGGAGAAGATCTGTATGGAGGTCCTGTCATTGGCAGGATGCTCAAGCATTACTTCTGCCAAGAATCTTAAGTTTCAAAGCATTTTATTTTTTCATTGTAAATATCATAGTTTAACCGTTGCATTTAAAAGAAAAACCAAAAATACAAAAACATACAAAAGAAAGAAAAGAGGGCGGATTGTGAAAACAAGAAAGGCACAACCCCATGCCAAAAATAAAATAAATTCTGAAAGTGTGCAAGCTTAAAATGCCACTCCTCAAAACACACTTTTAGTTAGTCAAACTGTTCAATCTTGACTAATTAGCTTTAAATTTTCCTGCTGATAGGATAATGAAATTGATTTGCCAAACTGTTTAATCTTGGCTTATCAATAGGTAGATTAGAATAGAAATTAAAGGTTCAAACATGATCAAAATATGAACCTAAGTTTCCAAAAGAGAGATGACTCAAATCTATTTCAAAATTCTGAGTCAAAACAGGGCTGTAAAAGAGTGAAGGGAGTGCTTGAATTCTCAGATCTTAAGCCTTCCAATTTTGATTTAAACTTCTACAAAATAATTTCTATGTGCAGCTTGTTCTTATTCCATAGATCACAGCAAGTCAAACAGCTTAATCTTGACTTGGATGTTCTTAAATTTCTGTTGTAGAATTTAGAGAATAAAATCTGATTGGACAGTTTAATCCCAAACAGATAGTAGATTAGGTAGAGAATTATAAGGATTCAACTGTTTAATCTGAATCTATGGAGAAATAAGAAGTAGAACTAGATTAGATTTTTTACTTTCAAAAAGAATAAAATGTTGAAAGAGAGTTTTCCAATCCAAATGCACTCTAGAAAGAAAAAATGTTAGATCAGTAGGATTGGGTAGGTAGATAGCTTGTTGATGAAAAATCCATTGTTTTCCATGGCTGTTAGCATTTCCAGAGCCAAAGAAGATCATTCAATCAAAGAAAGGCAGCCCAATGGATGAGGCAACTGATCAGCCTCCCAAAAAATGCAAGGTCTGAAATTCTTGATGCCTTCGAGAAGGCACCATCCCCAAGTGGAGCCACTGTTAGCCACCTATAATAATTGTTATACCAAAAGGTGGCTAAGAATTTTTGAGCCTCCAAGGAACAAATTTTATCACTAAAAATTGTTGGCTCTTAGAGACTCCTTATAGGCCTCATGCCTCTGTCCAAAATCCTCATTGCTGTTCCCATTAATTCTGCTGATTTCATGTAAGAAACTGCTGAAAAAACCATCATTTCCCCCCTTCTCCCACTCATAACTAACCTTCATGTGCTTCCCCTTTTCTCCATATTATTTCCTCTACTTTTAATAAGTTTCTCCTTCCATTCATGAAAATCCTCCTTACATGGTTTAAAACTTCTTTTTGAACTGTGCCGAAACCCCCAAATCCATTTAAAACCTTGAAATTTTTCATAAAAAACAAGTTTTATTACTATGGACCTAAGCCCCTTGGGCTAAGTCCTAACCACTTCCCCCCACATGCCCATGCGTCAAAACCAAAAGCTAAAGCCTTTCGCCGCTAATCGCATCGCACAGATTCAAAGTGTGCAAGTCTTTTGCCATCATTCAAAAGTTCCGATGTGATAGCCTTTTTGTGTTTAAAATCCCAAATCGCATCGCAAAAACTTAGCGCACCGTTTGTTTTGATGTCCTTCGAAGTTTCGATTGCGATTAAACCCTATCCTCCGATCACATCATTATTTTATACATATCCTGTGGGCCTGCCTTGGCGCTTAAAACCTTATAATATTTCTTCCCCGATCACCCTTTTCCTTTGTAAAGTCGGAAAACCCACTTTTCCAAAGTTTTAACTTAAAAACTCTAAGTCACATGTTGAAATATTTCAATGGGTTGATTAAAAAGACCCGATCGCGCAATCGCAATCGGAGAATTCACAATGGTTTGATCGGAGAGACCTGCATCCAAAGTTCCGATGCGATTGGGTCTTATGTATTATAAACCCCGCCCCTTTTTGTTTTCTTTCCATATAAATTTTCCCCGGGACCAATTGTTAAGGATCCCGGGTGCTAATCGCATCACAAATATTTCAAATGGGTTGATTGAAAGACCCGGTCCGAACTCCGATTGCGATTGTGTTTCGGGAAAAAACACCCTAGAGGTTTGTTGGGTCAAAACCTCCACAGATCAGGGCATGCTATTCAAGAAGGACTCACACAACCATGCTTGTATGCTAAAAAATAGATAACATCAATAGTAGAAATCAACGTAATCCTACGTTTGATGTAGATCCCGTGGGGTCCAAACCCCCAACAACCCTTCTTCCTCCTTAACCTGAAAACCAAGAAGAAATGTGCACGGAAATCTAGTTGTACAACATATAATTACCCTAAATGTCAGTGAAAACCATGTGAAACATCATGTAAACAATAATAAATGCTTAAATAATAATCTTTTCACATATACAAGTAGATGTTAACACGTGACTTCAGGAACAAGATGGTTCTTCTTCATTATGAACAACATGTACAGTAATAAAATGTGGAGAGATCACCTGAATCCTTCCACGATCTTCGAACAGACCGTCGTCCAGATCCATCCCGCCCTTGCCTCGCTAAGATACTTTCAAGACTTGTGCACTCGAGATGGCATATAAACTGATGAACATCTCCAGGAAACAAGGGTTTCTTGTAAAAATCTGGGAAAGTGCAGGAGGCACGGGAATTCAGACTTGAATTGGGATTCCAACAGAGTATAATATCTATAAAATTTCTCTCTCCCTTAGGCCATACACATGAGGGGCTTTTATACTTCCTCAAAGTAGTTTCAATCAGTTGGAAACAGTTGGCCACGTGCTGGGGTGGTTGAACTACTGGAGTAACCATCAACCCAGCCCGAAAATAGGGAATTTTTATATATTTTTTAATGATTTTAATTGCATACGCGGAAAAGTACATGTGGACTCGCGTATACACGCGGAAAAGTCTGGGCATACCCGCGTATGGGATTTTTAACACTATTTTTTATGAATTTTGTTCAAGTCTGTGGGAATGGGTGCCCAAGGCCATAGAGACAATCATGAATCACATGAGGGTGAAAAATGATGATATAACAGATGCCCCCTAATATATGAGGTCAGAAGGGGTACATGATGGCTGAAATGTATTATGCACATAGAAAGAACTTCGCAAGGACAAGAGAGGACTTCACCAGATTTCAGCCTGCCAAAAACCAATGAAAGAAAACAGAGAGTCAACTCATGCTGAGGCGGGCATACCCATGCTTAGTCAAAAATACATCATATCGAAAGTACTGAATAGATCCAACATGTATACAAGTATAGCTGAACTGAAAGTACACAATGAATCATCTGAGCATGGCCTGGAAGTACAAGTCAGAATCAATGTCTAAGTATCACATATAGAAAGCTGATCAATGATGCTGAAACTGGATGTCTGATCATATAAGTAACTGAATCTCCAAGTACCAAATCATAAGGGGTGGAACACATGGTACAATCACGCAACTCGAGAGCCAACATATAGGATGCTGCTGTACTGACACTGCAACATATAAGGGTGAACGACATCACTGGCAGAAACTGAATGGACTGTCAAAAGTGAACCGAGAAATGCTGAGGTCTTCACTGATCACTATGGCACAATTCTACACAATGGGAATAAATGAGCTGAAGTCGACCATGTGAGAAATCGTTGGATTACCGGTCAATAATGTAAACCGTTAACCAACGCGAGACAACCCACCAATAATGAAAATGAGTGTCAAGGTGCCCCAGTACAATCTAACGAGTGCGAATGAATGAGTTGAAGTCGAACACTTGAAAGAATCTACCTATCAGGAGGCAATGATGAGTCCCCACTGTCGATAGCGAAGAGTCTGCCACTGATGACTGCAAACCCTAAGGTACTGACAAAAAGACTCTAGACCTTATTCCCAGAGCAATGAGTTAGAGTCGATGGGAAAAGATCTACTGGAAGGAAGGCATTGAGGCATCCCACATCAGTCCAGCGCGAGTGTAACTTGCAGGCCAAGATTTGGAAGGAATCGGATGAAGTAGAGTGACGGAACCAAATTGAAGTACGTTTCCGACATGCACAAGATGAAGCTAGCGCACGGAAGAAACCCTCTGAACCAACCTGTTAGAGTCGGTCCTTACAGCCCTCCGTCAGAGATCATCTCGCTTTTTGCATATAATTTTTAGGTGTCTCGCTCATTCTACTTCGTTTCATTTCGCTAGGGGCATGCCATTGACTGACGAGAGGGTATGGTCGTCTTGTGTTTCCTCATGCTTGTACCTGCAGGGCTAATTAAAATTCCTCAAAAATCACTGAAGTTCAGGTCACGTCATTCATGGTCATAAAGGATTATTTTCGTCAAAAAGAGTCTTTAGTCCTAGAGTCTAGGGTTTTTCAGTCTTTTGATACATGTGATAAAAGCCCGCAGGCCATGAGGTTGGTTTGGAAAAGGTTCCCATTTCATATTTTTATTCTTAAAAACATTTGAAGACATTTCTAGTCCAAAACTCTGTTTTTGAACTAGAAACTGTCAAATTTATTTTTTCTAATAATTATGTATTTGTTCCACCATAGAAAGTTTAAAGCAACCTCTGGTCTTTGCCGAAGCCAAAATTCCAAAATCCCTGCAAAAACAACCAAGTTTCATCAGTCCAAGACTTAGAAAAAACATTGAAAAGCCAAAGACAGAATTGCATTAAATGACAAAGTGCCAAGATTGCCAAACATTGCAAAGTGGGTTATGGAAAAAATTAAAAGCAAATCTGATTCTTGTGAGATATTTTCCAACCTATATAAAGCATTGAAGACAAATCCTTTTCATAAATTTCCAAAGCAAAGTCGAGTTGGAGTGTTGGAGTCAAGTTTGGAGTGTTTCAGAGCCGTGGAGTTGGAGTGAAAGTGCGCGCGGCGCATACAAGAGGCGCGCGACGCACATACCGCGCGCGACACACTGGGCTTCATAGGCCTGTGCAAATTTGCATGCGTGCGATGCACACACAACGCGCGACGCACTGGGCATGCGCGCGGCGCATAGAGTTTCAGGGCCAAAAAATTTTACTCCTTCGCCCAGATTCATGCCAAATTACTTCGTTTGCATGCAAGTAAGTTGTCCATGCCTGCTTAGTGACTCATGAACATGCTGTGGTGTTTTGAAAGTGGAAAAACAAATGTTTGATGGGGTGAAATGTAAACCCTATGTTCATTGCCAAAATCACTCCATAGGGTTTTGAAGGACATGTTACTGATATCGTGGGGGTTTCAAAACTTGTGTTATTGATATATATATGTTCATATCATCTACTGTCAGTGGTGTCCCTGCTTATTACCTTAGCCTCACGCTCTCTCTCTCCTATTCAAATTACTGCTGTCATTACCATTGTCACTGTCACACCGTTTATCATTCATATTGTAACAAAGTCCCATATGCACTATTCCCATTCTCCATTGATAAACAAAATCCCATATTCACTATTCCCATTCTCCATTGACAAAGCCTAACTATCATTGCAAGGGCTGTATACTACACTATATTTCTTCCTACTCACTTGTCAAAACCCCCATGTAATCAAAGCAGTGACTGTTTTTCATGCAAACTCATTTGACAGAACCATTATCATTGTGGCTTTCCTATAATACTTTGATACACATGTGACACATTTGGGAGTAAAGCATACACTGAACTCTTGTCTTCACTATACCTATATCAACATATATTTTGCAAACATCTTGTTTTCGGCACCATGTCAGAGACGGATTCATTTTATGAGCAGGACTATGACAGTGATTCCACAGCAGCGATTAATGTGCCACGAAGGTATCACAAAAGTGGAAAAAGTGGTAGGCATGTCAGGGAGGAGCCTACTTCTTTGGCTCAATTGCAGGCTTGCCGGCTTGCAATGGATTTTTTTCAGCATCAGTCATGTTTCCAATACTGTGAGATGATTTCCCCAACTCAGCATCATCATGAGCTAGCTTGCCTATTTGTTCTACATTTACATGATAGCCGTGTAAACCTTGCTGGAGTAGATTTCATTCTGTCACCAGAGACCATTGCTCAGGCCACCCAAATACCAAACATAGGAGAGGAATGGAACAAATGACAGCAACTAGAGAAATCCTACTATGAGCCATACATCAAACCTGGGTATATGAGGCAGCTGAGCAGGGTATTTCCATTTAGATTTTTGAAGGATGAGTTTGCACCATTGATGAAACTCATCATTCGATATTTCAGTTGTGAGGGCAGATTCTCGCGCCTCTATGGGTACCATGTCCATTTGTTGATGCATTTCACGAGGGTACATATGATGAGCATTCCATACTTCATGTATCGCAACATAGAGTGGATGAAATTTCTTGTACAGAAGAAGACCCCAGCACAGAAGCATAGCAGTATATATCATTACGCACTGATCAAAATCATGGTGGTACATCAGCTGACACAGCAGGGCATTGCTTGGGAGGATTTCATCTCCCGTGACTTCTTCGCAGCGCCACAGCCACCTTCCGAGGTAGTTCATGATGAGGGAGAGCCTTCACACCAGCTTGACATTCCTGACACCGAGCATATCAGTGCTCCAGTGTATGTGACATATCAGCAAGGCCACAGAGCCTTATTTGCAGCTACACGACGAGTACTGTCTCCACCCGGGGTGGAAGGGGTCTCGTTGACTTCATCAGCAGCGCGAGTATTATCTCCACCCAGGGTGGAAGGGGTCTCACCTTCTTCTTCAGCACAGGTACAGATTCAGGACGGAGGCAAGAGGCCTATGCACGATGAGGGCCCTTCAAGAGGCCGAGACACTGACTTTACACTCATCGATGTTGATGCGATCTCTCCTAGCTCGAAACTGAAAGAGATCGTTCAGGAGTAGAAGGCCGAGATTGACACGCTGAATGTTAAGTTGCAGAGAGCTCAGTGGGTGATAAAATACCTAGAGCAGTGTAACAAACAGCTAGAGGACCAGCACACACTTGTAGAGCTACGGCGAATCCGTGAGGATCGACAATTGGCCCGGAAGAGACCTGGTGACATGACACCAATTGAGCGAGAGACATGCCTCACACATGTTAACATTCATCTGGAGAAGTTGTTGGCAAAGGCCAATAGAGACAAAGACATGCTCCGTCACATGAAAGGTCATTATTGGGCCCGCATGCACGTCTGCAAAGCAAAAATGAAGATTCTGAAGAGGAGGTTGAGCAGAGCACTAAAACGGCGAAAGAGGCCTGATCCACTCCGGATTTTGGCCGAGGCTTCATTGGCTGAGCATGATACATGATGGAGGGTCTTCGCTCTGAATTTGAGCAAATTTGAAGAATTTTTTGTCATTTTGGAAAATTTTGGTCTCAAAACAGGTTTTTCAGCCCAACGCGTAGCGCGTCACGACGCGCGCTTATGATTGGGACACTTGCTGGAGGAAAAATTTGTATTTTTAGATTTTTCATGGTAAGTTATGCATGCTCAGAAATGGCCGAATCATTTCACCAAGTTCTGGATGATCAAAAGGGCCAAAAACACCATGAAAATCACCTTTCTGCCACCTTTTGCACCAGCAGGAAGTACTTGTGGGAGAATGAAGTTTTTGAGGGGAAAATGAGCTCCAAATTGGGAAATTCCACTTGGTTTGGATAGCATACATCCAGGGCTTTCCAACAAGATATCATGAGCTTGATTTTGATGCCGGGAAGTGCACCAAAAGCATGCTGAAAGGCACACGACGCATAGAGCTCAGGCGCGCGGCGCATAGAGAAAATTGGTTAATTTTTCATTTTCCAGCTCAGGATTTCGGCCAGTTGGACCAGTTTTGATTGTGGATGTAATTTTTGAGTTATCTTGATGTAATTTTTTTGTTGTAATTAAATTTTGATTCACTTTTACCTGTTCTAGATGATTCACTCCCAAAAAAGTGAAAATCAAGTGAAAGAATCAGTTACCTTCCTTTTAGAGGCAAGTTGTTTGGCTGCCTAGATTCTAGCTCCTTGTTTAGAATTAGTTGAAACTGCTCCTAGAAGGATGAATTCGACCCCTAGAGGCATGGGAAGGGGTTAGGATGGTCTATATGATGTAATTTCTGAGACACTATCAGGGTTGGACTCTTGGGAAAAGTTTGGCACACTATTGTACATATTTTTCACATTTTGGCTAAGGAAAGATCAGAGGTTTTGCAGCACCTGTTGGGATTCTTGTGGCTTTCAATTCTTGATGGTGTTTTCTCTTAGTTTATTGTAAGTTCTTTCATGTTTTATGTATGCCATTCCCTTCTTATTCTTCTGAAACTAAATGAATGAGTAAATGAGGTAGAATCCATTGATTTCAGTGCTCTGCCTTTAAATTTGTTTAGTTTTACATGTTTTCGCCTGTTTGGAGAGGATTCCTGTTCTCCCTTGCCCTCTTCAGCTCCTTGTCATTCTAATCCATCCATACACATAATAAAAAGCATCAAGACTACTGCCTACCTCGCCCCAACTCAAATTCTGCAAAGATCTGGCCTCATCCCCGAGCCCAAAATTGTTTTTCCCATTTTTTCAACAAAAACCCAAAAAATCAAAATCAAACTTTCCTATCTCTTTACTAGCCTAAAATCAATATTCATTATAAGTCATCTCAGCCCCTTTGAAGACCTTTTGCCGAGATAGACCCGGAGAGAGCCCTCTCCTTTCCTCGTAGGGCTAGCTACAAGGCTGAGCGTGGTTTGATGTAGCCTTGAGTTTTACCTTATTTCAGCCTAAGGTAGATTTGAGTGCTAACACAACCAATAATGAAAGCTAACACAGAGGCGAGATATCCACCAATAGGGTCAAATGGAAATCAAGGTACTGCACGAATCCCAAGTGTGATAATGTATGCTGACGTCGAACACAAGGGAAACCACTCAGTTAAAGACCCATAATGATGATCAAATGCTGAGCACAAGGTCACCTATCAATGATGGAAATAGGGCCAGGGTGCGGCTCTAGGTTTGCTCTCAGAGCAATGTGTCGTAGTCGATAAGAGACAAGTCCGCCAGCAAGAAGTCAATGGGGACCTTCTTAAACCAGCACGAGCAGAAGACCAAAACATCTAATGTGATAGAACAAGAGACTGACAAAACCGGGAAGGCCGTCTGAATAATGAGTCAGGAGACACTGCAGAATGGCCGACTCTCGTTAGAATTCCCTTGAAAAAAAGCACGACTCGTGATGACCATGGTAGTAAAAAGTGACACTGTATAAGTCTGTTATGCAGAAGGAAAAACAAACTCTCCATATGATTGGAAGAGATAACCAACCGGGGGAGGACTGACCAGTGAAACAAGGCAAAGGCTAAACCTAGGTCAAAAACTAAAACCATCCCAAATGGAGGAAATATATAAGTGCATGTGCTTTGTTCAAGGGCGAAAAAATGACACTGTACTGCCATCAAATTACGAAGTTATATCCCGTTCCCGCTCTTTTTTTATATTTGATTTTTTTGTCTTTTTCATATAATAAGCCTGAAAAAGAATAAAAGAATGCAATGGTACAATGGATAGAACGAGTATCAAGAAACAGATGCACTAGTTCAGGATTTGGAGCGATTTCATATCGATACAGGTGGCAAAAACTGGTAAGCGATACTCAGAGGAACGTTCCATCCATGGGTAAAAAGGTGTCAAGTCGTGATAGCTAAGTGCATGCAATGGTTAACTTGTACAGATAGTCAAGGTAAAAAGTTGGCTTAAACATCGAGTCCAAATGAAGATGGCTAAAGGCCAGGATAAATAAGTAGCCAATATGCAATGCAGTAATACAACTTAACGACACCAGGGAGCCTCTAGGGTAACAGCCAGAAAAATGATAGTGAGGAAGAAGAAGAATGAAGCTTCAACACATAAGTCATGGCGGGACTAAAGAGGACTCCCGAGCCTACATAAAACGCAGCATGGGCAACAAGTGATAGCGAGGAAATAACTAGGAAGCCCATGTAAAGGAAGGCTCTACCACCAAGTCATGATTAAATAATCGACGACTGAAATGGGTGTAATACTCATGAACTGATGGGATCGACCCTATGGCAAGTGATCAGAATGGAGGCTATAATGCAAAATGTAACGGAAAGTGGATTTCCTAACCTATATGCCAGTTTTAGTTTATAAAAAGAGATTTCAAGAAGACCAATTGAACTATCCGGTAACTAAGTCAAACAAACTTGAATTTCAAGTATAACTTCAACAAAATTCTCAAAGCCAACCATGCTACTCTCGTAGCGGGGCTTTATATGAGCAAAAAGGAAGATAAGAAACTCAATAAATCAACTCAGTACAATAGTATAAACTTGCAATAAAAAACTTCAAAGAATCAAAACGAGACTCTTCGAAAATTGCAACAAAACTAGTCTACTGAACATCAAGGAAACCAAACGCACCAAATAGGTAAAAAATAAAAATGTGCAGCAACACACAAGGAAAGAGTAAATGAGCAGGAGCTCTCTGTTCTGATTACGCAGAACAACCAAAAATCTTCAAGAAAAGACCTTGGTACTCAAACCAAAATTGCAAACACAACAACCAGACATTTCACCAACCGAGAGAGTCTTCACACAAAGGAGAGAGAAATAGACATATAAACATTTTAAACACAGTCCAGAGATTCAAAAACACTGTAGAAACAGGTCACCACAGGTAGACAAGACCAAAAAAGCTAAAAACCAAAAAATTCAAAATTTGCCCCCAGGCATACGCGCTTTAACAATTTTTCAACCAGCGTGTATACGCGACTGTGTCAAAGGAAACCCATGTATACGCGACCACCTTTGAAAGAAACAACATGTATACGCGACTGTGTAGAGAAAAAACCGCGTACGCAAAAGCAAATAATGAAAAATAAAAAAGATCAAGCCTGGATAAAGAACCAGGTCTTCAATTTGACTGGGAAAAAGTTAACTGGACTGGAAATAATAGTTAAAAATGTTGGAAACCTTTCAAACAGCTGAAACCACCCAACAGGGGAATCACAAGAATGCGATCCCCAGTGGAGTCGCCAGTTCTGTTTCGGGAAAAAACACCCTAGAGGTTTGTTGGGTCAAAACCTCCACAGATCAGGGCATGCTATTCAAGAAGGACTCACACAACCATGCTTGTATGCTAAAAACTAGATAACATCGATAGTAGAACTCACCCGTAATCCTACGTTTGATGTAGATCCCGTAGGGTCCAAACCCCTAGCAACCCTTCTTCCTCCTTAACCTGAAAACCAAGAAGAAACGTGCACGAAAATCTAGTTGTATAGCATATAATTACCCTAAATGTCAATGAAAACCATGTGAAACATCATGTAAACAATAATAAATGCTTAAATAATAATCTTTTCACATATAAAAGTAGATGTTAACACGTGACTTCAGGAACAAGATGGTTCTTCTTCATTATGAACAACATGTACAGTAATAAAAAGTGGAGAGATCACCTGAATCCTTTTATGATCTTCGAACAGATCGTCGTCTAGATCTGTCCCGCCCTTGCCTCGCTAAGATACTTTCAAGACTTGTGCACTCGAGATGGCATATAGAAGCCCAGTGAACATCTGTCTCACTAAGGTTTCTATAAAAATGCGGGAAAGTGATAGGAGGCATGGGAATTCGAGACTTGAATTAGGATTCCAGCGAGTATAATGTACATAAATTTCTCTCTCCCTTGAGCCATACATGAGGCTTTTACTTCACTTCCACAAAAGTAATTTAATCGGTTAGAAACGATTGACACGTCTTTGAGTGGATTGAGCTAAGAGTACCCATCAACCCGGCAAGAAAAAAAGAATTTATATATATATTTTTAATGATTTTTAATGTCATACGAAAAGTACATGTGGACTCGTATATACACGAGTGAAAATGCAGGCATGCCCTCTCTTGGGATTTTTAACCTGCCCATTTTTTTTAGATGCATTCCAAGTATGTGGGAATGGGTGCCCAAGGCCATAGAGACAATCATGAATCACATGAGGGTGAAAAATGATGCTATAACAGGTTGGCCCTTGTTTCAAACACGCCCTGAGCATATTATCCTCCATATAATTAAAGGCCCCGTAGTCGGGCGCCTATTCATTCTATGCACTTTTTCCGCCCCCGAAGCCGAAAAAACTTTTGTTTTGTTTCAAACCTTTGTTTTTTCATATATTACAAAGGTTTTCTCCTGGTTCATCTCTGCCGTTGATCGACAACCGATCAAACGGCTAGTGCTCCATCGCATCACAAAGTTTAATCGCATGCGTTTTGTTTGCCCCTCCGATTGCGACTCCCCGATGCATTCTCCACCATTGATCTGATCCTCATATCCAACGGTCATCGTCTAATCGCTTCTGCCCTCCCGATCATGCAATCGCATCGGATATTTCTCATCGCGCCCTTTTCCACCTCTCGCCGATTGCGATTCCCCGATTAGATCTGGACCGTCCACGTGTCCTGATCCAACGGCTACGCTCCTCTCCCGCCTTCTGAAGCAATTTAACCTATTTTCGTAGGATTTCTTAACTATATTTGTGTTTTGCAGATGTTTTTATGATTTCCCACTGTTTAACGAAGAAGGGCCGAAGGTCAAGAAAGACGTTTTCCACACCTTTGAACTATTAAAGGGAACCATTCCTCCGGGCTCTATTTTCATTGTTCGTCGATGCTCTATGGGGCATTGATGCCTTTAAAAGCCCTGTGCGGCTCTGCACATTGACAAGACACTGCATTTTAAACACAATTTAAAAGAGTATTATTTTTGAAGACAAGACCGCCACCGCTACATTCTGAGGCGAATTGATTCCTCAGCTACCACAGAACCACTTGTTGCCTCAAACCTTTCAAACAGAGGCCGAAGTTATTGCTTAAAGAAATATCTGCCTCCGGCACTGCCAAGAAGTTAATTCGGCCACAGGAAACTAATGCAACAAATCTCTGCAGAGTTACTCCAAACATTATGCAGAGCCTCAAAGTCAACAAAGCTCCCATCGAGCTTTGATATTAATTGTAAAATAGTTAATATAGAGAAACACCTGTAAACTTCTTCATCGAGCCCTCAAAAGGCCAAGAAGTCCTGAATCTGTATTAATTACCTTAGGAGATCTTTTATCAGATCTCACCTCCTCATCCTTCTATAAATACTTCTGTAGAAGATGAGAAGTTGTTGGTTGATTGGTTGTTGTTTGATCACAAGTTGTAATACTGAAACCCTCTGAAATAAATACATATTCCTTTGAAGTTGAAGAAGAAACTGGAGTCTTTGAAGTCTTGATGATATTGTTGCATGCTTGTTCCTGAGAAGGCTCTATCATTGGATCCATGAGCTTGGTTGTTGGTGATGTATTCTGAACTGTTTTATGTTTTTCCCCTGTTTTCATTATGTTCCATGATTTCTTACTACAGTAGGCTGAAAGTTTTAGGCTAAGAAATGACTCTTGGAAGCACCTTAGTCCTGTTCACTCTTCACTGTTTAATGTTTTCCGCTGCTGAAGTAGTTTAGAGGCTTTAATATTTCTCTTTAGTCTTCATGCTTGTTTATTTCCTTAATAGTTTGAACAGTTGGTTTCAGCATGATTTATGGTTCTCCCTACTTGTCTGCTGCCACTTAAAAACTATTATTGAAGTCTCCCTTTGAAGTTCTTTGCTTACAGTGAGTCAAAGAGGTCTGTTTTGATCTCGCCCTTTGTTTTCACTTAAATAGTTGGCTTAAAGGTCATTATAATTATGATCATAGATGTTTTTAGGTGTTCCCTCTTCTATGACAGTGATTATCAGTAAATCTTGTATGTTTTCTAAATTCCTTCAGAATAAAATCTTTGAGGAAATAGGGTGTTCCCCGAATCTTAGATTTTACTTTGAAAGTTGTTTTGAAATCATTGTTTGCTTAAAGGTGTGATTTGTAGAATTTATGGTTAGCCCTGTCTATCAAAGAACCCTTTATTGTTTCAAATTATGCTTTCAAATTCCCTTTGTTGAGAATTAAATTTCTCTTTCCAAATCATTAATGTTCATCCCATTCCAAAAACAAAAGGATCCTGTGGCCAAGTTAGATTTGCCCTTTGATATCCCATATCCTTTGATAAGTGTGTTATGACCCTTTTTGACTCCATTTGCCCAATGAAACAGATATTTTTCTGTCCTATATATCTTTCCTAGGCCCTTCATGTTCTGCTGTATCATTCCAACCAAACAATCAAACAAATAAACACCTGCACTTAATAACTAGTCTAAAATCAATACTCAAAGCACACAAGATAAATTTTTGCAAACAAACATTTGAGAGATCCCTCTCTGAGAACAAGAGGAATAGATCCTGTAACTCTAAAGATTGGTTCTGATGTTGCCTTGTCTTTTGATTTGCCAAACTATCAAAACACGAGACACAAACAGGCCCAAATGGAATATTTCAAGGAATATTCTAGGGAATATTATGAGGAATATTCTAGGAATATTCCTTGGAATATTTTTTTTAAATAATTCCAAAGTCAAAGTCAACTTTGGTCAAACTCAGTTTTTTGCAGTTTACTGAAAACTTCAAACTTGCATAACTTTCACATACGATGTCGGATTTGAGTGCCGTTCATGGCAATAGGATCGTATCAACGAGGCCTATCTGGTCATTTAGGTTTCAAGTGATTTTGAACACTTTCAATTTTGAGCTTTTTCCATAGCTCAGACTTGAGCTCTTGATCACACCTCCCAAATGAGAAGCTTTTGGACCCCAAAATATCACTGAAATGATGAAACTAAACTGTATAGAAAATGAAATAATAACAACATCCTCTTCTCTTCAGCCTCCAAAAAGTTTCTTTGCATGGCAAATGAAATTGAACTTCAACTAGAAAGAAATTCACTCTTCCCTTCACTGATGCTTATCCTCCTAACAAGAGCTACTTTTATTGCACTCACTCAGAAAATTACTGGCGAGAAAATTGCAGAAGTAATCTAAACATCAAGTCCTAAATGGACTACAGGCTTCTTGTAAAATCCTGTCACAAGAATGCACATCAATCTTGAAACAAAAATCTCGTGCAAAAATTTGAAATGAAGATCACCTCTTTGCTCCTTCAAAGCTTTGATTGTCAGCTTCCTATAACATCAGAGATATGGTAATCCTCTTTGCACAATGGTGTATCCATATTTCGATCCATAATCGACAACACCTTTGACTCAAGCATAAGTCGTGCAACATGCGACTTCAACAACAAGTTGACATGAAATGTGCTATACAATTGACACAACCATCAATGTAAAAAGTGTGCCCACAATCGACACAAGTCGACAAACATGTGTGACACAATCGACACAAGTTGATAAAAAACAAGATACATCTTTACAATCACATGTGTATGTATCAAGTACAATGAACTATATATCGTTCGCTAATTACACCTACAACCTCTATGTACATGTGCAACTTCAACTCTTCTTTTCAAATACCAACAAGTACATCATCCCAAAAAAATGTGGGTGACTAAGAGCTGAACTAAAAGACATTGCTGCACTATAAGTGAGTATCATGCTCATCTTTTACACCTCCATGTCGAAATTTTGCAACAAAAAAGAAATTCCTTCACTTGAAACTGCTTTTACATGAAATCTTGCATCAAACTTTTCAACTGAAATACATGCATACCAATATAAAATTTGCATGTACAAAATGAGTATGACTTACTGAATTAAGAAGTTAATACACTTCCTACCAAGCCATCCCCATGGCTTCTTTTCTTGCTGCAACATTTCTACATGTGAATCTTCCATTTCCACATCGATAATGGAATCCATAGATCCACTTGCGCCAATCTTTTTGTCATCTAGCTGCATGTGATTTGGACGACTTGTTGGATGCAAGGTCCAAAAATGAGAGACATGATGTCCCTTATTTTGACAAAATGTGAAACTCTTAAGAAATTTTTGAGAAAGTTTTCTTTGCCTCTTCTGCTTCCTGTGTGCTTTCTTTTTCAACCAACATCTTGAAGCAACATGGTTAAATCCACCACAAAATGTGCAACAAAACATTCTTTCATTTGAACAAGCAAAATTATCATTCTTTGCTAAAACATAATCAAATTGATCATGTGAATAATTATACCTTTTTTTCTGCATGGAATGTCCATCCTTCTTGTCTTCTAAAGACGATGAACTACTAGAGGAGACAACTTTCTTTTCTAGACTTTCATCACTTTTCTTGTCTTGAAAACTGTTTACATTTGCATGCTCACCATAAGCGACATGTTTACCCTCTACTTGCTGCAATGAAGGCTTAAAAAAATGGCAATCATCCTTAAATTTTTTTTGACATATATGCATTTTAGAACTTGGAATAAAGGTTCTCTTTAAATTTGCATCACATGCATTCAAGGATTTGGATTCTTCGCCATTAAACTACTCATATCCAAGATCGAGATTCTTGGGTCGCTCCACAACCGAAATAGGGTCAACCATGCCTTGTGCATGCTTTCCCAAACCTTTTCCTTCATGATAGCCCATCTTAAACATTAATTTGGACCCTATACCCCTTGTATGTTTTTCAAAAAAACCAACACACTTTTCAATTATAGCACCAGATGTTGGAATGGTCACCTCTTTCCTACTGCTTTGTTCTTGGACAAAGATTCTTGATGAAGGAGTTGCTCACATGTCATGGGGCCCTAGAATTGTTTCTCTTCCTTTTCACATGGCCACAATCAGTAGCACCCAGCAAAATTTTTTCTCTTTGATCCCCAATTAGAACTCACTATGTCCTTTCCACTTGGATCAACTTTATTCTTCACGTCATCATTAATAATATCATGAATATAAAATCACTGAGATAAAGTTGAAATATAAATGGTCAACTAACAAAGAACTTCCAAAGAAAAGTCTATGATCACAAACAATTAATAAGTTTTTTAATGAAACACTTTTACAAATTATACTTTGCTGAAAGCAATTATAAAACACAAACTTAATAGCTTTGTATAGAAAACATTGAATCAAGTGGAATATATTCCAAAGGTAGTATTGAGGTAATTTGGGGTAAGGAAATAGCCTACAACTCTTTTTTTCCTTTCCAAGACTTAGCTATCAACTGCTATCTTTTCAACTCAAGCAAACTCATACAATCAACCATTTTGAAACCAATAAAACAATCAATCTTTTACACTGTTTAAACACCTTTTGCACAAAAAAAAATGCTCAACCCGAGCTCAACCTATGCTCTTATACCATCTGATCTGAAAATGGAAATATTTGTAAATGCTGTAAATGTTGTGCAAAGTATCCATTTCCATTTAATTAAATGTGTGCAAAATCCTCCATGTCTTTCAAGTTAAACAAAGTGTATTTGGTAACTGTTTCTGAGTTTATGTGTGAGGGAATGTTATTTAAGTTTGATGTTTAATGTATTAAATCAGAAATACACAGCAAAATAACTTCAGCATAACATGACTCAGATATTTGGTGAGCAGTTCACCCCTCCTGGGCTATGTCTGCTGGACCAAGCCTCCCAAATTGGCTTTTCCTTTTGTATTAAAATGCTCCAAAATGCTAATACAAGTTTAAAATTGCCTCAATAGGCAAATCTAATTGTAAATACAAAATCAGAAGACATCAAAATGCTAAAAATGCCTTTCCATATTCACTAAATAGTGAAGAATTACCATAAACAGTGCCTTCTTCAACAAGGCCCTGATGGCTCTTTGAACTCCTATGAAGCTTTTCGGGCTGTAGAAGTCCTAAATTTTTTTTGAAACATCTTCCATTAGGTTCATAAGGTCGAAAATAGCTGAAAATGGTTTTTGGTTCACCTCAAACAGTGAGGTACAACTCCATATAACTCCATTTCCCTCATGGCCTTGGTGACTCTCCAAGATTCCTTGAAGCTAAAATGGCTGTAGAACACCTCTACTGCCTCTGGAACCTATCCCAATGGCTCTAGAATGCTGAAAATAGTCGATTTTTTTTTTTGGTTCACCTCAAATGTGTTAGGAATTTACCGCAGCAAGAAAATAAGAATTTACTGAGAGAAATAAACATAAAGAACCCAACAACAAATCATTAACATAAACACAAATGTTTATCCGGGAAAACCCCAAACTCTGGGGAAAAACCCAACCAATGAAATTTCATTAAGCATTGGCCAAAACCCTGGCCAATCCGGCCAAGTGATCCTTCACCGCTCACCTCCAGGCCTACATTATAATGAAGTCTTCCCAGCCTTTTATAGGCTCCATTACATGAAATACCATGGGTCGAAAACCATGGGTGCACAAAACCATGTGCCCCAAAATTGCTACTATTTACCCTAGTCAACTTTGACTCTATCCCAAGTCAAGTTTACTTAACAATTCCCCCCTTAAACTTGACTTGGGGTTTCTTGACTAAATCGAGCCAAAATTGCTAAATGAGACAACTCCGCTCACTTTAGCTCTTCGACCCTCAAATTTTTACCCAGGGTAATTGTAAACTTGACATCCCCCCTATCACCTAGGTCTAACCCAGACTTTACCAGTGATTACCCAGGGGTACGCATGCCATACCAAGTCTTACAGCAGTATGCCCATTTACATGTAAAAAATTAACTCCATTATAATAATATTTTTTTTTGTTTCATTGTTGCTATTCTTTGTATGACCATTCTCTACATTCATTCATGATGTCCTCTCCAAAGAGGACATCATAGTTATACATCAATGTCCATATAAAAAGAACCCATCTACCGGATTACATGGGTCACCAGCCTCTGTAACCGCCAGTCCTCTAGAAATTCTCTTCAGATACAAGGTTCATCAATTTTTAATTAATTTACCTGCAAATATCCTCTCTCATTTTGACGTTCTTCAAAACATTTGATTGACACATTCTGTCAAACACTTTGCATGTAACCAATCCTCATAGTTTCTTACTCTATGGATTTAGAGACCAAGATCTCTCTAAAGCAACGCCACTATAATGCTCAAGAAGCTCAGAATGGAGTTTTTGACATTGCCATCCATTCACCTGGTCCACAAAGATCAGAAAGCATAGTTGCTAAAGATGAAACAACATCTTTTTCTTCTTTCTGAATTTGTTGAGAATTATCAGCTTCATGGTCCATTCTCCTTCGTGTATCCACTTTTGGATCGAATTGATAGGCAAACGCTTGCTTAGTAGCCGGTCCGATCGGCAATGCATTGTAGACCATTTCATGTGAGGGCCAGTTATTAGACACTGCCCACGGCCCTTCCACAATGGATCCGCTACTCACAACCTCCATTCACTGATATTTTCAACTATGAATTCGACTCTACCTTGATGAGTGCAATTGAAAATCGTTGGGAAACACTAACATAATCCATTGCATATATGTTGCAACTTTCTGTCCAAACTCCTTGGTCGCCTATATCCTTCAAAGGCACTCTCAGTCTTTGTCAAAGCACAATAGTCCATACAAAATTTCTCTCAGCTTCAGATCAAGTGAATCCAGCAATGCACCATGGGTGTACCGATCCCCATTTCGTTGAAATGGCCACCGGTCGCCACAGTAATGCAACTTCCCACAAAGAATCCGTAGGTTGCAGACCTGTCTGCGATGGCATCGTATAATTACCCATAGTCGCACCGACCCCAACCCAAGCCGTTTTGGAAACTATATCAATCTCATTCATCCAGATTCATGAGATCGATGATGACGGATGGAACATCGGAAGTAGAGGAGAGATCCTCGTAGCTGTGCCCTCCGCTACAAACGCAAATTTCTCAGCCATGTTCGATGCAACAAGTCACCGATTTCTACACTTGTTGTGTGCTTCATAGGAAAATAAAAGAATAGGGCTTACACAAACTTGACTCTGTGTAACGTAAGTTCTGCACAGAAGAATTCAATAGTGAACTATATCTAGCTCGTCTCTTTTCAGTTGTCGGAGGCCATGACCATTTCCGGAAAGATCTAATTAACTGTTTTCAAAAGTTCATGGAGGGGTCCCAGATACATTCCATTGAAGGTAATCTGAACATCCTGATGCCCTAATTTTAATTGAGTACCCAATATGGTCATGCATAGATACAGATCCTCCTCCAATGCCGGCGCAATCGACTCCCATTAGTGCACCAGCTTCGTCACTATGTCTCAGAGCCTAGAACACGTCTTCTCCCATCTTCTGAACACATCAAGATCTATATCTTCAAACGGATCTAGATATTCAAACATCAAATCTAACATATCCATTCAAATCATGTCTCCTTTCATAGCCCATTAAAACCCTTGGCAACAAAAGCGTTCCTTTGAAACCAAAACCTGGACCATGGCTCTGATACCAGTTGTTAGGAATTTACCGCAGCAATAAAATAAGAATTTACTGAGAGAAATAAACATAAAGAACCCAGCAACAAATCATTAACATAAACACAAATGTTTATCCGGGAAAACACCAAACTCCGGGGAAAAACACAACCAATGAAATTTCATTAAGCATTGGCCAAAACCCTGGCCAATCCGGCCAAGTGAGCCTTCACCGCTCACCTCCAGGCCTACATTACAATGAGGTCTTCCCAGCCTTTTATAGGCTCCATTACATGAAATACCATGGGTCGAAAACCATGGGTGCACAAGACCATGTGCCCCAAAACCACTACTATTTACCCTAGTCAAATTTGACTCTATCCCAAGTCAAGTTTACCTAAAAAAATGGTTAAGAATAGCCCAAAACAGCTCCAACTCCCTCTTGGCTCTGATGGCTCTCCAAGATTCCCTGAAGCAAATGGGGCTAAATATAAACTCTAATGGCTCTGAAAACTGTCTCAATGGCTCCAGAATCCTCAGAATACCCAAAATTGACCAAAATTTCCATAGGCCAGGGGCCACGTGGCAGCCTCCGGGCTTGCCACGTGGCACCCGTTGATTGGCCGCAATTCTCAAAAGTCAAACAACAGACGAATGGAGAGCTGACACTTGTCGACAAAATATTGGCCCAAATGGAATATTTCGAGGAATATTCTAGGGAATATTCCAATAATATTCCTTGGAATATTCTTTTTTAAATAATTCCAAAGTCAAATTCAACTCTGGTCAAACTCAGTTTTTTACAGTTTACTGAAAACTTCGAACTTGCATAAATTTCACATACGATGTCAAATTTGAGTGTCGTTCATGGCGCCAGGATCATATTAACATGGCCTATCCATTCATTTAGGTTGCAAGTGATTTTGAACACTTTCAATTTTGAGCTTTTTCCATAGCTCAGACTTGAGCTCCTGATCAGAAACACCCCATAATTATCATGTGTATTTTCCAAACAGTCAAATGACTGTGGTGTGACAGGATATAAAATTCAATGAGGTGAAAGCCATGACGTTTTCACTTGAGAGGGAGCTACACTTTCATGCAGAGGAGGAACTTCTTGTTCCCAAAGATGAGCCTCTAGATGTGGATCAGCCACAGGAGGAGGTTCATGGAGTGGAGGAGTCCACTCATGTGGAACCAAACATCAGACAAGGCAGAAAGCGTACCACAGAAGCTAAGAGACTGAAGGTTGATGTGGCACAGAATGTAGGAGTTCCTACATCACAGCGCAGACAGAGACAGTCACCTAACCGTTATACTGGATACATGGCTCTTATGGATAAGTGTATCGTGATAGAGCCATCTTCTTTTGAAGAAGCAGTGCAGGAGCCCACATGGGTAGATGCCATGGTGGAGGAGTATGACTCCGTTATCAGAAACAATGCTTGGGATATTGTTCCAAGGCCGGTTGGTAAATCAATTGTAGGATCAAGATGGATCTACAAGGTAAAGCAAGCTGCTGATGGGAGTGTTGAGAAGTACAAGGAAAGATTTGTTGCCCGGGGCTTCTCACAGATCGAGGGGATTGAATATGAAGAAACCTTTGCACCTATCGTACGATATTCTTCCATACGGACCATCCTCTCTCTCTCAACGCAGATGGGTTGGCACATTCATCAGATGGATGTGAAGGCTACGTTCCTTAATGGGATCATTGAGGAAGAGGTGTACATTGAGAAGCCTGAAGGATTTGAGATCTACGGCAGGGAGTCGCATGTGTGTAGGCTCAAAAGAGCGCTGTATGGGTTGAAGCAAGCATCTTGTGCTTGATACACATAGATTGACAGCTATTTCACCGGACTTGGCTTCACCAAGAGTGAGGCGGATGCAAACCTGTACCAAATTGTGGTGGAGGGTAAGATTTTAATCATTGTTCTTTATGTTGATGATTTAATACTAATGAGTGATGAGCAGTTGATACACTCATGCAAGGCAGATCTTTCAAAGGAGTTTGAGATGAAGGATTTGGGCCTCCTTCATTATTTCCTTGGATTGGAAATATGGCAGCGGGAAGGTGAACTGTTTGTGTCTCAAGGCAAGTATTCCTGGGAGATACTGGAGAAGTTTCACATGCAAGGCTGCAAGCCTATCGACACTCCTCTTCCAGGAAATTGGAGGAAAGAGGATGCTACATTAGCAGAGATAGTGGATGCCACTATTTATCGACAGTTGGTGGGTTCTCTCATGTATTTAGTTAATACAAGACCAGACATATGCTATGCGGTGAACCAACTTTCACAAGCGATGGTTAAACCTATCAAGCTCTTTTGGAAGGCAAGCAAGCATGTCCTGAGATATCTCAGGGGCACATCTGAGTATGGCTTATGGTATATACAGACGGATGAGGTGAAGTGGCATGGCTTCACTTATGTAGATTAGGCAGGCAGGCCAAGAGACAAAAAGAGCACATAAGGAGGGATTTTCAGTATTGGAACTACGACCGTTTCCTGGTAGAGCAGGAAACAAATATCCGTGGCACTCAGTTTAGCGGAAGCATAATACACGGCAGCAAGTCAAGCTGCATGTGAGGCTATATGGATGAGGAAGATCCTGGTCGGTTTGTTCAGTTTTCATTTAGATCCTACAGTGACAATCAGAGTTGCATTAAACTCTTGATTAATCCTGTGTTTCATGATAGATATAAACATATTGATATCCGGTATCATCATATTAGAGATTGTGTGCAACAGAAGATCATGTTGCTTCAGTACATTCCTACGGAAGATCAGGATGCAGATATTTTGACGAAGGCGCTCACCAGGAGAAAATTTGAATACCATAGAGGCAGGATCAGGGTGAAGGATAATCCCTATATTTTTGAGAGGGAGTGTTGAGATTCAACAAGATGATGAGCTTAGTGAAAAGAGTCGCCTTCACTAAGTGGGCCCGCAGGCTATTTTTGGCGCAAGTCTATTTTTAGACATGATGATCATATTTCAGAAGTTGCAGGATGCTATTTGTGGATGGTTGGTAAAGTTGGAAAAATAGATGACATTCTATTTTTAGAATATTGGGTGAAATCTATTTATAGATCGTCGATCTAAAAATAGATGCATGTCGGATATTATTAGCCCTTAATAATTATCCGACAATAAACAACAACTTATTCTCTTGGAGCACTTAATTTTACTGTACCAATTTGGAAAATCAGTGGGCTGAAGGAATTACGCAATTCCTAGGGTTTACTGGGGTTCATGCATGGAGGAATCAGTTAGAACTGAAGTGGCAAAGTTATGATAGAGTTGGAAGAGTAGTTCATGGAGTTGTATTCAGTTTAACTAAGTTAGAGTGAGTTAGACTCAATTGAGCTAGTTGTATCTAGTCTAACTGAATGATACACTAGTGAGAGTGAAGTGAATTAATTAGTTAATTAATTGACAAATAATAACTCATTAATCAACTGAAAAAATACAACAGTTAACTACAATGCATGTCAGTTCTATTGGAGACCTAGTGGAGAGGTAGGTGAAAGGGTGAAATGGACTATCTGTTGTGACTATAGTGATGCATTGATTGCATCACACACACATTGGAGTTGCCAATGAGGATTGCACAGTCAAAGCAAGGGTAATTCGAATTCATTCAGAGCTATTCTTCAACAGGGATTGTGTAGTGGAGGCAGGCTATCAAGAGGGCATAAATCAATGCATGGATTTGCAGATTTCATCTTGTTAGTGTGTGACGATTGATGGTACTAAGAGCTTGATGTACTAAGCTTTTTATGAGATTGTTACATGATCTCCATGATACATAATATATGATAGTTGAGGTTTTCAGCTTCAGGTTTTCCCGTTAAACAACTGTGTTATGTGCGATTGTTTTTATTTATGCTTCACATGTGTTTGCAATTAATTTTTCACAAAAGATTAACAGTGGAATGATTCTGTATTTTGCAAGAAGTTAAATATTGTGAGATCAGGGGAATCTAGGACATATGCATGCTTAATGTATATAATTTCTACAAAATGTAGAACAAATAGTGCAAAATGTAGGGGAAGTCATATATAAGTCAGTTTTTGACCAAATCCGATGCATAAAGAGGCTACACATAATTTTTTGGGAATTATACAGCCATTGGAACATGTTTTGGAGTTGTTTGAGCATTATAAACATATGTAATCACACTTTTGAGCATAATAGAAGAGGGCCAAGCCATTGGAAGCTGGACCAAGGAGATGTAGCCCAGGCGGGGTGAACTCCTTCATCATGTGTTATTGTGTTACTGTTTATGGTGATGTTCATGTCTGTTAGATGTTGTTGTTCAATGTTTTGTTTATGTTAATTTGTTCAAGAAATTCACATAAAAGCACATAAAAACTCATGGTTAACTTGCAATTTACCTCATAATCCTCAAGCACTTTGTTTATATTTTGAAGAGGAATTTAGCATAGCAAAAATAATTTTCCCATTCAGATCACATTATTGAAAACGGTTAGATTTCTCTTCAATAGCACGTAATAGCATTTGTAGACATATTCCAAGATGAAATAAAGGACAAAACCCAACTACAAAGATTCTTGGGTTGTCTAAACTATGTTTGTAACTTTTATAAGGACCGTGCGCAAGATACAAATATTTTAAATCAAATACTGAAAAGGAACCCAGAACCATGGGATATGGTGCACACAACTGTTGTTAGAAAAATAACAGAAAAGGTAAAAAGTCTTCCCATCCTCTATGTTTCAGATGAAATTATGCCAAAAATTGTTGAAACAGATGCTAGTGATATAGGTTAGGGAGGAATTCTCAATCAACTCAAAGAATTCCAGTAACAAATTATTCAATTTGCCTCAGGTTTGTAGAATCCCATAGAGAAAAATATTCAACAATTGAAAAGGAAGTCAAAGATATCTGTCATTGTATTGATAAATTTGATATACACCTAATAAACAAAAGGTTCCTTCTCAGAACTGATGCCTCAACCATGAATAAGGTGTTAACCAAAGAAATCAAGAAACTAGGAGAGTCAAAGTTTGTGAGATGGCAAGCTCTCTTCACAAATTTTGATTTTGAAACTAAAAATATCAAGGGTAGTAAAAACTGTATTCATGATTTTCTCGGTAGAGAAAATCTTCAAGAAGAACCACATTTCATGGTTATAGTAATTGAATGGGATCCTACTCTTAGTCATAAAACTTTCCGAGAAATTCCAGATTCCATGAAATGGAAAGATTATGTGAATTCTTGGAAACCAACTTCACATCTTATAAACACTCAGGTCTTAGACACAAATCTACATCCTCGTGGGTATTTATAGATTTTGGCCCGAAACGTAAGATTTATCCAAAATCTAGCAAATGGATGGATGACATGGTTTTTGACCATTCTAGACATCTAGAAAACCTAGCAGAAGATGCCTTAAATCTTCATTTTAGAGATCTGAATTTAATTTGGGGAGAGGAAAATAATAGATTTAATATTTTTCATAAATATTTTGTGATAAATAGAACCAGAGATCCGAGATTCCATCAAAGACTCTTGTGTCCACAACATAATCCAAAACTTATTTTCATGATTATGTTTATGATTTCTCTGGATATAAAAATTTATGGTGGACCTGCTTTGCAGAGAAAAACCAGATGGTACCTATTATACACTTAAAATTTGGATCACTATTTGTCACTCAACTTCTACATCGATCGAATTGGTTAAAAGAATGGTGGACATGGTTCGCCATCAACAAAAATGCTATGGACCCCATTTATTTCCAATCATATTACCAAAAAGCATGCGAAGAATGTATAGACTGATTTCACCAACCTTGTAAGAATGTAACATATTTGAACAGATTCACAAATAATGGGATTATTTTAGATTTCATGGCTAAATATCACCAATGGTTAGTCATGAAAAAAATAAAGCATCAAATAGTACTAGGAAAGCCCATGATAGTTCGACACATCTTTTCTAAAGCATGGGACACCAATGGAAGATTTTCCAAACAAAGATTCACTGCCATAAATATGCTAGGAACATAATTATTGTATTTATATTCATTTCTTATGGGCTTTGCACGATAAAATCATCCATTGTGTGAAATGATGTAAAATTTTAGTCACTTGACGATGAGTGTGACCAGTATCGTGGAATTCCGATAATATCTCCACAGTGTAAATAAAGGTTTCGTGGGACGCCTTATATCTCCACTTTGTATACTTTTTGGACAATGCTCTGTCCCAAAAAGCCACTATTATAAAAATTTACTGGGCGATTCTTTGAGACTCAGAGCACTTCTCCGACAATTGGTGTAGATTGACCCACATCTCAAAGCATCTACATAAAAGAAAAGAAGTAAAAACAAAAACTCTACAGTGGATAATTTCAAGTAATGCTAAAATGTCATTAATTTTTTCAAAAATCAAACCAATTAATACTAAATAAATGATAACTTCTAAAAATAATAAACATATTTAAAATCAAGTAATCAACCTTGAAGAATACCACATGAAAATACCATATATCTTTCTTTTCTACCTCTCAAAATGTGTTGTGCTATCAATAAGTCATTTTGGTTCTAAGAAAACTCAAAAAGAGAAATGAATGGGAATGATAATTTCAATTTCAAAGCTTTGGCATACCTTCGCACATAATTCTCTCATTGCATTCATGACTCTTCTCCTTTATTCTTAATGAAAACAATTTGGCAGTTGAACTATCTTCTAACTATAATTTGTTTGTTATTTCATGAGAATGAAATATGTTTAAAGGAAAATGGTCACATATGTAACTTTAAATAATAACTATAAGTAGGTGGGGTCCCAATAGATTCTCTTTATATTTACAAACAAATATATATTTCACCCTTGTAACTCCCATTAATATAATTAGCAAAATAATCATATGGCAGAAATATAGATATCATATACATCATCATCAAAATCATGGATTTCATCACACTTATGCCTCTCGAATAGAAAATTCTCGTATATTTTATTTACATCTTCCGAAATAATATCATATGTGCCACTGAATCAATATGTAATGTGCCAACTGTCTAGAAAATAAACCTCATGAAAATAGAAGTTCATAATATCACAAGATGCATGTCTCTAATAGGTAGATCTTTTTTGTTTTCATCCTTTACCTTTAGTGAATGTGGCTTTAAATGAGTATAGGTAGATTCTAAAGAGTCAAATATTGTTTTTTCTAGAGGTTTCTTCCCTTTTCCTTCTTGAAAATAAAGGATGGACTACCTAGGAGGAGAGTGAGTAAAGGAAGAAACTGAACGAATAATATGATCAGAAATATGTACAATTGGAATGTTTCTCAAACTAGTAGGCCATTGTATGACACAAAAGAGAGGTTGAAGTGGGTTAATATCCCAACTATCATTCATGGCTTGTTGAGGAGGATCAAGAATTTCTATAATTCCTAAGTGAGGCTGCAAATGCTCATCGAGTTGTGCAGGTAGAGGAGGCAAGACAACTTGGCTAACAAGTTTTATTTAGCAAATATGTAATATTTGATTGAATTCATCATAATTCACATCAAATTGGATAGAAAATCTAATTCTCTTACTCTAACCTTCTTATCAAATTACATTTGGCCTTCTTCCTCTACATCATCTATTGCCTCTTTTTTCCTAGCTAAAGAAACTCATTTATGCATTCATGCAAATAATCAATAAACAAAAAGCATCATTTTAAATGTAGCAAATACATTATTAATTTTTTTAAAATGTATTAAACGTGTCCCAAATCATAATACAATCATTCAAGCATTAAAGCGTATGATAAAGTGAAAAAATCCGAAGAAATTACATCAGTTCAAATCACTGCATTCATTCCATAATATTCAAGCATTAAAGTGTCTGATAAAGGAAAAAATAACAAAGAAATTACATCAGTTCAAATCACTATGTTCATTCAAAAATACTCTTTATCTCTCCATGCATCAATTCCAATCAAACAATAAGTTTTATCTCCTCACATTCATCTAAAAAATAAGTCGCATCATTCCCATGTACTAAATAAATAGTGCTAGTAATAAAACATATGATTTTTTAATGGAAAGTGAAAACATATGAATGTTACGAGATATCAACTTCATTTGGGAAAAGGAATCATAGAATTTAATCTAATTTTCTTCATGAATGATATATGAAAAGTGAGAAAATGAAATGGTATGAAAGCTTAAGGTTAGCAATATCAAAATCGCTACAAGTTTAGATTTGAATTTAATCTGAACAAGGGATATCTTGTATAAATGATAGAGGCATCATCAAAATTACTAACAAACATAACTTAAGATCTACAGGTCTCATTGTGGTTAGTTATATATTATTTTTGTTAAACACACACATGGTGTATGAGGAAAGATAAACACACACATAGAATGATAGGCATTCGTTGCTTCTTTATTACACATAGATGTACATTTATAATACAATAATGTGACTCTTGGATTCATCTTCCAAGGTCACTTGGAATCCTTTGTGACTCTTCGCCTTCCACACCTACCCATAGAGGATTAGGTGTTCAACATTCCCCCCTTAATCCGAAGGGGTATGTGTGAGTCCAAGAAGAGAGTTGTAATACAAGTCTGCAAAGTATGCATGGCAGCAATTAGGCTAAATCATCTCTCTGAAATGTTGTCATAAAGAGGTGGTTTAAGGATGGCCACCAACACCGGAACGCAACACTTATTGCAGTTCCCAGAACTCTTCCAAAACTGGCAAGAAGCTTAAGGGGTTCTGCTAGAGGAATTGTCCCTCATATTTAAAGGGAGACCTTCAACCTAAAAGAAGGGAAGTCTACAACCTGCAATGGTTTAAGGATGACCACCAACACTAGAATGCTTGATGCAATTCCTGGAACTCAACCAAAGCTGGCAAGAAGCTGAAATCTTCTGCTAGAGGAAGTGCTCTGAAATAGGAAGAATATCAACCTCACATGGATGGTTTAAGGCTATCCATAAACCAAAGACATGCTCATGGTTATCCGTGTCTCTGGCTACAACTCTGAATCTGGAATGACAAATTGTGGCTCAGGCTCGCTTGAACTACTGTGTCTCTGGCTACAAATCTGAATAAGCAATGATAGGTTGTGGCTCAGGCTCACTTGATCTGACTTTGAAGCTCGTAGATGACCACCATTTCCCCCCCTGTTAGGTACAAGGTGAGATGATGGCGAAAAATCAAATGCAATTTTGCTCAATATTCTAGAACAAGTTCTGACATGCGACTTAAACATCTTCTTGGCTGTTGATGCCCATTGCCAAGAAGCGATCCATCCAAGATGAATCTTTGTTCTTGCAGGAGGCTTGTTTCTGAAGCATCTGTGTGAAGAATGGGTGTGCTGACCACAGTGCTTGCATGGATGAAGATCAAAAAATTGATCTTTCATATGGCCAAATCGATCACAGTGTTGGCATCTTACAATTTGTTGTTGTTGTTGTGGAAGTGGAGCAGGATCTGGAACAGCTGCAAGTGAACTGTCATAAAGAAATTCGACACTCTAAAATTTGATGGGCTTGGAGTAGTTCGGAATATGAAAGGACAGCTCCTTGTCTTATCCAAGACCAGTTATGTGCTTGTTATGGAAAAGCTCTTCCCAAGGTCTGATGATGGGCTTGGGAAGTTTAGCCTGAATTTCTACATCTGCATGTAAATCTGCTCTTGTACAAGGAACTGAATGTGAATCCTCTGTAACTTTATATTCTTGCTTCTAATGAGAGTCCTTCTCAATTTTCTGAACAGAAATAGGTTCAGAATGGTGACTCTTTTGTTGAATTTCATCTTGCTAAAGCTGATATTCCAACTGCAAAAACTCAATCTTGTCTTGTGCATCTTGCAAGCAAGTTTGAATATTAAAAAGAGCGTTCTTGCTCATTTTTACCATATCATGAACACTGGAATGAATAAGGTTATTCAACAACTCTAATGCATCATTTATTTTAGCCATTTTTCTCAACAACTCAGGCTTCAAGAAATAAAGGGTGTCGGCTTCAACCGATAATGCACCCGTTTACAATGTGATTCAACTTACTTTCAAAAGAGTACAAGTGACTTCAAAGACCCTTTTATTTCATGAACTTCCAATTATGGAATTCCCAAAGAACAAACTCTGCTACTCAAATTATCGAGGACCTCAAGGTGTAAACTTGAACGTCTGATCAGCAAGCAATAATGACTCAAATCATAGAAGTGTTCAACAGTTTCTCAACACTCAAAGTTAAACTTCAAACACTGACTGCAACTATGAATTAAGAAGCAATGTAATGTCACTGCAAATATTTTGTAAATGTGCAGCAAAAAACACTGTGCAATAACCCTTTAAGGCAGATGATTTCTCTCTTCTTAAAAGAACTGTTTTACACCAACAACTCTAATTCCACAAAAATATGTTCACAAGCTTGGATGCGTCACTAGCTATGAGCAGATGGTCTTGAGCTTGCTATATTACTTCACAATAAAGAGGAAGGAAGATTCCAAAAATTCTTTGTGGCAAAACTATAAGTGAATTTATGATGCCACTGCTGTTTTAAAAATAATGACCAATTTTCAACAGTTGCCTTCACATTTTCAATCTCTTTCAAAGAGTCACCCTTCTATACATGCCACAAATCTTGGTCATTATAACATAAAACACAAACTTCATTTTCCACTATGTAGACAATCCATCTATTCATTTACCATCTCCTCTCTCTCTTCTTCTTTTGTTGCTTTTTATTTATTTATTTATTTTTTTAGGGAAATTTTTTTAGGGAAAAACAGAGGTATTATCTGGGGGAGGTGAAATCTGGGGGAAATGAAATCTGTTAAAAAAAATTTAAAAATTAAAGGACCGATAATAAAAAAATAGAGGGGGAGCAGAAGTGAGGGGGACTGTGTACAAAGAAAAAAAATAAAAAATGCAGAGGGCCGAGTGGAGCATTTCCGTGGGTAGTGGGGGGTGGGTTGGTGCAGGTGGGTGAGTGAGGGGGCGGGTGGAGTGTTGAGAGGGGAGTTTTGAGGAGAGAGCGGAGGGGTGAGAGGGGTCGGGGTGACTGTTGGGAGGTAGCGGATGAGTGAGGGCGGAGAGAGTAGCGTGGGATGGACGGGTGTGAGGTGAGGGGGAACGGCCGGTCGAGGGGGATGGGCTTGGGTTGAGGGCAGAGAGGTGGTAAAGGGGTTGGGGGGAACAGTCGAGGGCTGAGGGCGGAGAGGTGGTGAGGGGGTCAGGTGGGGAGAGGGCTGTGCGAGCGGGGGGCAAGGAGTTTGGAGAGGGGGTGAGCTATGGAGAGGGAGAGGGCCGTAAGGGCCGAGGGGAGGAGGGCCGTAAGGGCCGGAGGAGGGAGAGTGGATGAGGATAGAGGGGAGAGGGGAATGGGGGGATGGGGTAAGTGAGAGGGAGGGGAGAGGAGTGATGAGAGGGGTTAGGGAGTGTGGTTGGGGGAGGGGAGGGTGTAAGCAGTGAGGGGGAGTGGGTTAAGGGGTAAGGGGAGAGCGTAGGGCCGTGGGATGGGAGAGGGGTGAGTGGGTATGGGTGAAGGGGAAGCCGTAGGTGGGGGGGTATCGCCGAGAGGGCGAGAGGCGAATGAGAGGGATGAGGGGTTGAGTGAGGGGGAAGTGGGGGTGAGAGTAGGGTGCGAGTGTGGGAGAAAGGTCGAGAGCGTTGAGGAGTGGGGGAAGGCCGTGAGGGCCGAGGAGGGACGTGAGTAGAGGGTGAGTTTGCAGGTGGGGAGCGTGGGTTACAGAATTTTATTTTATTTTATTTTATTTTTAAGAGAAGGAAGGAGTAGGTGTGAGATTATGTGTAGAAACAATAGAATTGCAGAAGTTGCAAAAATTTGCAGAAATTGCAAAAATTTCACATTAACAAAAATTTGCAGAAATTGCAAAAATTTCACATTAACAGAAATTTGCAGAAATTTGTAGAATTGTCAGTAAAACTCAGAATTTTTTTCTCAGACCCACTTTAGATAGTAGCAGACAATATTTTTCCAGCAGCTCTCCAACTCAATCCTTTTCCAAAATTCAGAGATTGCACAGTAAAAAGTAGGAAAAAAGTGTAGAAAACTTGCAAAATTTGTAGTAAAAACTGAATGCAACAGGGAGCAGTGAGAAAACCCGCAGAATTCTGAATGAACCCAATAGAATAATTTTTGAATGCTGCAAAAATTGATTCCTGAATTCTACAGAAAATTTCTGAATGCTGTAAAAATGACCAGAATTTTTGTAGATTTACATAGGCCACAAAAACAATTGGCTCACACAAGGTTGAGCTGGTTATGAATGTATCAGCTCTGATACCATGTTAAACACACACATGGTGTATGAGGAAAGATAAACACACACATAGAAAGATAGGCATTCGTTGCTTCTTTATTACACATAGATGTACATTTATAATACAATAATGTGACTCTTGGATTCATCTTCCAAGGTCACTTGGACTCCTTTGTGACTCTTCGCCTTCCACACCTACCCATAGAGGATTAGGTGTTCAACAATGTTTATCAAATATTCATGTCTATTCCAATGGTGTATCCTTGAAAAAAGAGATTTTGATTGGGGAAATATGAAAAAGAGATGTTTCTTCGGGCCTAGTTGGTGCTCTTTATGCAAGGAGCCGAAGATATGGTTGATCATTTTTTTAGCTTGTCTATAATCTCTAGCTATATGGAACATCATTCACACTTCCTTATCGTTGAATTTGATTTGGAAATGTTTATCATCTTTGTATGTTTGAAATTCTGGTGGGACTTTGCCTCCCCTAAGAAATTGAGAAATCTCCCACTTATTATCAATTGTGGGATATAGTTAGCAAGATATCAAGATAATTTTGAAAATCAATCCATCTCTTAAGATAAAGTGGCTACAAATTCCCTTACTATTTATAGTTTTGTCTCGGATCTCTCTGTCTCTCAAAAACAAAGGAATGTTTCCCCCGAAGTAGTGATATAATGCAACCATGGGCATATTTCTATGGAGCAACCCAATCAAATGGTGAATGTGGGGGTGGTTCCATTCTGTATTTGTTGGATTCTCATTTATTCAATCTTCAAAGTGGTTTGGGTCGTGGAACAAATAATTTTGTAGAACTCTACCGTTTAAAACTTTTTCTTAACTTTTTTTTTTTTTTTTGTGCATCTGAACAAGGTTGTAGGAAGCTTCAAATTTATGGTGACTCTATTATTTTTGTGAATTGGTTTAATGAATCAGCCTGGTGTCATATGCACACACTTATTCATTTTTTGGAGGAGATCTTACAATAAAAATGCATATTTGACTATGTTTCATGTGCTCATATTTTCAGGGAAAGAAATTCCATGGTCGATAGTCTTTTTGAAGCGGGGGCGCAACAGGCTCAGGGTAAGTGGAAGGTCACTGAACATCAGAGCAAATTTCTATGAGTATTACCACATGCCATTCATAGATGGCCTAGCTCAGATTTAGGTTCGACAATTTTATTTTCTAGTCTCTAGTTATTATGTTTCTACATGACAGTCTTATGTGGCAATTTTAAGTTTCTTGGCCTCGTCAGGGGCATATCTGTTTTTATATATTTGTTGTTTGATCTGATGACATTTATATATCTAGGTAGTTTATATGGACTCTTATTTACGTGGGCCGCCAAGATTATATTTTTTGGACTTGACAAATTTTTATATTTTGATTGATGATTGTCCTCCAGATAGTTAGATTATTTAATGCACATCTATGCATCTGCAAAATGTAATTTTCTCTCTTATTAATGAAAATTACAATTTTTTTTTGGGGAAAAATTTATTAGATCCTTTGTAGGCTCGAACTACTAAATCATAACATTCATTGTTTTTATGATAAAAATTTGTGTATCATTCATATAAATTTATATGAAAGTTACAAGTCGAGTTCAACTCTCGATTATATGATATATTTACCATTAATAAAATATTTTCAAACTTCTATAATATAATCAACTTTATGGCACCCTTTTAATATTTATTCTCAACCATATGAGCTATTCAAGTAGGCTTATGTTTGTATAAGTTTTTGCATGGGTTTGAAACATTTTATTCTTGATAAGGTACTCAAGTTTCTTCTTTAGTTTTAAAAACAAGATTAACAATATTTGCATTTGATTATCATGGAAACAATAGCTTCATAATATTGACTTATTCCAAGTGTTAGCCACCTATGAAATTTGATTATAGCAAAAGGTGGCTAAAACTGTTTGAAGCCTTCAAGGAACAAATTTTATTGCTAAAAAGTGTTGGCTCTTGAAGGCCTCATGCCTCTATCCAAATCTTCACTGTTGTTCCTGTCTTGAAAAACTCTGAAAATCCTGCTGATTCCCAAGGAAGAATACTACTGCAAGCACTGTTGTCCTTTTCCCCCTTCTTCTAACACTAACCTCATCTTTTCTTTTCTTCTCCCATGAAATCCTTTAGTTTCATGTTTTCTCCCCTTTTCCCTTCATCAAAACCCCTTTGATAAGGTCTAAGACCCTTTCTTAGCCTTATCGAAACCCACCAACTCCTTTGAAAATCATTGAAAAATGCCTAAAATCACATTTTCATATTATGGAATTAAGCCCCCTTGGGCTAAGTTTTTATCCCTACCCTCCATATGCCCTGGTGCTGGAACCGAGCGCCAGCCTTCCAAGAGCTTATCACGTTGCCCAATTGCGATCAACCCCTCCTCTTTAACCCCCGGTCATATTATCTTCCATGCGCCCAAAGGCCCCGCAGTCGGGCACCAAGCCACATTGTAAATTAATATTTTAAAACCTTCATTTATATAAATTTGGCATTTTTTATTATGTCCTAAGGTTTTCTGCTGGTCCAAAGTTCGAATCGATCTCCACCGTCGATCTGATCTGCAGATCGATGGCGCGCAATCCATCGCCTGGTGGTCCCTGCCATCCACTCACCATTGCAAAACCACACGGTATCCATCGCACCGCTTTTGAGAGCGGGGCGGTATTTTTCATTTTTCAATGATTCCATACATCGCTTGACGCGTGGCCTGAGCACTATTCACAAAACCGCCGTCCATCGCGTGTTAAATATTGGACGTGGACCCGGGCGCGATATTGACGTCCACTGTCCAATCTGAGGCTGCTCGTCGGACGGTGATCGCTCACCGAAGAAGCCCGACGGTTAACCAAGATGCGGCGCGGTCATTAAAGAATATCTACCGTCGATCTGATCTGCAGATCGACGGCCCACAATTCATCGCCCTAATTCCTCCGCTTTGACTTTTCGCCTCCGCTCCCGACCATCGATCTCTGCGCGATCGATGGCTCCAATTCAATTTATTTTTCCGCCTTTCCTTTGAATTCCTCTGATAAATCTCGACTGTTGGATGATGCCATCCAACGACCATGCTTCCTCCACGTGCCTTCCGAAGCAGTAAACCTACACATGCATGGATTTTATAATATTTGTTTGTTTTTTTGCAGGGTTTAATGGTTTTTTCGCTATATCTGAAGAAATTTCAGAAGCAGAGGGTGACAATCCTCCAGCCTCTGATCCATCAAAGAAAATCATTTGTAGATTTCAAATTCACGTTTCATCAGTGATTCATGAGGCATTGATGCCATATCACCCCTGCGCAACCCTGCACACCAGCAAAAAACACAGTAAATCAAGCACAGTCAGAGAAGTATCAGTGTTGAAGACAAAATATATCAGGACATAAAATTGAAGACAAATCTATAGGAATTACGGCTAAAAATGGATTATCAGAAGCCTAAAACACGGTTTAAAGAAGATCATGAGTTTTTATATTAGACAAAAAGCATACGCTGCCACATCAGAGGCTAATTAAATTTCCAGCCACCGCAGAGCCACCTGCAGCCTTAAAGCAATCAAAAGAAGGTTAAATTTATTACCAGACTAGGAGGTATTTTGCATCAATACAGCTGAACAGTTATTTCAACCAAGGAACTTATTGTCAGCTGTCAACAGAAGTTATTACAAGGATAACAAGGAGCCTTAAAGTCAACAAATTCTTTCCAGCAAACCTAATAGTTAATGTAAGTGATTTTATACAGAGGACACCTATGTAAGTTGCTTCATTGAGCCCCCAAAGGCCAAGAAGCCATTATTTTTAGAGATCTCTATCAGAGTCCACCTCCTCTTTCTTCTATAAATACTACTGCAGAAGAAGAGTTGGGTGGGGGGTTGATCACTAGTTGTAATATTTGAACTCTCTAAAATAATACATAGTCTGTTGAAGTTGAAGAAGAAATTGAAGTCTTGAAGCCTTGATGATGTTGTTGCATGTTTGTTACTGTGAAGGCTCTATCATTGGATCCATGAGCTTGGCTGTTGGTGAAGTATTCTGAACTGTTTTATGTTTTCCCCTGTTTTCATTATGTTCCGTAATTTCTTACTACAGTAGGTTGAAATTTTTAGGCTAAGAAATGACTCCTCGAAGCACCTTAGACCTGTTCACCCTTCACTGTTTCATGTTTTCTTCTGATGAAGTATTTTAGAGTCTTTAATCTCTCTCTTTAGTCTTCATGCTTGTTTATTTCCTTAATAGTTCGAATAGTTGGTTTAAGCAATGATTTATGGTTTTCCCTGCTTGACTGCTGCCACTTAAAAACTGTTATTGAAGTCTCCTTTTGAAGTTTTCTATTTACAGTGAGCCAAGGAGGTATGTTCTGATCTTGCCCTTTGTCCTTACTTAAACAGTTGTATCACAGGTCTTTATAGTTGTAATCATAGATGTGTTAGGTGTTCCCTCTTCTATGACTGCAATTATCAGTGAATCTTTTATGTTTTCTAAGTCATTTGAAATAAAATCTTTGAGGAAATAGGGTGTTCCCCAAATCTTAGATTTCATTTTAAAAAAAAGTTGTTTTGAAATCATTGTTTGCTTAAAGGTGTGATTAGCCCTGTCTGTCAAAAAGCTCTTTATTGTTCAAATTGTGTTTTCAAATTCCCTTTGTTGAGAATTAAACTTCTCTTTCCAAATTATTGATGTCCATTTCGTTCCAAAAACCAAAGGATCTTGTGGCCAAGTTAGATTTTCCCTCTGATATCCCATATCCATTGATAAGTATGTTATGACCTCCTTTTGACTCCATTTCCCAATGAACCAGATGTTTCTCCATTCTATATATCTTTCCTAGGTCTTTCATGTTCTGCTGTATCAATCCAACCAAACAAAAAAGCAAACACCTGCACTTAATAACTAGTCTAAAATCCATACTCTAAGCACACAAGATAAAAATTTGCAAACAAAAATTTGAGAGATCCCTCTCTGAGAACCGGAGAACTAGATCCTGTAACTCGAAAGATTGGTTCTGATGTTGCCTTATCTTTTGATTTTCCAAACTATCAAAACACGAGACCCCAACATAATGGCGATCACTGTGGGACTTTGAGTAAAATATTCAAAACAAAACACTCACTGTCTAGTATAACATAAGTAACCTCCCTCAAGCACCACCAAGAAATGGTAATCATGATAGGACCTTTTGAATCCGTGACAAACTAAGTAACCCTTAGGATTTTCATAAAGCCTTATCAAACCTTGAAGGATTCAGTTGCCAAGCCATAAGAGTGAACTCTGTATGTTTTGACACCCTAGCTAAGTGTTAAGTCACATTTAGCACACTCTCATAGCCTATAAGACCAGAATAACTCAGAAAAACCCAAAAAACTTTTCAGTTTGGCTTCACAAATAAACATGGTGGTGGAACCATCCAATATCTTACCTTCATAAAAGCCAAAAAGTTTCCACCTGGCGACTCCACTAGCCCCAGTAGGCCTATTACTCATCTAGGTTCCCATATCTCTTTAGGATTGTGTTAACCAGCCTTGAAGAATTTTAGAAGCCTAGTCCCTTACTAGATAAGACATCGTGAGAGGTAAAATTCCCAAAAACAGTCCCTAAAACCTTAACCTCTCTCATTTTGGAAAAAACACTCTGGCTTCACATAGGATTAACACTAGATCCCATCCAGACCTGAATCCTCTTTAATCATTGACAATCCTGAGAGAATTCTGTGGCAAATTTCTAACTCTGGAAAATCGGCTACTAATAGGAGCCTCTTAAGAGTAAATTCTGTCCCCGAAAACCTTGTTGTCTTAGAAGATTCACACTTTGATTTACATCATACACAAAACATATTTAGAACTAGATCTCAAGGTGATTTAAACAAGACTGACCTTAACTTTGTAGATTTGCAACAGAGCTTTAGTAGAGAAGCCTCACCTTCCACTCCTCCTGATTCCTAGCTTCTTCATCACTTTAGCCTTTTGCATAACAAATCTGCTCAAAATCAGTTTGCTGGCCCAAGTGTTTCTTCCACTCCAATTCATACTACCACTATTCAAAACACTCCATTTCAACCATTTTTTGTAAACCCACCTCTTGTAAATCCACCCTTATTTCTAGCCATGGCAACATGGGATGCCCCATTAGTGTTACCGCAACCTCTACTTCCCTTACCAAATGATTACCAATCCAAGATCCCTCACTTCATTGGAAAAGAGTCTACAACAACCCAACATCATGTAGATAGGATGGAAGATGCATTTGATTACATGGAGATAGAAGAATAAACTCTGAAGACGAGGATCTTCGCCCAAAGTTTAGGAGGAGATGTAAAGAAATGGTTTAAAAACTTACCTCCTAATAGCATAAATGATCTCCCTGCCTTGCATCAAACATTTATCAACAAATGGGAACTCAAAAGGAACCCTCTCAAAATACTAGCAGAGTATAGCAGCCTCAAGAGAAATAAAGGGGAGAGTGTCCATGATTACTCCACTAGGTTCAATAGCGTTTACAATGCTCTCCCACCTCACATGAAACCTCCCCAAGGCATGGCCTTGGTAAGGTATCCCGAAGGTCTTGATGCTGAAATGACTTATGAATTAAGGGGGAGAGATTACTTAACCTTGGAAGACATGCAGAAAGGAGCTTTGAGTGTAGAAGCAAACATAATCGAGAAAAGGAATAGGTTGAGATTAGAGAAGAGGGTAACTTATAATGATGACCTACTACCCTCAACCTCAGCTTCTGACACAAAAATTGACAACCGAGTGAAGGTGATGGAGAGGATGCTTGAAAAGATCAATTTAAATGAGATACTTCCACCAAGAGAACCTCAAAACAATCAAAACCGAAATAGAAATTAGAATTATAGAAGAGAAAACAATCAAGACAAGCAAAATGAAAGCGACCAACAGATTAGACCTCCCTTCCAACAGAACTATGTAGATCAATATGAGGAAGATAGGGAGTTGGAAAGGTTGGAAGAGTCTCATGTAAACTTGATTGGATCAAACAGTGGGGATGATGTTTTCCTCACTGAGGAAGAACAAGGTTTCTTCTCTTATGATCAAAATACAAACGCCTATGAATATTTTGATGACTATAGATTGGGTTTTGAAAATGCAATCATGGAAGTACACAAACAGTATGATCTTAGGAGAAAGGGAAGCATAGATAATTCAAAGGATAAGAACACTAGCACTATTGTTAAGAAAAATGCAGAAAACCAGCCCAAAAAGACAGCAGAGAAAACCAACATTTTGGCCAAGAAACCAGACTTAAACAAAGACAAAAGTGTCCAGCCAAATGTTGAACAGAGTACCCCTAGCACTTCAGCTAGTAGTCCTAACAAAACTGTCCCAATTACCAGTCCAAACAAGGTTCAGCAAATCAAAGTTGCTGAAAAGAATTCAATTGAAAAGGCAGATGTAAATATCAACAAGTCAATTATTCCTTCCAGCCTTGAGGGAGAAATTGCTAAGATAAAAATTGCCATTCCCCTAACTGAAATAGTAATCCAAGAGGTGTACAAAAACCAAGTTTTGAAAGCTTTGAACTTAGGAAGTGATACTGACACCTTGAACTTGACAGATGACAAACCTGAGTTGTTGTTTGGTCCAGAAGTTGAAGGAAAATACCAAGAAGGGGATGTCCCTCCCTTCTATGTCAGCCTGAACATACACGAGAAAATTTTACACAGTGCCATGTTAGATTCAGGAGCTTCACACAATCTAATGCCCAAGGTGGTAATGGAAAGCTTAGGCTTAGAGATTACTAAACCATACAAATATTTGTATTCCTTTGACTCAAGCAGAGTCAAATGTTTGGGTTTAATTAAAGATTTATGTGTTAATCTAGCCCAAATCCATGCTAAGAGTCTAGTAATGGATATAGTTGTAGCTGACATTCCCCCTAAGTATGGCATGCTCTTATCAAGATCTTGGGGAGCCAAACTTCAGGGAGCCTTCAAATGAACATGTCTTATGCCACCATCCCTGTTTTCAACCAAAACATAAGAATATACAGGGAATCTCACATGAAGTACATGGTAAGCAACATAGACAAACCAAAAAACACTCCAATCTATTCTATTCAATCAAGTTTAGAAAGATGAAATCACCCAACCAGATAAGGAAAACATGTACCCAATCAGTTCACCAGAACAATCAAATCTTTCCTTCAATCAAATTCAAAACATTGACAATCAACAACAACAAAAAACTGAAAATGAGGCAAATGTACTTTGGACAATAAACTTTGATGGATCCTGTAACAAAACAAGAGCAGGGGTAGGTGTTTGGATTCAAAATACGAATCAAAGTTTTTCATACAAATTGGATTTCCCATGCACTAACAATATCGCTGAGTATGAAGCCCTCCTCCTAGGCTTACAATTGCTTAAACAATTAGAAGCCTAGAAGATATCGATCTTAGGGGATTCTGAACTTATCATAAAACAAATTAAAGGAGAATAATCAGCTAGAAATCTAAGGCTTAGGGAATATCAAAATGTTGCCCTTGATCTATTGAAAACCTTTGAAAAATATGAACTCATTTTCATCCCTAGAGCACTGAATCATCTAGCAAATGAACTCGTCTTCAATGCCAGCAACTACCAAATACCTAAGATAAATGAACAACTCTGTGTAAAAGTAAAACACAGGCCCGCTATGCCTGATAACGAAGATCACTGGAAAGTGTTTGAATCTGACAAACACATAGATGATTTCTTGAAATCAGAAAACAATTTCAACATACCGATATCAGAAACCAGCCATAAATAAAATTGTTTGTTTATTGAGCAAATCCCAGAAGTTGAAATGACATATTCTGCTGATATAAATCATTATGAGAATCCTTTTGAAGCAGAGATAACCAACAACGAAGACCAAGAAGACTTGGAAGTCTTACAATGCAAAAATGATAAAATCCCAAGAGGTCTCACACCTTTAGAACACCTGTTTGATTTTAACGATGTAGCCAAAGAACCGAGAATGGAGCCTGTGGAAACAAATGTAGAAGAGCATAACATAGGTAGTCTAGCAGAACCCAAGATGATCAAACTATCCAACACTCTCCCAGCTCACATTAAAATGCAATACATAGAGCTGTTCAAAGAGTTTAAAGATGTGTTTGCTTGGGGATACAAAGACCTGAAATCATATGATACCAACATCATCCAGCACAAGATCCCCCTGAAATAAAATCAAAAGCATTTTAAACAAAAATTAAGAAGAATAAACCCTCTCTTGCTACCTTTAGTTAAGGTAGAAATTGAAAAAATGCATGATGCTGGGATCATAGTACCCATTATATTTTCAGAGTGGGTGTCAAACTTAGTTTCTGTTAGAAAGAAAACAGGGGAAATCAGGCTCTGTATTGACTTCAGAAATTTAAATAGAGCCTCCTTAAAAGACAACTACCCCTTACCCAATATGGACCATATACTTCAAAGGGTAGTTGGGTCAAGAAGGATTTCCCTCTTAGATGGGCTCTTGGGTTACAACCAGGTGTTAGTGCTCCCAAGTGATCAAATCAAAACTGCTTTTACCACACCTTGGGGCACCTTTATGTATATCAAAATGCCCTTCAGATTAATGAATGCAGGGGCCACTTTCCAAAGGGCCATGGACATTGCCTTCTATGAAGATATTGGATATTTCATAATCATTTACCTTGATGACATAACCGTTTTCTCAAAAACCGATGAAGAACATTTGATTCACCTAAGAAAAGCTTTTGAGAAATGTAGGAATTTTGGCTTGTCATTGAATCCCAAGAAGACACTCTTTGGTCTCCAAGAAGGTAAACTTCTTGGCCATATAATTTCGGAAGAGGGAATCAAAATAGACCCTACAAGGATAGATGGCATATTGCAGATCAACCATCCAAGAAGCCTCAAAGAGTTGCAATATTTCATCGGAAAGATTAATTTTCTAAGGAGGTTTATTCCTAATCTTCCTGAGCTATTAAAAAACATTACAAAAATTCTTAAGAAAGATGTCGGGGTAAGATGGACTGTACCAGCTAAATAATCATTCGAATTGGTCAAACAAGCTCTTACTCGAACATTGGTCTTGATTAGTCCAGATTTTACCAAAGACTTTTACATCTGAACACACAATAGCTGCAGTGTTACTTCAAAAAAATGATTTGGGGCAGGAACAACCAATATCTTTCTTTAGTAGGGCCTTAAGAGATGCTCCTCTCAAATATAACATCATGGAGAAGCAAGCCTTAGCATTAGTGAAAGCGTTAGAAGACTTTAGGGTCTATATTTTACACTCTCACATAATTGCTTTTGTTCCACATACTGTGGTCAAGGACATTCTAAGTCAAGACCCTGATGGTAAAAGGGGAAAATGGATTACAACTATTCTTGAGTATGACTTAGAGATCAGGCCCACCAAACGAGTTAAAGGACAAGGATTAGCAAAACTTATGGCTGAGTCTAACTTCCAAGCACTAGACATGAATATGGTAGATGTGTTGGAAGAAATAGAAGAATATACTGCTCCTTTTATTGAAGAAACATTTCTGAATTCTCCTTGGTATGCTGACATTATTTATGTGCTTTTATATTTAAATTCCCCTCCTTCGCTGTCTAAAACTAAAGCTAGATTTTTGAAACAAAAAGCTTTGAGTTTTTGCATCTTAGATGGGGTGTTATATTGGAAAAATGCTGTTGGAATTTTTCTTAAATGTTTACTTGAAGATGATGCAGGGAAAATCATGCATGAGTTGCATGACGGAGAATGTGGAGGACACCTATACTCGAATGCCACAACAAACAAAATTCTTAGATCAGGTTACTATTGGCCTACCCTTTTCCTAGACACTCAGAAGTTGGTCATGTCTTGCCATAAGTGTCAAATATTTGATGGCAGGAGAAAACTTCTTCCCTTACCATTACATCCTATCAGAGTTGAGGCACCTTTTCAATAATAGGGGCTGCACTTCATTAGGGAAATCCAACCATCCTCCTCAGCTCAACATAAGTGGATCCTCACAGCCACTGACTTCTTTACCAAGCGGATAGAAGCTATACCCTCCAGAAATGCAAATGACTCAATCATTATTAAGTTTCCTGAAACAAATATCCTATCCAGATTTGGTTATCCTAGAAAAATCATAACAGACAATGCTGCTGATTTTAAATATAAAAATATGGTTGACTTCTATTACAAATACCACATAACCTTGGGCCATTCCACTGCTTACTATACCCAAGGAAATGGATTAGCTGAATCTTCCAACAAGAGCCTCATTAATATCATTAAAAAACTATTGGAACAAAATCAGAAATCATGGCACAGTAAACTGGTTCATGCCTTATGGGCTGATAGGCTAACTACAAAGAAATCAATAAATATGTCCCCCTATCAGCTAGTTTATGGCTTGGATCAGTTTTTACCACCTCGTTGGGAGTGCCAGTCATGAAGCTCCTTCAAGAATTGCAGGTTGAAGAGAATGATATGTAGAGGAGAATCAATCAAACCATGCATTTGCAGCAGACCAGAGAAGAAGTTTATGAAAGAACACAGTTAGTCCAAGAAAATATGAAAAATCTATTTGATAAGAGGACTAAGGCAAGCAGTTTCCAAACTGGAAATATTGTTCTTAAGTGGGATTCAAGGAGAGAAGAGAAGGGAAAACATGGCAAGTTTGAGAACTTGTGGAAAGGGCCCTATATTATTCATGTTGAGAGGGGTCACAATGCATTCTTCCTAAAAGAATTAAATGGAGAGGATCTATATGGAGGTCTTGTCAATGGCAGGATGCTCAAGCATTACTTCTGCCAAGAGTCTTGAGTCTTAAAGCATTTCATTTTTTCATTGTAAATGTCATAGCCTGAACATTGCATTCAAATTTATAAAAATCAAAAAATACAAAAACAAAGAAAAGAAAGAAAATAGGGCTAATTGTCAAAACAAGAAAGGTATAGCCCCATACCAAAAAAGAGAAACAAATCTTAAAGTGTGCAAGCTTAAATGTGACTTCTGAAAAACACACTCCTAGTTAGTCAAATAGCCCAATCTTGACTAATTAGCTTTAATTTTTCTGCTGATAGGATAGTGAATTCGATTTTCCAAACTGTTTAATCTTGGCTTATCAGTAGATAGTTTAGGATAGAAATTAAAGGTTCAAACATGCTCAAAATCTGAACCTAAGGTTTCACAGAGAGAATGACTCAAATCTCTTTCGAATTTTGAGTCAAAAGATGTAAAAATCTAGTTCTAATCAGCTCAAAATCTGAGCCAGTGGATAAAGGAAAGACAACTCAAAACAAAAGTCAAAACAGAGCTGTAAAAGGGTGAAGGAAGTGATTCGAATTCCCAGATCTTAAGCCTTCCATTTTGTTCAAATTTTCTGCAAAATAAATGACTATGTGCAACTTGTTTTTATGCCATAGATCACAACAAGTCAAAACAGCTCAATCTTGACTTGACTGTTTTTAAATTTATGTTGTATAATTTAGAGAATAAAGTCTGTTGGACAGTTTAATCCCAACAGACAGTAGATTAGGTAGAGAATCATATGGGCTCAACTGTTCAATCTTAGTCCATGGAGAAATAAAGAATAGAAATAGATTAGATTTCCTGCTTTCAAAAGAATAAAATTTTGAGAAAGAGCTTGCCAATCCAAGTGCACTCTAATGAAGAAAAAATGTTAGATCAGTAGGATTGGGTATGTAGAAAGTTGTATTGATGAAAATCCATTGTTTTTATAAATGCTAATATGTTTTAAAGTAAGATCATCCCAACAAAGGAAGGGCAACGCAATGGATGAGGCACAAGTCAACCTCCCAGAGAATGCAAGTCTGAAGTTCTGTTGAAGCCTAGAAAATCTCTGCTTCAAACATCGGGGAAAACCACCCGGTCGGGACCTTAAGACAGCTCCTTTTCCGTTTGGTATGGTGGCTCCGACTGGATTTAAAGGACCAGTTTACTTATAACTAAATGGATTGGTTTAGATGGGTGGAAATGGGACTAAATTAACTGAAATAAAACTATCTAATTTAAACTAAATACTGATAAAGAAATTCTAACACTAACCCGGGTAATTATATGTGAATACAACTTAAGATTGTTCCAATTTAACAATAACCATGAAAATGTATTATTATTTAAATTGAAATATACAGAAACAAATAAAGATAACTCTGTTTAAGAAATTAAACAGAGTTGTATTAGCATATTGCATTCATCATTGTATACCATCTATATATACTTATGAAAGATGACGTTTCAATTATACTCAGAAATGATATATAAAAGGAAGCGTTGTGAAAACAAATATATATAAATGATAGCAATTTTAAAGCGAATATCATAAGACAAAAGAAATCAATAGTGAAAGGATAGAAATACCTCATTCATCTCGAAGACTTTCAAATGCAATGTGATATTATAATCCAGTAACTCTGATGCAAAATCAAATTCCAAGGTACAGAAATGCAACACTTCAAAGATAATTCCGCATGAAAATCACCAGATGTGATCCTTTTTAAAAATATATAAGACAATGGAGTACAGAAATGCAATCTCCAATTCAAAAATATTAAGATCCAGGACCTTTCTCTAAATGCATGAGAAGGGTTTAAATACTACCTAGCTAAATCTAAAAATAGTATATTACAAAAATTAAGGATTCGGTTCAATGACCGTCCTTTTCCTAGGCTAAAATATGGTAAAATTAAAACTAAATCTAACTATCTATGAACTTGATCTTTAAACTTGCAGGTATCTAGCATAGTTTTGAGAAGATGCGGTTGACCGACTTCAGAATTCAACTGTCCTGAAAAGACAGAGTCGGCAAGCGTAGGAGCAATTTTCTCTGTAGCATTGATAATACAATTAAGCGCACTATGCTGACTGTGTGGCTTCACCAAGTACATCCAGTATGAGTCCCAATTCAATCTTGTCAGCCCTTGGATAGATTTTTCTCTTTCTTCTGCCTTTTGCCTCCATTCTGTTTGCAGTTGATTTTCCTGTGGGAGATATCCTGGAACAGTTTCAGGAATCAAATTAGCTTTGTGTAAATTGTCATTTACACAATCTGTAAGAGTGTTTGCCGCTGTAGCTGCCTCCTCTGCTGCCTTTTCTGCCTTTTGCTCTGTTATCAATTTTGCAATTTCATCTTGATTTTTCTTCACCATTCATATCATAGTTTTAGCCAAAGTAGTTTCTTTTTATCGATTTGTCCTTCTGCAGTAGTTTTCTTCTGCACCGAACACGCTCCACATCTTTTTCCTTGCTCATCATTAAGTGCCTTGAATTTGGTCTATGTTTCCTCATTTTGTCTTATAGTTATTTCAAGTCTCTTCGACTCCCGACTTTTCTCAAGAAGAGCTTTATGTTTCTCTGAGAACTCCTGACCTCCAACAGCTTCTTTAGTAACTTCTAAAAGCTCTATAGAGGCTAATTTTGGCAAACTTACATACCTTATCTTGTGGTAGAAAATGTGTCAATTTGCCCACTTGGATATTTGAACTTGTGAACAGTGTCTAAAACATCCTTTTTTGGTACTGTCCACTCGTGTTTGATTTTCTTCAATGGTTCATCTCTTTTGGTCCATTCCTGTGTGCATTCTGATAAATTCGCATGTTCTCTGGCAAATTCTTTCATAAATTGCTTATTATAAGGCGCATGAGGTTCTGGCAACTTATACATTAATCTTAGATCTTCTGTGGTGAATGACCCGATTAGCTCTTGAGCTGGAGTTCTGAATTGTTTGTCTGAAATATCAGTGCTGTCCAGCACCCATCTCACCATGTCTGTATATGGGAGAATCCTTGGCCTTGCCACTATCCTATGCAGAAATGAACAAGCTAGTTCTTTGATGGTTGCTTCAGACGTATTACTAGAACCTGCTGTAGCCACAACTTTCATCACCACAGGATTTTCTTCCTCTAACAGATTATACATTCCTTCCCAAGTGGATATACCGGCATCCTTATTACAAGCGGTGTCTGCATACAGTGAAGCCATTTCTCTGTTTTCAGAATTCGAGCTCTTCTCCTTCTTACCCATAGTGTTTAGTGAAAGCTTTGTATAGACGTTTGCTCCTTCGTGCCTGCGTTTTACGAGTAAATGAGAGTAATGGAATAAGAAAAGTGATGAGACTGTTTTAAATGTGAAAGAAGATGAAATATAATATTTTAATCGTGAAACGACTTTCAATCCAAACACAATCTCATTTACCATTAATTGTCAATCCAATCATTTAATCTAATCATTAAAGCACATAACAGATTTGATATATGGGAAGATTGCCTTTGGACAACGCGCCTACATGAATCTGTGACATTGCGATCTGCGATTTGCTGCGCAATATCGCAATATCGCAATATCGCAAAATGAAGCCATTGCAGTTATGTAAAATAGCGCAAAAGCGGAAATTGCACAATAGTGCAAAAGCGCACATCGCAAATATCGCAAAAGCGCAAAATTGAAAATAGCACAAAAGGTATTCATTAATCACTTCTGTTTTTTGCGCTATGCGATCTGCGACCAATACGTTTATTATATAGGCTTTTGGGGTCGCATTATCGCAAAAGCGCAAAATCGCATTTTCAGTTTTATAAAAGATATATATCATTTTGCTATGGATGCGCTATTTTGTTTAAAGAACAATTTTATTGTAATCTATCATAAACTTAAGTGTTTCTTAATGTTCTTTCTAAGGGATTTCTATAAGTTTATGATAGAAAGTTTTATTTGAAAAGGAAAACAAATCCTAATTGATTTTTTGTATTTTTTAACTAAGGGTCCCCATTTATTTAGTATTATTACTAATATTAAATAAAAAGGGGGGTTGTTGCTAGTCACAACAAGTTCTTAATGCCTTCAAGAAGGCACCATCCCCAAGTGGAGCCACTGTTAGCCACCTATGAAATTTGATTATAGAAAAAGGTGGCTAAAACTGTTTGAAGCCTTCAAGGAACAAATTTTATTTCTAAAAAGTGTTGGCTCTTGAAGACTCTTGAAGGCCTCATGCCTCTATCCAAATCTTCACTGTTGTTCCTGTCTTGAAAAACTCTGAAAATCCTGCTGATTCCCAAGGAAGAATACTGCTACAAGCACCGTTGTCCTTTTCCCCCTTCTTCCAACACTAACCTCATCTTTGCTTTTCTTCTCCCATGAAATCCTTTAGTTTCATGTTTTCTCCCCTTTTCCCTTCATCAAAACCCCTTTGATAAGGTCTAAGACCCTTTCTTAGCCTTATCGAAACCCACCAAATGCTTTGAAAATCATTGAAAAATGCCTAAAATCACATTTTCATATTATGGACTTAAGCCCCCTTGGGCTAAGTCTTTATCCCTCCCCTCCATACGCCCTGGTGCTAGAACCGAGCGCCAGCCTTCCAAGCGCTTATCGCATTGCCCAATTGCGATCAACCCCTCCTCTTTAACCCCCAGTCATATTATCTTCTATGCGCCCAAAGGCCCCGCAGTCGGGCGCCAAGCCACATTGTAAATTAATATTTTAAAACCTTCATTTATATAAATTTGGCGTTTTTTATTATGTCATAAGGTTTTCCGCTGGTCCAAAGTTCGAATCAATCTCCACATTCGATCTGATTTGCAGATCGACGATGCGCAATCCATCGCCCGGTGGTCCCCGCCATCCACTCACCGTTGCAAAACCAAGCGGTATCCATCGCACCGCTTTTGAGAGCGGGGCGCTATTTTTCATTTTGCAGTGATTCCATACACCGCTTGACGCGTGGCCTGAGCACCGTTCACAAAACCGCCGTCCATCGTGCGTTAAAGATCGGACATGGACCCGACGCGATATTGACGTCCACCGTCCGATTTGAGGCCACTCGTCGGACGATGATCGCTCACTGAAGAAGCCTGATGGTTAACCAGGATGCATCACAGTCATTAAAGCATCTTCGCTGTCGATCTGATCTGCAAATCGACGACCCATAATTCATCGCCCTGATTCCTCCGCTTTGACTTTTCACCTCCGCTCCTGACCATCGATCTTTGCGCGATCGACGACTCCAATTCAATTTCTTTTTCTGCATTTCCTTTGAATTCCTCTGATAAATCTCATCAATTGGATGATGCCATCCAACGGCCATGCTTCCTCCACGTGCCTTCCGAAGCAGTAAACCTACACATGCATGGATTTTATAAAATTTGTTCATTTTTTTGCAGGGTTTAATGGTTTTTTCGCTATATCTGAAGAAATTTCAGAAGCAGAGGGTGACGATCCTCCAGCTTTTGATCCATCAAAGAAAATCATTTGCAAATTTCAAATTCACGTTTCATCAGTTATTCATGAGGTATTGATACCATATCACCCCTGCGCAGCCCTGCACACCAGCAAAAAACACAGTAAATCAAGCACAGTCAGAGAAGTATCAGTGCCGAAGACAAAATATATAAGGACAGAAAATTGAAGACAAATCTATAGGAATTACGGCTAAAAATGGATTATCAGAAGCCTAAAACAAGGTTTAAAGAATATTGTGAGTTTTTATATCAGAAAAAAAGCATACACTGCCACATCAGAGGCTAATTAAATTCCTAGCCACCGCAGAGCCACCTGCAGCCTCAAAACAATCAAAAGAAGGTCGAAGTTATTACCAGACCAGGAGGTATTTTGCATCAATACAGCTGAACAGTTATTTCAACCAAAGGAACTTATTGTCAGCTGTCAGCAGAAGTTATTACAAGGATAACAAGGAGCCTTGAAGTCAACAAATTCTTTCCAACAAACCTAATAGTTAATGTAAGTGATTTTATATAGAGGACACCTATGTAAGTTGCTTCATTGAGCCCCCAAAGGCCAAGAAGCCATTTAAATATGTATTAATTATTTTTAGAGATCTTTATCAGATTCCACCTCCTCTTTCTTCTATAAATACTACTGCAGAAGAAGAGTTGGGTGGGGGGTTGATCACTAGTTGTAATATTGGAACTCTCTGAAATAATACAAAGTCTGTTGAAGTTGAAGAATAAATTGAAGTCTTGAAGCCCTGATGATGTTGTTGCATGTTTGTTACTGTGAAGGCTCTATCATTGGATCCATGAGCTTGGCTGTTGGTGAAGTATTCTGAACTGTTTTATGTTTTCCCTTGTTTTCATTATGTTTCGTAATTTCTTACTACAATAGGTTGAAAGTTTTAGGCTAAGAAATGACTCCTGGAAGCACCTTAGACCTGTTCACCCTTTACTTTTTCATGTTTTCTTCTGCTAAATTATTTTAGAGTCTTTAATCTCTCTCTTTAGTCTTCATGCCGGTTTATTTTCTTAATAGTTTGAATAGTTGGTTTCAACAATGATTTATGGTTTTCCTTGCTTGACTGCTACAACTTAAAAACTATTATTGAAGTCTCTCTTTGAAGTTTTCTATTTACAGTGAGCCAAGTAGGTCTGTTCTGATCTTTCCCTTTGTCCTTACTTAAACAGTTGTCTCAAAGGTCTTTATAGTTGTAATCATAGATGTGTTAGGTGTTCCCTCTTCTATGACTGCAATTATCAGTGAATCTTTTATGTTTTATAAGTCATTTGAAATAAAATCTTTAAGGAAATAGGGTGTTCCCCGACTCTTAGATTTCATTTTAAAAAAATTTGTTTTGAAATCATTGTTTTCTTAAAGGTGTGATTTGTAGAATTCATGGTTAGCCCTGTCTGTCAAAAATCTCTTTATTGTTCAAATTGTGTTTTCAAATTCCCTTTGTTGAGAATTAAACTTCTCTATCCAAATTATTGATGTCCATTTTGTTCCAAAAATCAAAGGATCCCGTGGCCAAGTTAGATTTTCCCTCTGATATCCCATATCCATTGATAAGTATGCTATGACCTCCTTTTGACTCCATTGCCCAATGAACTAGATGTTTCTCCATTCTATATATCTTTCCTAGGTCTTTCATGTTCTGTTGTATCAATCCAACCAACCAAACAAACAAACACCTGCACTTAATAACTAGTCTAAAATACATACTGTAAGCACACAAGATAAACCTTTGCAAACAAAAATTTGAGAGATCCCTCTCTGAGAATAGGGGGACTAGATCCTGTAACTCTAAAGATTGGTTCTGATGTTGCCTTGTCTTTTGATTTGCCAAACTATCAAAACACGGGACCCTAACACCAAGGTGGGCTTATATTTATTCACCCAAAATATATGTTAGGGTTTTTACCCTAACACTCTATTCATGTTGATGACCTGGTAATGTTCATAAATGTTTCGTGGATAACTTAACTTTGTGCTCGCGATTTCAAGCTATACTTAAACATCAAATCTACTATGTTATACCTTTATCTTCCATGACTTGAAAGGAGTTGTTTTCATACGATATCAAAATCATAACACAATAGAAAGCTCATACTCTTGGATTCACAATACTTCACATGGAATTTAAATGAGTCCCAAATTCATACTTTAATTTTATCTTTCATTGCATATTAAATTACTTCAAGAGAATTCATGTTGAGCTAGACATATGTTATCCATTTGATTTCTGATACGAGAAAAATGAACTAAAGGAAATAAACTTTTAATGGAAAATGAGAGTACAAAAGGAAAGTGTAAATTAGATTATACATTCCTATCACACAACTTCAATTCTTCAAACAAACAATTTTTCTCCAAGAACTAGGAAGAGGGAAGCAAAGAAACTCAAACATTCATATTTTTCCCAAACCATTACTTAACATGTATTAAGAAAAAAAGTAATTATAATGTAAAACCACATCAACACTAACCTGTGTTGAGAAAGAAAAATTGTGAGTTAAGTTTATGTCTTTCAACCAATGGTTGAGATGTTGGGGTGTGTGTTATATTCTTTCCACGACTAGTCACACATGTGGGGAGGGGGGGGGGGGTGGAAGCCCCCCTTGTCGGGGGGTTTGCAAGGGGGCCCTGAGAAATTTTTTTGCAGACCCAATAATAGTTGGGCAAACCCAATGATGGGGGGTGGACCCAAAGATTGTGGGCAGAACTACCCATGATTTTGTGCATGGGTTTTTCACATGGTTTTGGGGATGATGGTTTTCTGCCCATGATATCTTGTAGATCCGGTCAAGGGAACTGCAGTTATGTTCTAATCCAAGTTTAATGGATTTGGTTTTATGAATGCTTCAGCATGTACACATATATGTATTGTAACATTTAAAGGAATACAATAAAAAATCAATCTGGTAGTCCTGGTTTTAGGGTCCAGGGGAAAATCTCTATGTATATGTGTTTTATGTTTTATGTTCTCGCCTTTGTTTTTTCTATTTTGAGAATACATTTGCGAGTAATTTATGTACAGGGTTAAAAACTACATGAGAAACTAATAAGCTTATATAGCTCCAAAATTCCCCCACAACAACGCATAATGAAAATGGTTTCAATTAATAACTAAATGATGAAATTGCTTCCAAAAATATGAACAACTAACTTCCAAGGTAGGCTAGCTGCAAGGTCGAGATTGTTAATGCCATATCCTATCAAAATAAATGTATGTATGATATTTGGTCAACACCTCGTACCATACCACCACCATCAACCTTATTCATGTTCCTCCCATGTCAATGAAAACATTAACCCAACAACTGTAATATATCACCTCTGTTATATGGAAAATTCTCTCCTGCAGACAAAAGTGAATCCCCTAGATCTAGTAGTCTGATCTTGATACAAAAAAAATAAAACACTTATGTTTTCCTTATAGAAATTATAAAATGGAGGAAAAATCCTACCTGGAGTCCAACACAAGTCTTCCTCTTCTCTTGACTTGTATATTTTAGCTCTAACTTCAATTACTATAAATGGGAATTGCAAAAAAATTACAACAAGCAAGAGAACTACAAGATATACATATGATAGATTAATATCTCTAATCAATGATTCAAAAGGGAATTGAAATACATAAGCATCAAATAGACACTAGTATAGGAAAACAAATATTTTTTTATTAATGAAATGTAGGAGAGGATTACAACCCTTTTGCAATTCTTGACAATGTAGATGTCTCCCACCAAAACTTATCCTTCCTTACCCACAAAGAAAAATTTCAATCTCAAAGCAAGGATAGTAATGGATCCTTAGGTAAAAAGAAGCAATGTTGAGGCATATCTAAGAGTATCCAAAAGCCAACATAGACTGCAAGGGAGGCAGTGAGTTTATAGGGTAAATAGGGTAGTTTGGGTTTTACCAATCTAGGACTTAGATCCACATATGAGGGAGGATAAGCTCAAGGGATAAGAGATAAGACCTTTAGGATAGGATATCAATCAATATTAAAAGGTTAAAAACACCTTAGAAGTTTCTGGAAAGAGAAGATTCATAATTATTTTTATTTTCCCGAAATTCTAGAACCATCGCATCTGCAACAAAGGCAACCTGCACTAGTCAATGTAGGTGCCAAGTTATGCAACATGCAACCATTTCATGTGGTATATAAGACAAGGTGCGATGGGCCCAAAATGATTTTTTAAGCTGATAAACTCATAATTCTTGAACTTTTTGGAGAAGTAATGCTTGAGGCTTTGCACAGGGATAATGACAAAGTGTCAAGGATGTTGATTGATCTGGTTTCTAGGCCATTTGAGCGAATGTGACAAAATGACCTGTAACAACCTCGATCGTGCTATCATATCATGCCATTAATATATATTTCAACATGTATACTTTCATAGGGTGTGGGGTAGTGTGTATTATTATTTCATATAAACTTTGAAAAATGTCATTTAACCCAAGATAACTCGCATGCCATGTACATCACTTAATGAATATGCATGTTTATAAATTATACAATCTTGGTGTATTTTGAAATTTTGATTTTGCTTTATTACCATAGTTTTCAAATATTTCATGCCATTTTATAATGTGATTGTATTTTTCCACGATATAAACCATGATCTAATAGTCAAAATCAAAGAGATATGAGTCTTCATAACATCCATGGCCATACAATGTAGCTCAATATGAGACATTGTAATAAGTTTAGATTCAATCTATTGCAATTTCTTAAGAAACACATATAGGTTGTAGCAAATTCATCATGAAGCTTCAACCATAATGTAACATAACATTATAATTGCCACTTGTTTCTCCTTCAATACCATATATGTGTGTGTGTAATCAATTTTCATAATGAGCATAAGGTTGTTCATCAATAGCACATGTGATGCAAAAGAAATTATCAAACCATCATTACACACATTGGAAGTAAATTGCATGCCAAGACCTAACCTAGGGGACACTACCTACTTTAGTTTCTTATTTCACATGACAGAGATGAAGCTTTGAAACACTTTGGAAAGCTTCAAAGAAAATAGCATTATAGGTGTCAACAATACCTTTCTAGGTTTTCAAGATTTGGTAATGATCAAGGGGGATGCCAAGGAAAAATATTTTATGTCCTTTTTTTATCCCAAGTCCTAGCTCTAAAATATTTCCAAGCACCATGGGTTCCCATGAGGGAGGCCAACAAAGTGCACAAACTATAGACAGTAGTAAAATTATTTCAGTGGGGATTCAAAGTTAGATGTCAAAGTAAGGATTAATGAAGAATAGGGTAGCAAATTATGGTGGAAAGTACCCACTGGCTAAGGCATACAACCCAAGGATAACTAAAGTGATTGGGATCAAGGGAGTTACAAAAAAGTAGGTATGAATATATGGCCAAGAATTAAAACTTTAAATGAAGGTAAGATATAGTTTCGTTCTTGTTTCACATCTCTAATAATTGTAGCATGTTCACAATCCTTAGGGTTTTCTTGCAAAGGAGTGAAGATATAGTCGATCCCTTGCTTACTGCTTAGTGAGGAGGAGAGGGATGTGAATGGAAACTTAAAAATAGTGGAGGGAGATGCACTAGAGACTTGAGTTGGAGGAATTATTTATCAATTTCATTGAGCAAAGGGAAACCCAAAAGGGTTGGAACATATGGTAGCAAGGGAGACCAAGAGGAAAGAAAGTGCGTGTAACTGTGTTAGGAGAAGGTGATGTTAGTTCTAGGAGAGAACATAGAAATGGAAGAAGTGTTGATGGTAAATGAAAAATGTTTGATGGGCAGGTTCTATGGAAGATTTAGAGCAAAGAAAGCATTATTAGGTTGGATAGATAAGGTGTGTAGAGGACTTTTGGGTATTTTCATTCTTTCCATGTTTTGACCAAGGGGCATTCAGCTTTTTAATTGAAGTAGGGGGTGTACATAAAAAAGACTCTAGAAGGGAAATGGTACTAGGGATATACCTTCCTAGCCCTAAAGAAATAGTCACCATGTTTTCAACCAAGAGAGGAACAAAAATGCACTCCACAAATTTGGGTAATGTTGTCAACTATTCATATAGAATTATGTAATAAAATGATTTGAAAAGCACTTAGCAATTGTGTAGGTTCCTCCATTGATCTACAAGAGAATATTTTCTAAAGCCAACTAAGTGGTTGCCTAAATCATGATGAAGTTAGATATTAGAGAGGATGTTGAAATACAATTAAATTTTAGATTATATGATAATTGTGTTTAGATGTTTGATATGCCATGTCCAAAGGCATCTAATGTTAAGTATCCAATATAAGAATATCAAATCGGACACAAAATACCGAACAATATGATAAGAGTTATTCACACTTTATTAATATGAAAACCTTTAAGGTGGGTAAACACCTTAAAATTGATCCTTTTATGGAAGGAATTCACTCCTATTCACTTAACTCTTTGAGGGGGAAACCTCATTGTGAGTTAAACTCAATTAAAATATTATTTGACGCATATCTCAAAAGGAGTTCTCTATCCTTATTTATAACCATTAAGATAACTCTAAACATAACAAACTCCTAACTACTTGGTGGACATTCTTTAATGAGGCCCCATTAAATTTATTCAATACTATTTTATGGACCCACCATAACTCCCTTGGTTACATTATTAATGTGTGCGGCCCATTAAATAGGTATTTAGTAGTCACCCATTGTCAAATGGGTCCTCTTTATTCTAAATTAGTTAGTAGGTTCTCATTATAAGTAGGTCCATAAGTAGTTAATATTATTTATGAATAGATATAATTAAGTAGAAGGTTATGTGATATTTTTTCAAAAATTGTGATTGCATTTAGAGCATTTCTCTTGGAGGTTCCCCCCTGTTGTAGCTCAGTTTCTCTTTAAATTGGACTATCTCTGCAAATTCTTTTTTACTTAGACCCTCATATTGTGGTTTCTAGTATTATTTTGTCTCTTAAAACCCATCTTTTCCATGTTAATGTGCCCCTTACAATTGGCCTCTACCTCAATATTTTAAAGTCTCTAATCAAAATCATACCCCCTCAAATTGATACTTTAGTCTTTTATAATATCAATGTTATAAAGTGGGTATTTGATCATATATGAATTTGATTATTCTAAGGCTCTAACACTTAGCCTTATTAACTTCATTATTATACACCTTATCTTATACTTGTATACATCCTAACATTATTAAAATTTCATCCTAAATAATTTCTATATAACATTCTATTAATATCATAACCCCTATCAAATTTATCTAAAACATTAAGTTGTATAACATTATTATTATTTTATTCATAATACATACCTATAGTATAGATTTGAGTCAAATTAAAATTCTTCATATTAAATCTAAAATGCCAACATTGACTTGATATCTTTGTAATCAATGAAATTATTTTTCTATAAAAAAACATAAATCTTAGGAAAAAATTCAAAACTTTATAAATTTTATCATTTATTTAAAAAGGGGAAATTATACGATGAGGATATATTAAATAAAAGACTTTTTATAAACCTTTTGTAGCACATGATTTTTAGTAGAGTGTTGTGCTACTGAACAACCCCCCAATTACTAAATCATAGATTTAATAAATGGGGACCCTTTAAAAAGAAAGAAAGAATAAAATCCTAAAAAATCCTTTTGTTTTAATAAAATAAGAAAGTTTCGATAAAATAAGAAAAAGTCTTTTAAATAAACTTTTAGCAGAGATAAGCCTTTTTATTAATACTTAAAACCTTATATTTCTTAGAAAACGATATTATGAAACATTATATCTAACCAAGTGCAAATCCAAAAAAATCTCCGATGAGAACACCCCGATGAAACAATTTCTGATAAAAATATTTATATATATTTTTCCAGTTTAAAAGGCTTTTAAGTAATTAAAGTGATTATAGTGAAGTATTATAGAAACCAGTCCCACCGAATTACCCACCTTGCGATATCGGAGTTTCACTATTGACAATTCCAAAACGAGTAGCATAAGAAAATGTCGATAGTCGATCCCTGATTATTGCTTTTCCTTTTAAAACATCGGATTTCACATTTCACACTTTTCACATTTCGCACTTTTTTCATTTCACATTTCACATAACACACTTTTTATTTGTATGACCTCTAAAAACCTTGATGCTGAAACATCAATAAGAAAACCCCTGATAACCCCTTCACTCATGTTTTGACCGTTATAAAGGGTTAAGATTGATCAGAGCAAAGGATTTCACAAGTTTTAGAATGAAAACCTCAAGGATTTCGCCGATAGTGAACTATCGATACATCGATATCCGTGGAAGCCACGTGAACAAGCGTTCAAACATTTAATGGCCACTCTGTGTGATTTATGTTTTCGAAATTCAAAATGATTTGTTATAATTTTCATCTAATTGATGTGAAAGACTCTTCACCTTAAATGAATTCTCCCCACTCATCTTTTTTTCTCCTTTTTAACAAGTAAATCCTGAAAAAAACGTTCAGAGGAGATGTCTAAAGCTATCAGAGTCAATAAAAATACTGCAGTTCCACCACAGTCAGTCCCGCCTCCAGTAGAAACTGCTGAAATTTCACCATTATTCTTGGACACTACATGCACGCCAGATGCAGGGTCTTCCTCTTGGGAGGCAATATAAAAATTGTTTGAAGATGAAAACCCAAGGGTGATTGAAAAGGAAAATGAAACAACAAATGACACAACTCCAGTTTATAAGTCTAAATGGAGCGATACAGCCAATTCCTTTTTACACAGAATTGTAGCTCGCCCCAAAATCCTGCCCTACACAGATATGGTGAAATGGGTCATAGACCACTTGAATATTGCAGACATAGAATTCCTGACTCCAAGACAGAAAATTATCAGTATTGAATTTTGCAACAAGAAAAAATGAAGGAGGCATCCTGAAACATCATCCTTAATCCTAGCTGGAAAATAATCACCTAAACTAGGTGGGGCCCACACAGGCTATTTTTAGGTGTATGTTTATTTTTAGACATGTAGATCATATTCTATGAGTTGCAGGATGCTATTTTTGGATGGTTGGTCAAGTTGGAAAAATAGATGGAATTCTATTTTTAGACATATTGGGCGAAATCTATTTTTAGATTGCCAGTCTAAAAATAGATATGTCGAATATTATTAGCTCTTAATAATATTTGGACTCTAAACATTATATTATTCTCTTGGAGCACTTTAGTTAAGTGCACAGATGTGGCACAGTAGCTGACAGAAGGAATTACGCTATTCCTAAGGGTTTACTAGAGCTAATGCATGGAGGACTTCAGTTAGAACTCACGTGACAGAGTTTGGTGGAGTTGTAGAAGTAGTTGGTGGAGTTGTATTTAGTTTAACTCAGTTAGACTCAGTTGAGCTAGTTGTATCTATTCTAACTGATTGATACACTAGTGAGAGTGGTGTGAATTAATTAGTAAATTAATTCACTAAATAATAACTCATTAATCAACTGAAGAATACATCAGTTAACTACAGTGCATGGAAGTTTCAATGGAGACTAGTGGAGAGGTAGGTGAAAGAGCAAGTGTGAATATCATTTGTGACTATAGTGATGCATTGATTGCATCCAACACTCATTGGAGATGCCAATGAGGATTGCGCAGTGCAACCTTGGTGAATTCAAGTTCATTCAGAGCCATTCTTCAACATGGGATTGCGTAGTAGAGGCAAGCTAGCAGGTGGCAAAGATTGGTGCATGGATTTGCAATATTGGGCCTGATTAGTGTGTAGCGATTGTATTGTACCGAGAGCTTGATATGATCAGCTTTGTATGAGGATTGTTACATGATCTCTATGACATATATTATATACAGATAGTTGGGGTTTTCAGCTTCAGGCTTTCCCATTAAACACTGTGTTCACATGTGTGAATTTTTATTGTTTCATGTGTGCATTGCTATCTTGATTTTATTTTCGCAAATGATCAATGGTGGAATAGATTCTGTATTTTGCATGAAGTTAAAATAGTGTGAGATCAGGAGAATCTTGGACATATAACACATAATTTATATAATTTCTACATGGTATCAGAGCTGTATTGATCATTGGAGAAGATTGCAATTATTGAAGCGGTTGAGTTTTGTGCTGGTGGAATTCGAATTTGCTGCAGTGTTTTCTTGGTGTCGAAGTTGAGCATTCATTGAAATGTCTTTCAACGGATTGCGATTGGAGTATGCCCTTGATGGCAGCTCAAATTATATTGCATGGAAGGACAGGATGGAGGCAATGCTGGATGATAATGGGTTGAAGGAGTTCATAGATGCTGATATTCCAAAGCCTGGTTCTAGCGATGTAGCCGCACTTGACGCATGGCAAAAGAAGGTAGCAAAGTGTCGAAGGATTCTGTTGGAAGGAGTGAAGGACCACATTGTGTCTAGCCTTCATGGTAAAGCCACTTCATTCTTAATGTGGAAGGCTTTGACAGACTTGTTCCAAAGCAGAAGTGACCAGAGGAAGTTGGCACTTAAAGACAAGCTAAGAAAAATAAAAATGGAGAAGAATGACACTATTCCGGTATACTTGAAAAAGTTTGTCCACTATTGGGATGAGCTTGGGAGTGTAGGAGTCAGTGTTGATGAAGAAGACTTGGTGAGCTTGGCTCTCCTTGGGCTTCTGAAGAGTTGGCATAGCTACGAAGACTCTATCAATGGACGAGAGAAACTACTAGGATGGGAGCGACTTTGGTCGGATCTTGTGTAGGAGGAGATAAGGTGAAGTACCAAGGATGGCTCTTCATCAAAGCATGATGATGAAGAGGATTGCACTTTGGTTTCCAAGGTAAAGAAGAAGAAGGGGAAGAAGTTCCATCCTATATCTGAGGCCGGTGAAGATGGCAAAGAGCGTGACATGTCAAAAGTGAAGTGTTTTCACTGTCACGAACATGGGCATTTTGCCAGAAATTGTCCACAGAAGAAGAAGAACAAGCAGGCTGTTAGAGCTGCAGCTGGTGAGGCTCTTGCCTCGCAATTTGAGCTTGACTTCTCACTGATCACATGCATGGTGTCTAGTGCATTGGGATCAGGGTGGTACTTTTGATAGTGGTGCTTCCTTTCACATGACGGGAGATGTGAACCTTTTCAGTAACTTGGTGGAGAAATATCTCCAGTTGCATGCTGAGTTGGGTGACAATGGAAAATACAATGTGACCTACATTGGTACCATTACCTTTCAGAGGGAGTCAGGTAAACTCATTCTATTACAAGATGTAGTGCATGTTCCAGGTTTAAAGAAGAATTTAATCTCAGTCGCAATGTTAGAGGATAAAGGGTATGATGTTGTCTTTAGTGAAGGAAAAGTTTTCCTTTGGTACAAAGCAACAAGACATGTCAAGAAGGTTGGGATTCGAGCGAAGAATATCTACAGACTTGAAGTAGATGGGATTTCTACGGAGCTTCCTACTGTTGGGAAGTGCAAGAAAGACATGCAATTGAAGCTTGAGAGGGAGCAGGATTTGCATGCAGGTAAGAGTGAACCTCAGGATGTGGAGCAGCCACAAGATGAGGATCATGGAGTGGGAGAAACCACTCATGCAAAGAAATTCTGTGCTAGATGGGCAGAGGGAGTGCATGCAGCTATACCACCAGGTGAGAGGTGGGGCGACATGCATGAGTAATTCCAAGAGGAGATTTCTGGGTAGGATTCATGGAGATGGTGTGGATCTAATGAATTGAACCTGGCTATGAGGTGCCCATAGAGCAGCAGTAGCATGATCAGTTGGATTGATGCAGGCAGATCAAAGTGACAGTGTCAGATACTGGATCGCGGTTCAGAGTTGATAGCAAGTGCAGAGTGCATGGGTGCAGAGTTCAACAACGTAGTGGTTCCTGAAGACATGTGCAGTTGGTACTAGCAGAAGTCGAAGACTTTGATGATAGATGGATTATACTAATTTAGTTGTTTGGAGGCTATTCAATTTCAGAAGTGTTGCATTAGAGTTGCAGAGCAGATGCATGGAGTTGGAGGGCGCTTGCAAAGGTTTCAGGGCGAATGCATGGAGTTGCATGTCGCATGCAAAGACAATCCTTTCTTGTTGAGAAGGAGTGTTGAAGTTTGCAACAAGAAATAGTGAAGGAGGCATCCTGAAACATCATCCTTGATCCTAGTTGGAAAATAATCACCTAAACTAGGTGGGGCCCACACAGGCTATTTTTAGGTGTATGTCTATTTTTAGACATGGTGATCATATTATATGAGTTGCAGGATGCTATTTGTGGATGGTTGGTCAAGTTGGAAAAATAGATGGACTTCTATTTTTAGACATATTGGGCGGAGTCTATTTTTAGATTGCCAATCGAAAAATAGATATGTCGAATATTATTAGCTCTCAATAATATTTGGACTCTAAACATTATCTTATTCTCTTGGAGCACTTCAGTTAAGTGCACAGATGTGGCACAACAATTGACAGAAGGAATTACGCTATTCTTGAGGGTTCACTGGAGCTAATGCATGGAGGAATTCACTTAGAACTCATGTGACAGAGTTTGGTGGAGTTGGAGAGGTAGTTGGTGGAGTTTTATTTAGTTTAACTCAGTTAGACTCAGTTGAGCTAGTTGTATCTAGTCTAACTGATTGATACACTAGTGAGAGTGGTGTGAATTAATTATTTAATTAATTCAATAAATAATAACTCATTAATCAACCGAAGAATACATCATTAACTACAAGGTATGGAAGTTTGAAGGAGACTAGTGGAGAGATAGGTGAAAGAGCAAGTGTGATTATCGATGACTATAGTGATGCATTGATTGCATCCAACACTCAAAGGAGATGCCAATGAGGATTGCACAGCTGAAAGCTTGGTGAATTCGAGTTCTTCGCATCCATTCTTCAAAAGAGGGATTGCGTGCTGGGAGGCAAAAAGCAGGTGGCAAAGATCGGGTGCATGGATTTGAAAGATCGGGCTTGATTAGTGTGTAGCAATTGTATTGTATTGGGAGCTTGATATGATCAGCTTTGTATGAGGATTGTTACATGATCTCTATGACATACATTATATACAGATAGTTGGGGTTTTCAGCTTCAGGCTTTCCCGTTAAACAACCGTGTTAATGTGTGTGAATTTTTATTGTTTCATGTGTGCATTGCAATCTTGATTTAATTTCCGCAAATGATCAATGGTGGAATAGATTCTGTATTTTTCATGAAGTTAAAATAGTGTGAGATCAGGATAATCTTGGACATATAACACATAAGTTATATAATTTCTACAATTAGGTCATTCAAGGTTGATGATTTAAGGAAAATGTATCACTTGACCCTTCCGCAAAATAAGTATGACATGCAGTTTGTCCAAGAAATTTATGAAGGAGAAACATATCCCAGTAGAGGTTATCAGACAATGGATAAGGGACTCAAACAAACATAAACGCAAGCACAAGGGTATGTATTCATTAGCTTCCCCGCCTGGACATTTTTCTCATGTCGCTGCCATGATATGTCGTTTATATGGTTATCCTAATACACATAGGTTTTCCGAGGAATGGGTACCGTTAATCAAAAATGCTTTAGATGGATATATTATGGATTGTGCCAATATACTCTCCAATAATTTAACTGTTCAAATTCTAAGTTATAGGTAAAAGCGCAAATTTACTGATAGAATTGTCCCTCCATTTTTCATGAGTGCCTATGTAATGGATGTTATCTATTTTACATATGATTTCCCATCCATGGGTTGGAAATGGATAATTCAATACCAAAACCCCATTCATATCTATCATGATATCTTATGGGAATCAAAATTTCATTCTCATTTTTATAAGATTTTTCATGGAGGCATGCTCCATATTCATGAAGAGGTTTTCAACAACAAAGCGCTCTGACTCTCTGCAGAGGTCAATAATATTTGATGTCAATAGGAAGGTGGTTCGAGGATGAGTCATTCACTTATATTTTCATTTTTGGTAGTCTTTCCAATTCACACGTTTTACCCCTTTTTATACCTGATAAGCTATTAGCCAGGGAAATTGCATATTAGATAGTCGGGAATGGTTTAACCAAAATACTGAAAGATGCCAAGAAAATCATATGGCCTTATTTTCCTATTTATTTTGGTATTATTCATTAGACAATATCAAGCATGCCATTCTTGAAGTTGATCAAATAAAAGCTATGAAATTCTAGACTATCCCAAATTGACAATATGATCTTAATGGGGTTGCTAAAAATGTCACAACACAGGCTAAAATCCGGCAATTTACAAGCGAGCCTGATTGATCCAGGTGGATATTAGTGGCCACATGCCTATTCCACTTGGGGCCCCACCATTGTTTCTTTCATTTTTTCAGTTTCCTTAATTATATCACATTTTACTATTTTTAGCAGTTTTTTCGGGTCATGAACTTCTGGAGCTGTTTTGAGGCCCTAAACGACATTTTTTGGGTATCAAAACTTTGACGAATATGAGTCCATTTTTTACTCAATATTCATGGTTAGAAATTGTAGTCCTTGGATAGATATTTCTAATGAAGTATCATGTGTGTCAAACGGAGATAGTATGCCAAAATTATGACCCCGGGAAATTGATGTACCAATTTACCCCGACGGGGCCCATATTCTGGCATTTCATCTCCTAGGGTTAGGTTTCTAGATGTTTAGGGTTTTCCATTGTTTCAAAATAATATATAGGCCTACGAGTCTCATTGTAACACAAATTTCAGAGGCTTTTAGCCACCACATCTCTTCTCAAAGATAAGCTACCAACGCCCTAGCTAGTTTATTTCCATTCTGTCTGTAAACAAATTTCAGTTCTTTGATATTAATGAAATGAAGTGTTATTTTCACTGCATTTTTATATTTATGGTTATATTTGTATTCTATTGCATTCCTACATAAATCTGGATCAGTGTTATCAGAGTAGTCTTCTCTTTCTCGATCCTTCTTTGCATGTCCCCAACGAGGTCGGGGTATAGGGAGTTAGGGCTCGATCTAGTTGAACCTTTGCAAGATCAGCCTCGCAAACCCCGATGGCCGCCCATGGGGGACGAAAAGAAAGATGAGGGAGTAAGAGATCCTATCAAAATATTGCTCGAGGAGGCCCTTGAAAAACAAAGGAACACAATGATGGATAACTTTGCCTAGATCCTTCAATGACTACCCACTAGCGGCGCATCTGCATCCAAAAACCACTCTGGAGGTGCAACTCCTTTTAAGGTACAAGTAAAATTTGAAATTCCCATATTTGAGGGCCAAATAGATGCATACGCCATAGGTAGATGGTTGAATCTATTAGAAGGATATTTCTATGTTCACGACTTTTCCGACCGGGAGAAGATTATTTTTGCACTCCTTAAAGCTACCCCCCATGTCAAGGACTGGTGGGAAACCTACTGTGATAAAAAGGATGAGGGGGAACCCTATCTGTTCTCGGTCGTACCCACTTGGAATTATTTCTGTGACACCATCAAGGAACAATATTATCCCATGGGGATCTATGAGGACAAGTACATAAAATGGACTACGTTGCGACAGCAAAGGGATCAAGATGTGCATGAGATGACGAATCTGTTCCATACCCTGTGCACAAAGTTGGTTATCAAAGATTCATAAAAACATTTGGTGCTAAAGTACCGCAATTTTTTATACCTATAAATTCAAGATGAAATGGAGTTCCTCGACATCTCCTCGCTTGGTATGGAATACCGGTATGCTGCCAAGATTGAGAAAAAATTCAAACAGAAGAAGCGAGACTTTGGATCTGCAAATCAAAATCAAGGGAAAGATGCCCCCAAAACACATAACAAAGGAAAAATCCAAGGCATGGCGGCCCAAGATAATCTACCGAAGCTACAAGAAAAGAACAACCCCACGAAGCCGAAGAAGGACACGGGAAAATGGTATGAGTTCCATAAGAGCTCCAATCACAACACAAGCAAGTGTCGGGCCAAGAAATCACTAATGGGAGAGATGAGGGATTCTAAATAGGATGCATGCTCCAAATATGAATCTGAACCCAACAATGCGAATGAAAAAGGGAAGCAGATTATTAATGCAGAGCCCAAAGCCACTGTTTCCACTGCAAATATCTAGAAGGAGGAACCAGAAGATCCAGAGGAGGAGGAGGAGCGTCTCTTCCACTCTTAGATGTGGGTAAAGGGTTCCCTGCTATAGTTCATTGTCAATAGTGGGAGCCAAAATAAACTCATTTCAGCAGAGGTCGTGAAGCGTTTGGGATTGTTGACCACAACACACCCACAACCGTACACCATCGGCTGGCTTCACCAAAAACTAGATCTCTGCGTTAGCCAGCAGTGTCGCCTTCCCTACAACATCAAGCCCTTCACAGATGAGGTATCATGTGACATTTCTCCTCTTGATGTTTGTGATGTATTATTAGGCCTACCATACTTGTGGAAGTGACATGTTGTGTATGAGTTTTGACCTCGCGCTGTTATTGTTACTTTAGGGAATAAGTTTTACAGGATACCGGAGGTACCATCGCCTGCAGCTATCTCTTTGGTTACTGCAAAAAAATGTAGTAAGCTCATTTCCAAAAATGGGAATTTTTTTTCCTGATGATGCACCCCCAGGGCAAGAAGAAGACTGTGGCCATGACCTCTAGACATGGCTCCTCTGGACGACAACAACAAATGGACAAGGTCATGGAGGAGTACGGGGACATCATCACCTCACCCATAGGGGTGCTTCTACACTATTAGGTCAAGCACCCCATTAATCTGACCCCAGGTGCATCGTTTCCCAATGGACCAATTTATCAGTGCTCTGTTTTGGAGAATGATGAAATCAAGAGGTAAATTTAGGAGTTGCTACAAAAAGGTCACATTCGGATGAGTTCATTGCTCCATGGGAGCCCAATTGTGTTGGTGTAGAAGAAGGATGGGACTTGGAGACACTGTATTGACTATCAGGTACTGAACAAGATCACTATCCGGAATAGGTACATGATCCCACAGATTGATGACCTTCTGGATCAACTCAAAGGGGAAAAATATTTCAGTAAGATTGACTTGAAGTATGGGTATCACCAGGTACCAATCGAACCCTTCGATGTGTGGAAGACTGCGTTCAAAGCCAAGGAGGGCCTTTTCGAATGGCTGGTTATGCCTTTCGGGTTGACGAATGCTCCCACAACCTTCATGAGGCTGATGGAAGACATCTTGTGGCCATTCACCAACTCATTTGTAGTAGTGTACTTGGATGACATCCTGACCTTCAGCCAAACTTGGGAAGAGCACCTCCACCACATCCGACAGGTTCTCCAAACACTGTGACAACACAAGTTGTGTGCCAATTTGGAGAAGTGCACTTTTGGCATGACCTAGGTTCAGTATATGGGATATATTATTGATGAACGAGGGGTGCAAGTGGATCCAACCAAGATCCAAATAATTCGGGATTGGCCGGCCCCAACCACTACAATAGAGCTTCGCAACTTTTTGGGTCTTGCTAATTTCTACAGGAGGTTCGTGTTGGGATTCTTTCATATCACTCAGACCTTGAGTCAAGTCACCAAGGGAGGAGAGAAAGCAAAATTATTTTGGTCAAAATTTCAACAGAAGGCATTGGTAGAATTGAAACATCGCCTCTGATTTTCCCCAGTGCTCACATTACCAAACTTGTAACAACCATTTGAGATCGAGACAAATGCCTTTGAATATGCTATTGGGGTAGTTCTTACTCAACAGGGGAATCTCGTGGCATATCATAGTGAGACACAGTCCGCAAGTATCCCAATTATGAAAAATAAATGTATTCCATTCTATAGGCATGCCGCCAATGGAAGCATTACATTTCGGGGAAGGAAACGGTAATCCACACAGACCACTGATCACTGTAATTCATACAGACACAAGGGAAGTTGCAGAACGATTTCCATCAAAATTGGTCCACATATCTACAACAATTTCATTTGAACATCAATTATAAGAAGGAAAACACTAATAATGTTGTAGACTGCCTGCGTCGACCACCGATCATGGCGCTAACCACCGTTCTCAACTCTTGTGGGCACGAGATTTCTGATTGGCCGCTTCTCTACAATAGTGATCCAGAATTTGGCCACACATACAAGACACTCTTGGAGGGTATGCAAGTTCCAAATTTTCACCTTCAGGATGCACTGCTGTTTCACCTAGGACACCTTTGTGTTCCTTCAAGCGAGTGTGCCAAGATGATTTGGGAAGCACACTACAGTCGAGTCACTAAGCATTTCGGGGTCAAGAAAACAGTGGCAGTACTGCAGAAGTATTTCTATTAATCGAACCTTCGACAGGATGTCGGGAAGTACATCAGATCCTGCACTGCTTGCTCCATTTCCAAACCGACCATCAAGAAGCAAGGTGTCTATACTCCACTACCTACCCCTATTCGACCTTGGGAATCCATCTCCATGAATCACATTTCAGGGCTTCCTTCTACTAAGCATGGAAATGAATGTTTTTTCGTGTTTGTCGACAGATTCTCAAAGATGTCCATTATGTCAGCCATCAAGAATAATATCACAAAAGAAGCCACTGCTAAAATATTCTTTGAACGAGTGTGGGTGCACTTTGGGATCCCACAATTTATCATCTCAGATTGGGAAAACAGGTTCTCCAACACATTTTGGTCCAGCCTCTAGTCAATGCTGGACATAAAATCTCACCAAGTCCACAACTTTCCATCCCCAAATTGATGGCCAGACAGAGGTCATCAACATGATGATTGTACACATTATGCGCATGTACAATTCAAAGCATCCACACACATGGGATGAGAGCCTTCCCTATGTATAACATGGTTATAACCGAGCTCTCCACAACTTAACCGACCACATCCCCTTTCAAGTGGGCCAGGGGTTCTAGCCATTATGTCCCATTGACGTAGCCATGCCATTTTTGGCTACTCAGGCTGATTCAGCTCATGTACAATCTGAGCCTGACAAAGCAAACAATTTCATTGAGCACATTCAGTACATCCGCTAGCAGGTTCATGACATATTGGAAAGAGCCAATGCTAAGTACAAGAAATGAGATGATCAACATCGGGTGCCACACCACTTCCAGGTGGGCGACAGAGTGTGGCTACATTTACTGAAGGAGTGCCTCACTGGACCCCACCACAAGATTCTCCTGCTCCGATATGGGTTGTACAACATCACGAAGGCTGTAGGGAACAATGCCTTTGAGCTCAGTATTCCACCATTCCTTGGTTTGCACCCAGTATTCAATGTGGACCGCCTTCGGCTCTATTTCCCACCTATACTGGACACCTCTGACATTGCAGAACAACTCACACCAACAGAGTTAAACCCAGACTGCATGGAACAAGCCACCACAGATTGTATCATGGACAGGCAAATCAAGAACAATCGCTAGCATAATATTCAACTGTATCGGGTTGTCAAAGCTATCCAACTCCTGCACCAAGGGTTCACTAGGGACCAAGTTCAACAAAAGTTTCCTCGTCTCATGGAGGAACTCAACGCAATGGGGACCACTGCTTCCTAAGAGGGGAGGAATGATCCAGGTGGATATTGGTGGCCACCCACCTATTCCACTTAGGGCCCCACCATTTTTTCTTTCAGTTTTTCAGTTTCCTTAATTATAGCACAATTTACTATTTTTAGTAGTTTTTCGAGTCCTGAACTTCCAGAGCCATTTTGAGGCCCTAAACGATGTTTTTTGGGCATCAAACCTCCGATGAATATGTGTTCGTTCTAGGCTCAATGCTTATGATTAGTGGTTGTAGTCCTTGGATATATATTTCTAGTGATGTATCATGTGTGTCAAATGGAGATAGTATGCCAAAGTTACGACCCCGGGAAATTGATGTACCAATTTACCTCGACAGGGCCCATATTCTGGTGTTTCATCTCCTAGGGTTAGTTTTTTGGATGTTTATGGTTTTCCATTGTTTCACAATAATATATAGGCCTTCGAGCCTCATTGTAACACAAAGTTCAGAGGCCTGTAGCCACCACATCTCTTCTCAGAGATAAGTTACCAATGCTCTAACTAGTTTATTTCCATTCCGTCTGTAAACAAATTTCAGTTCTTTGATATTAGTGAAATGAAGTGTTATTTCCATTGCATTTTTATATTTATGGTTATATTTGTATTATGTTGTGCTCCTACATAAATCTGGATCACTTATAAATTTGATGACCTGTTCGAGATGGTTCCTGAGTATCCTAGTGTTGAAAGAGCAGTGGCAGACCGACTTAGTCCCGAGGAATTGATTAAATTTAATTAATACTGTAATCGGAGGCTAGCACATTTACGAATTGATTTGTTGATAATTTCTCAAAAAAACATTGAACCTCCAAAAGCATCATCTTCTTCACTCAATGACCCAGTGGTTTACCAAATCTTAGAAATAACTACTTCGGTTGTTGAAAAAACAATGGAAATCCAAGAAGAAAGCAACTTAAATGAAATTTGGGAACGATTCAATCAAGCAATATTGACACCAAAGACATAGGAGATAAATACTCTATTCCAGAAAGAACCAACACTGATTTCAGTAACTAATGGGATGACCTTGTTTACTGTTGAGGCTCCAAATAAATCCATTTTCACTGAAGATATGGAAATTATCCCAACATTTCCTACATAGAAATTCGTTCTAAGGATTGAAGAAATTCCTCCTTTTGACATGTTTCACAGTCCTAAAATACAAGGCAATTGTGAGTAGACAAAGAAAGAAGAGAAAGCTAGACCAGGCCCAGGAATTAGTCCCTGGTGAAACTCATTTTCAAGTTCTTTGGCAAGGAGCTCAATCAAATCCAAATGATGATTTAAACAAGCTATCATAGTTTGTAGGGGCTTATGCTAGTGCAACTATTGATAAAGCAACAAAATTTCAACTGCTTCTAAGAGAAAAGGAAGAAAATATTGTTCAACTGGAACAAACTCTTCAAAATGAAAAACAAATTCTTGAACAACAACAGAAAATAAGAATGGATGAATTACAAAAGAGTTTCAATGATTTGAAACTCCAATTTGAATCTAATAATAGGGACAAAGATGCACAGATACAACAATTGCAAGAAGAGATAAGTTAGTTGAAGGAAAACCCAGAAATCAATGAATTTAAAAAGGAAGCAGGAGAACTTAATATACTCCTTGCTCATCAACAAGTTATATTTTGTTAGAAATTGACAATGATTGATTATTTATGTAAATCTAGTGGTTCCTTGATTATGAAATTGTCCGATTTGAGGAAATTTTATGAGGAAGTTGATGAAAATATTTATGAGCATATAGATTGGCAGTACAATTAAGAGGGAAGAGAAGTCGATCTTCCCTAGATTGAAGAATCTTAGAAATACATTTTTTTCGGTGACTGGGACATAAAAATCAAGCAAGCAGAAATAGCTATTATCAGAGCCATAAACCTCACCTCCAATATCATTGAATAAATCAATGAAAACTTATTGCAGGCTAACCTAATCAAAGAATGCCCACATGATACATTACCACATGTCAAATCTTTGAAAAAATACTGGCAATAATTATCAATGAAGAAGGATGAACATATCAAAATTTTATCAAATGTGAACCTCAAGAGTCATTAACAACTCTTGGTAAAGCCACATAGTTAATGGCTTGTGCTAAGGTGTCTCTTTAAGTCAACATCTCATCTCCTGCCAACACTTTCTGATGCAGTCTTTATGGGGCAGATGCGTATGCAACCGATTCATCCCCCCCCAAACTAAATCCAAGGATAGACATATGTGGACTTAGGGAACAAATGGGAAATCAACCTTCATCACAGTCATGATCCTATTGTTACAACATAATGGCTATCTTTATCTTTACTTTATCTTAGCTTATTTTGTTCAAATTGTTTCAGATCTTTATTTTTACTTTACTATATTTTTATACTTAATAGACTATAAAACCCTTCTCATGTCTTTAGAGAAGGGGTTTTGAATTTTTTCAAGACAACTTTGAAGTTTTCACTATTGTTACTTTCAAGTTTTCTAATGGAAAAGCTTAACTAGAAGCTATCTTTTTCATGAGCAGAGTTTTGATGTATCAGGTACTGTTATCCTTATGTTGCTACTTTGATTTAATGAGATTGATTGTTAATTTTTCTATATGTTGTTTCATTATATGAATGTTTTTGAAAAATAATCATACATTGTCACTAATGATGTGTAAGATTGTATCCCTTTAAACATATGTGAAATAACGAGATCTTTTCTGTGATTGGTTTTAATCAACTATTTAATTAAAATAGTTTAAATCTTATTCACTTTCTCTTCATAAACTGTTTAATGATCTATATTGTTATATGCTAAATGAAATATTTCATAAATCACATACAAAGGAATATTATCTTGGGAAATATATAGATTAAGTTTGCTTTATTATTATAGTCATTAGATTTAAATCACTCCATTAGTCTCACTTTATACTTTACATTCATTCACACATATACTTTTAAGGGAAACTGGTCCCATTATCCCCAGTCAGAGCCACCATTCCAAACAAAAAAGGAGCTGCTTTAAGTTCCCGATCGTGCGGTTATCCCCGATGTTGAGGCAGTGACTTTCGAGCCTTCAACATTTTTGGCACTAGAAGGCGGGCTTGAAGACTATGAATGGAAACAAGTTCTAATCCAAAATAAAAAGGCCATTAAAAGAGTCAAACTCCCTCAAAACCCCCACCAAATTCAATATCCCATTCAAAATATCCAACTCCTAGATCTCAAGTTGTGGAAAAATCAACAAAATCTCCTAGTACACTTCCTGAAACAATTCCCCAAGTTTCCGTTCAAGAGTCACTAGAAGTTTAGACTTTAATCGGGAGATTAGAAGGAATTTCTATTTTAGAAGAAATATATGCTCAATTAGAACCCTCAGAAGGAAGTATAACTTCATCTTTACAGATTTATGGTGTATTAACTCAATCCAAAAGTGAGAAGCTTGAAATTACTCCTTTTGAGTTTCCATTGCATTCCCATCGAAGAAAGAAACCTAACTCAAAAATCAAACATATACTAGTGATATTACATCCTCCTCACCCCCTCAAACACCTTCACTTGATCCTTCTCAATTTTTTTCTTCTCAACCAACCACTTCATATACTCACTTTCCTCAAACACAATCATCTGTTGGTATTTCCACCAATATTGTTACAAGGGTTGTTTCTTCTTCCACATAGACGTTTCCTACCTCTGCAACATCTCCATCTTCCTTTGCTCCATTAATTCATAAAATGGCAAATAGACCTTGGAATAATTTAGGAGTTGTTCAAATGGAAGCTCCCCTCCATTCTCTACTTAAGCATCCCAAAAGATGGCTGCCCAAGTTCAACCCTAATGATGGAGTCCCTAATAAAGAACATCTCCATAATTTCAAGTTAGAAATTAATCTTAATGGAGTAGTTGAAGAGGATTATGTAGTTAGATTATTTCCTTATAATTTTGAAGGATCTACAGGATCATGGTGCTTTTCATTACCACCAGGATCTATTAATGATTGAAATACTTTTGAGGAACAATTTTTAACCAAATTTGGTGATGATCATACAACATCCACTCTAATAAATTATCTCTCTAATCTCAAAGAAAATTCAAATGAAAATATCAACTATTTCAATTCTAGGTTCAATAAATTGTTAAACAAAATTCCTACCACTTCAAAACCTGGTGTTGATGTACAAATTGAATGGTATATCTCTGCTCTTCCCTCTAACATTTCAATATTTGTAGATAGATCTAACAATATAACTTTAGTTGTTAACATGAAAGAAGCCTTATTTGTGGAGAAAAGGATTTTTTCCCTGGAGAAGAAAAATGCCTAGGAAGAAAGGAAAACAAAGAAAGTTACTTTTAAAGAAGAATCAAAGAAGAAAAATCCTAAAGATCCTTTGGATCTAGAAGGATTACAAAAACTCCTTAAAACCATGTCAAATGAAATGGTGGAAGTCAAGAAACAAGTTGCTGAAACTTCTAAGAAGCCGTTCAGAAATTTTAGGAAAGCTCAAACTTCACAAACTCAACCTCCAAATATCATATCTAATGTTGAATCTGACCAAGATGACGAAGAAGAAGAAGCAACCATGTCCACTGAAGAATCCCACGAAAAAGAATTAGTTGAAGTTCATGGATTGTGGGATTTCATTCTCACTACCTCTGAAAATGAAGAAGAACAAGAAACCTTACCAGTTAGCACAAGGAGTAACGGACCTGCAGATTCCCCAAAATTAGTTCAAAAACATAAAAAATCTACTCCTACTGCTAAGGACAAAGGTACAACTAAAAAAATCCCTTCTACATCTTCTAATTTAGTTCAATCTTCTTCAAATTCTCCATCTTCACGTAAAACTCTAGTTGTTTCTGACACCATTGGATATAACATAGTAGAGGATATGAAGGAGGTTAAATCACATATTTCATTATATGAAGTAAATAAATTAAATAAGAAACATAAATTATAACTTAAAGAATTAAATGTAGTACCTGCATCAACCTTGCCTACTGTTGTCACTTCTAAATCTTCTAAAGGAAAAAGGTAAATCCCCAACCGATTCTTTAGATAAAATTGATCCTACCGATTCCATTTTAAATGGGGATAGATCAAATTCTTATACTCCCCCTTTACTTTTAATTTTAGAAATTTTTAACAAAAATGTTCACAATTTTTTGGTAGACTATAGTGCATCATCAAACATCATGCTTTATTTAGTTTGTTTTATGCTGAAAATAACACCTGAAAATTCTGTTGTCCAAATTGTTCAGTTATATAGGAAAAAAGTAAAATTATTTTGGGAAATTAATTATGTTCTTATAATACTACCTTCTAATTCAAAAGTGTGTCAAATTATTGATATATTTGTTGCTGATATTCCTGAGTTTTATGACCTTATTCTAAGCAGAGATTGGTCTGAGAAACTCAAAGGTTATTTCACTACTGACTGATCTCATTTGTGGCTTCCATATAATGGTAAACCCAATCAAATTCGAGTTGACAAAGAAAAACACATGAAGCATTCAGTAACTGATCTGGATGAAGCAAATGACCTAGTTGTTTTCACAAACAATATCCTTGGGAATTAATTTTCTGAAGCCTTCTTTGGCATTTTTTCTGCACAAGAATCTCCTTTGTTAACTGATTCTATTACCTCATAAATTGAAATTTTTTCATAAATAGATTCATCTAGATGTGTAAATATTGTAGATAAACCGATAGTTAAATATTTGTTTTGGATTGTATATTTTGATGGTTCTAAATCCAATGATGGTGCAAGAGTAGGATGCATTTTAGTAAGTTCTGAAGGAGAAAAAACTATGTTAGCATAGAGGTTAGAATTTTAATGCACAAATAATATTATTGAATATGAAGCACTAGTTCATGGATTGCATAAGGCTCTAAGCCTTACTATAAAATACCTTTTAAGTGTTTGGAGACTCTGAAATTGTTATAAAACAAGTGAGAAATACCATCCATTGTGTCTCCAGTCATTTGAAACATTATAAATCTCTTGTTCAATATATCACTTCACATTTTATTGCATTCAATATTTCTCTTATTCCAAGACTCCAAAATGCCAGCGTTGATCTATTGGCTAATGTTGCATCTAAGCTCATTCCCCCGAGGATTATAACCCAGATAGATTTTCTATTGAATTGATTTTTCGCCCTTCTATTCCTGACAATGTCACTAATTGGAGTGTGTTCAATGATGATGAGGTCATATTAATTTTTCTAACATCTGAAGTTTCATATAATGACCAGATAATTGGTGAAGACGAGCATGATAGAAAGTTGAATCAATCAAATGAGGAAACTTCTCTGCCCAAACTTGTGGTAAAACTTGAAGACTTGTATGAATTAAAATATAGGTTTAAAAGGGTTACTAAGTGTAAGCTTAAAAGTTCAACTTTGAGGTTTGAATTGGTGAAACTAGGGTCGAAACTTAAGCATCATAACATTAATTTAGGCCTTAGACTCTCATAAGATGAGAAGTCTGCCTTCATTCATCTGTTGAAAAAATACAAGACATTTTTTCTTAGAATTATGAAGATTTGAAAACTTATGATACCTCCATCATTCAACATACTATCCCAATGTTACAAGATGTGAAGCCAGTACAACAAAAGTGAAGGAAAATACATCCCAATCTTGAAAATCAAATTAAAGGTGAATTTAATAAACACCTCAAAAACCAAGCTCATATTTCCAATTAGACATTCTAATTGGTTTCAAATCTGGTACTTGTTAGGAAGAAAAATGGTGATATTCGGATTTGTATTGATTTTAGAAATTTGAATAAAGAATCTGAGAAGGATAATTTTCCACTTCCACCAATAGAAAAAATATTACAATCATTAGATGGTTCTGAAATGATGACCTACCAGGTATATTACTCCACAATAGGTAGCTCTAAAATACTAGGCTACACTATAAGTCTCAAGAAATAAAATTCAACCCTTCCATCTGTATTATATCCATTAATCTGTGCTCCTATCAATTATGAATAAACATGGAAGGATTAATTTTCAGGGTTTTGCATTATCTGCAATACTTGAGCATGATTAAGTGAGCATATAAGCATACAAACCCTCGATTGCTTAAAACCCTTGTGTTTGTTTACCTTCAATGCAGCTTGATGTGTGCAAATGTTGGAGTTGCTAACAGGAATCCATCTGCTAGAACATGAACCGAATTATAGAACAAGAATAGAACTCTGTGAACAGGAATAGAACTGTTGTTCAGGAATAGATCATCCTTCATCTGTTCTGCCTCTTCTTGTGTGGATCATGCTACCCTTGTAGCGTTCTTCAGCTCAACAATTTGACACCCATGTTTACATCACAATATAGATCTTAACACATACACTCAATTACCAATTGATTTCCTTCAACGATTTCCACAGTCACACCTTGGTACATTTCCACCCACGCAAACCATACTCTATTTCATTCAGTATTTTCCACGCATAAAGACTCGTTTGTTGAATTCGCTTTCCTTGTTCCAGAATACAATAATGCTCACCATAAACTAATGCAGCATGTGAGCCTGTGAATCAAAAATCCTTTACAGTCGAAATGCCAATTCCACTCCAATGCTAGGCTAATATTTCAATATTGTTCAATTTTCCTTCACAACATAGCTCTAATCCTCATTCATGCATTCCACATTGTCTCTAATCACGCAAGCACCATAATTCTACAATAATTCTTCATGCAGGTTTGCAATGGTTTCTAACATTCCAACTCCGCTCCATGCAGATCTGAAACACATATTCATCCATTTTATGCAGGTCTCCAATGATTCTCCTTCGAACAGGCTCATACTTACGCAATTCTCAGGTATGCAGATATATACAACGATTTGTCAGGCTCTGTTTCCTCCATGCATTCGGAGGACAGATTCAAAAACTTATGCACAAAAATTTATGGTGGCTTATTGTCGATTGGAAAACAAGCTTCTGCCAACACTCTAGACCTGTAACTATGGTTCAATTCTTGGATTTCTACAGATCTCAACACAAATACACATTCACACAAGAATTATACTCCTTTAGAATATTCGAACGAGGATACACACTTAAAAATTAAACACATAAAATTGTTACTCAACAAACTAAATCGATAAATAAAAAAATCACTGTTTTGTCAAATGTACATTATGATATTCTATTCCTCTATGACACAACAACCCTGCTTGGAAAAAACAAGCATAACTCCAAATAAATTCGAACCTAATCTATCTGTGGCCTGATTTTCTTAATTTCAAATGGCCTCCCCTAATGCCTTTGAGGCTTACAAATATATAGAAAAGAATTCTGCAACCAATTCTGGTTCAGATCCACAATCTATTCAACCATATCCTAAAATCCTCTAAATCCACTTTTGACTCAACCAAATCCTTGTTCTAGGACTCCCTAATACTTAAGATCTTATGAGATCTTTACAAATCTAATATATTTCGTATTCTCAATTATTTGAGAATATTTACATTTAAAAACCTCACACACCTATTTCTTACTTAAATCATTAAATATATACAAATTTCCTATTATTAATATAAATTATTTAATGATCATTAGACCCCCTAAGTCAACAAAAAAACAATGATTTTTCGAGTAGGATGCTCCTGCATCAGACTCCAAAAGTTGAAAACATTCATGATCTCCTGATCATGTGATTTCATATGCTAATGAAAACCTCCAGGGTCCCAAACCTTAGTTTGTAATCGTCCAAACATTGTGCACCTTTGTTTTTGTTCTATGTCTACTATATTCTTTCCTTCAATTAGCTCCAAATTCTTATTGATCATTCCTTCTGCTGTCAGTTTCTTCCATATGGAATGTCCCATCATCAACTTCCACTGTTCATCAATCACATAATCGATTTATGTTGTTCCATGGTTTCTTTCATTAACATCTTCTTATGCAATTTCCATTCATTTCTTCTTATCTTCAAATTTACTTTCAAGAAGTAAATTGTCTGTCATATTTCTGATTGCATACTCATCCACCTTTTCTTCTAGGTTAACTAATACATCAGAAAATTGGCAACTAACACATATCGATGTCCCAATCAAATCTTGATACACTCCATTTCCGTCTGGAATCACACTCTCATGCTCTGGTTCTTTTAGCAAGTACTCCAACAACTCAATTTCTCTTTGACACCTGACAAGTACTTCAGCATGATGTTGTTTATAGTCTTCAATATGTTCTTATTATTTCTTAACATCTTTCAGTACATGTACTTCCTATTGAGATTCAACAAGATGATGAGCTTAGTGAAAAGAGTCGCCTTCACTAAGTGGGCCCGTAGGCTATTTTTGGCGCAAAGTCTATTTTTAGACTATGTCTATTTTTAGACATGTCGATCATATTCTATGAGTTGCAGGATGCTATTTGTGGATTGTTGGTCAAGTTGGAAAAATAGATGGATTTCTATTTTTAGACATATTGGGTGGAATCTATTTTTAGATTGCCAGTCTAAAAATAGATATGTCGAATATTATTAGCTCTTAATAATATTTGGACTATAAACATTATCTTATTCTCTTGGAGCACTTCAGTTCAGCGCAAAGATGTGGCACAATAGCTGACAGAAGGAATTACGCTATTTTTGAGGGTTTACTGGAGCTATTGCATGGAGGACTCAGTTAGAACTCAAGTGACAGAGTTATGACACAGTTGGAAGAGTAGTTTATGGATTTGTATTCAGTTTTATTCAGTTAGACTCAGTTGAGCTAGTTGTATCTAGTCTAACTGATTGATACACTAGTGAGAGTGGAGTGAATTAATTAGTTAATTAATTCAAAAATAATAACTCATTAATCAACTAAAAAATACATCAGTTAACTACAGTGCATGGTAGTTTCAGTGGAGACCAGTGGAGAGATAGGTGAAAGGGCAAGATAGACTATCAGTTGTGACTATAGTGATGCATTGATTGCATCCAACACTCAGTGGAGATGCAAATGAGGATTGCATGAGCAAGGCTGGAGCAATTTGAACTCATTCAGAGCCATTCTTCAGCAGGGATTGCGCAGTAGAGGTAGGCTAGCAGGTGGCAAAGATCGGTGCATGGATTTGCAAGATCGGGCCTGATTAGTATGTAGTGATTGTATTGTACTGAGAGCTTGATATGATCAGCTTTGTATGAGGATTGTTACATGATCTCTATGAAATATATTATATATAGATAGTTGGGGTTTTTAGCTTCAGGCTTTCCCATTAAACAACTGTGTTAATGAGTGTGAATTTTTATGGTTTCATGTGTGCATTGCAATCTTGATTTAATTTTCCGCAAATGATGAATGGTGGAATAGATTCTGTATTTTGCATGAAGTTAAAATAGTGTGAGATCAGGATAATCTTGGAAATATAAAACATAAGTTATATAATTTCTACACTTCCTCTTCATTCAGTCCTATGACTATCTTCTCTTTGTCCTGAGACAATTCTGCCTCACCTCCTTCTTCAACAAATTTTGCATTACAGTCTTTCTGCAAGCCCCCTTCAAGAGCTATCCTTGTCCTATCTTCTACACTAGCATTCTCCTGCAATTTTTCTTCATCAATAACATTAGTCAAATTCATTGGCTTACCTCTTTGAGATAGTGTTCCTTCATTCTTCATCAGAATAAGATTCTGATCTTCCATCTCCATGACAGCTTCAGATGACTGTCTTCTCCCATTAAATAACTCATTAAAAAACTCCTTATGCTGCAACCATTCAAAGACTTCCTCATACGAGAGGTTTTCTTCATCATATTTTACTTCAATATCTTCATCGATCATTAAGACATCTTGAAAAGGTTTCCTATCTCTTGCAATACCTGTAATCATACACAAATTATCAGTTTTAGAAACATAAGACCTTGCGGTCTCACTTGATTCTTCAGCCATTAGGTCTTCTGGTTGTTCTAAATCCTTCATATGATTCAAAATATCCTTTGTAGATCTCTCCTCTGTATCTTCATTTCTTTCAAAAATCAATGGGCCATGTTCTAGTTCACATACCAAACATCCTCCTCATACTCATTTACTCTTAGTAACTCTTCCTTCAATTGAGCATTCAATCTATGCTTCCACTTCACTTGAAATCTATGCCATTTTAATTTTCTTCTCATAATACAACCATACCTATGGTCTTCTTTATTCCTCTGTAACATCTCCATCAATATCTCAAGATGGAATTTTATCTCAGCCTTCTCTCTGTCAATCTCTTCTTGAATATTTCTCATTCCATTTGCCTTGGCATATTCCTTCTCCTTTCTATGGCTTCTCCCTGAACCTCTACAATGACTATAAAAAATCATCTTTTCCTCCTTTTTGAACTCCATCTGTTCACTTATGGACTGCATTCAATCCCCTTTTCAGCAAGCCTTCATACTTGCCATCCAACAATGCAAGATTTCTCTCTGCGCTTGATCTCTTGGTATCTTTTGGTTCTCTATCTTGGAACCATTTTTTGAGCAAATCTCTTGCTCCTCTTTGCTTTTGTAGCTTAAATACACTTTTCTTGAGAACACTCTTGTCCTCTCTGTCCAACCTTCAGCTGGAACGTTTAGGTTCTTCCCCACTTTCCTTCAGAGTATCCACTTCCTCTGTCTTCAAGAACGCAACTGGTTCTTCTTCTTACAACTCCTCTTCCTATTCTTTTGCTGAGATATTTCCTCTTTGTCTGCAACCTAAAATCTAAAAACACAATCCTTAAACCCAGAGTTAAAATAAAAACATACCATATCACCTTCAAGATATCTGCATGATCTTGTTCCACCATTCATCTTCACTTTGAATGAACTATTCCCTATTCCTTTGCCTCTGCAAATTCTCCTTAAGAATATCAATTACTCTCCATATTATTCCACACTTTATCTCTGTGTGCCTGCTACCTGTCAGATTTAAAATCTGATCCTTTCTTCATGTAATCACAATTGTATTTTGCATATACAACTTCAAGAACATAACTCTACTATAGTTTTCCTCCAAAAGAGATTTTAATCGCTATGATACCAAAAACTGATGACCAACTAGGTTTATTACTCCACAATAGGTAGCTCTAAAACACTAGGCCACACTATAAGTCTCAAGAAAGAAACTTCAATCCTTCCATCTATATTATATTCATTAATTTGTGCTCCTATCAATTATGCATAAACATGGAAGGATCAATTTTCAGAGTTTTGCGCTATCTACAATACCTGAGCGTGATTAAGTGAACATATAAGCATATCAAATCTCTAATTCTTAAAACCCATGTGTACGTTTACCTTCAATGCATATTGATGTGTGAGAACGTTGGAGTTGCGAACATGAATCGATCTACTAGAATAGGAACCGAATTCTGGAACAATAACAGAACTCTGTGAACAGGAACAAATCATCCTTCATCTGTTCTGCCTCTGCTTGTGTGGATCATTCCACCCTTGTAACGTTCTTCAACTTAGAAATTTGACACACATGTTTACATCACAATCTCCATCTTAACGCATACGCTCAATTACCAATTGATTTCCTTCAAAAATTTCTATAGTCACACCGTGGAGCATTTCCACCCACACAAACCATACTCTGTTTCATTCAGTATTCTCCACACAGAAACACTCCTTTGTTGAATTCTCTTTCCTTGTGCCATGATACAATAATGCTCACCATAAACTAATGCAATGTGTGAGCCTTGTTGGGTGCAAGCTCCTTCAACACTTAATTGTCAACTTGGGGGTTTCGTAAACTTAGAGATGAAGCACAGGCAATGCCAGAAGTGGTATGAACTTTTCCTATTTCTATTCTTACTTAATTGAAATCTTGTAGAATCAGACATAAAAGTCACAAAGGCAATTTTCACCAAAGTAATTCTAGTGCTGGAACATAAAAGAATGTATTTGCAAATAAACCAAATAAAGGAACTTTCACACTGCTGTAAACAATCTCAATTTCTGAAGTAAAACTCTATGTTTATCCTCAATATAGGTGGTGGTAGTTTAACAAGTGGGCCCTTGACAAGATCCGCCTTCTAAATGATTTTCCTTCTCACACTAAGCAACCTTTCCTGTACTCCTGCAATCTACTTGCACTAGTACAGGTACATAAATTATGCGTGAGAATTATATTTTACACTTCTATTGGAGGCTTGTGTATTTATGTAGGGGCTCTAAGCTCGAAGGCTTGGAGCACTCTGTTCCTGGAGCAAGACACTAGTTCTTGTACCGGAATAGGGCTTCCTACATCAATTTGTCCAATTACTTTCCGAAAATAAAAGGGTGTGTTAACTATGAAAATAATTACAAAATGCGAGCAAAATTCTGAAATAACTTGCACAAACAAAAGAATGCTTCCACCAACTAAATCTGGCAATGGAAATAAACCTTTTAAGATAAATACAATCTTTAAAACCAAAACAATCCTTATTTAGTCAATAGATTTTTGCATGTGATCAGAACTAACTCAAAAGGGTTCACTGTAATATTTCAAATTACTTTTAATCCTTTTCCTTAAATCGTGAGGTGTAGGCATAAATTAATATATTGCAACAACGTTATTTTCCATTTCATGAAGTCATCCTTAATCTTTAGGAGTTTAACTTTTAATATTAGAAATGCTTCTCTTTGATGATAAACGCTTACTTTGCAGGAATATATTAAATTCGTATAACGAGAAAAGAATAAAACAAGTTGCTGTAAATGAACCAACAAAACAAAGTGCATAATCCTTCATGCACTAGTGTAGGAGCAATATATCTGCACGATATGAGCGAAAGTAAACCAAATGGGAAAGAAATTACAGAAGGAAAATTAACTCAATTAACTTCCACACAACGGATCCGTTCACACTTTGACTGTTAACGAAATAAATTAGAATTCTTATGCAAGAACGAAATTAATATTTAAACCACGCTTTTGAAAATAAATGAAATTAACGCGCACACCTTTAAGCTAACGGAAGCGAGAGGGTAAACGAGCTAGGTTGGCTGGGCACTAGCTAACTAGCTCGTTTCCCGTTTTAGGAAACGTAAATCTTTAGCACTTAATAATGCATCAATGAAAGATTAAAATGCAACGTGAGAATATCATGGCACAACCTCTTGTATTAATTACAATAAAAAAATATACATGATGAGTTCAATTCCAACCCAGAACGAGGGCGACAATGAGATTACAATTTGACCAAAATTACAGTCGCACTGTTATCTCTAACCTAGTTCTATCTAAGTTCTATACTTTATACAACCCTTTCGGCCTATGGACCTAACAAAAATTACACAGTCATTCCAAATCGAGCCTTTCGGCTGAAAAGAAATAGCAAACAAAATTACAAAAATAAGCCAGCGGCTATAATAAGATGCAAAATAATCGTTGGCCAAAGACCTTATCTTCAATGATATCCCTAACTATCCTCCACTTGAGTTCAACTTCGGATGACCGCAACTAAATTGGATGACGTGGACCAATATGCCTACGTTAAGTGATCGAGCTGTTGCGTATATCTTGGAATAGATAGTTGCCAACGATGCAGGGATCTACCTACAATAGATCAAGCTGATACAATGATTAATACTTTAGCTTACCAAATAATTTAGGAAAGTACATATGAGTTGTAAGAAATATTAAAGGGAAAAAAAATATTAAAATGATTAATTAAGCACTTAGTAAACCTTAAACATGAAATATAAATCTTATGCAGGAATAGACATGATTCTTGGACTAGTGAAGGAATAAGGAGGTTTATGAAGATGAAACAAAGGTTAATGATTATGGTTTTGTAGTATGAAGGGAATAAAAATGAACCATTTCAGCCTACCAACATCCTCCCATCCCTAAACTGTTGTGTGTCCTCACACAACCCTTACCTGTTGCAAAAAAATATTCAAAATAGGGAGCCTTCTTTCAATCGTATACTTGGATACTGAACCCTGCTTTCACTGTCTTCGTCTTCTTACCTCGGGCTTTCTTAAGTTGTTTGGTCACCTTCTTAAGATGCTTGTAACATTTAGAAGCCCAAAACTTCCTTACCTTTACTTGATGTTTTTGTTCTTTGACCTCTTCTTCCAACTCTATCCTACCTTGCTTCTGCCAATTTTTCTCCTTCATGACCTAGTTTAATGCCTTCAGGTCATGAAATTGTTGTTCAAGATCTATTATCCAGTTATTCAGATAGAGGGTGGAGGTCTCTGTTTCCAACTCATCTGGTGCGAGCACTCTTTCTGCAACTGATTAAAAACATGTACCATCGTTTCCAAGATCTAAATTATCTTGGCTGTCCAACGTCTCCATCATAATATCACCAAGGGTTTCTGAGCCAGGAACTTTGATGTCATCGAGGGTTTCAGTACCAGGAACCTACATGTCATTGAGGGTTTCAGTACCCTCCACGTCCATCGTACCAAGGTCTTCAATACCCTGTTCATCAAAATCGTCGAGGGTTTCTATATGCTGCGCCTTGTCATCTTCCTAACCCTCTGTCGGGTCTCTTCTTGCACTCGGTGTCATTATTTTCTTCTTCAACTTATAAAGGAAGGTCGACAAGGATATGTCGTCCTTCTTTTCTACATTTTATTCATTAACCATAGTATGGGCTGCTGCATCCTTGAGAACCGAGAGGTTGTGGTCTCCAGGTGAAGCCTGGGGCGACTCGTCTAACAAAATTGGGGAGCTCGACTGAGCGCAACTTGTCTTCGAAGAGACAACCATTTTCTTAGTTGAGTTCTTGGCCGCTCTTCCTTTTGCTGAGGATAGAGTTTTTTCAACATTTTTCTCCTCTTCTTGCACCCATTTGTTCTTTATTTTCATCTCGACAGGGCGCAGGGTCTTTGCCTTTCTCTTCTTGGTTGCACTCTTTTTCTCAGCCGACTTCCCTGCACTTCTTCCCTGAAACTCTTTCAAGAACGCTTCCCAGGTTATTTCCTTGGCCTCCAACTCATTCTTAACCAGATTGTAATGAGCCCGTGATGGTATAATTTGTATGCAACCTGGATCGCATCCACTTTCTAAAATCCTCTCGCCATTTTCTCTAAACTTCGGAGCAGTTAATAAGGGAAATTGACGCCTTTCCCTGATTCAAAATGAAAAAGAAAACACATATGGTACACAAACGTTAATAAGTAACATCCCTCATAGGTAAGAAATTTTTGTAATATGTATAGGAGGTCTCGCCATTTCCCAAGCATGGTGCTGTGCGGAAGCGCTTTCTTCCAGTCGACTTTAAGTCTTCGGTCGACCACAAATCGATGCCATATTTTCTTTTTGATCCTCTCCTTCTTGAACCATTGTTCCCTTGTGGTTGAAAAGCCTGTATCTAGTGCTATATATTCTTCTGTAACCTCTAATTCCATTGAGCCTACCTTAGCTCAGCCTCCCTCAAATGTCTTTTCAAATTCCAGCACCACGGCCATATCGAACCCATCGAATTTCTGCAAAAATGTGAGAAATCCCAATTCTTGCAATAATGTAAGACTATTTAGATACTTAAATTTTTTCTCTATCTCCTTCATAGATGACGGTTCATTTCTCATGGGTGCCATTTCTGTTTGAATCCACCCCAATTATCTGTCACAGCCTTAGGAATATTTTACACTGAGGAGTACAAATGGTTCCCGAGAATTTTATGATGGAGAACCGTCTGTCCACCGCGTTATTGACCCCTTCCGTCCAATCACATTTAATCATTAAAATGATGCCTTCAAGACAAATGCACACACGTATTATTCTGGTATGACATGCAATGATGATTGAAGGAGGTAGAGGTTTTTACGGTAACAGTGTAACGGTCATGCATGATCAGATTGTGAGGTAAGGCTATCATGGACAGGTGATGAAAGATCTTTTCAAAAGGCAGTAAGTGTGGAGTTTCACGTAAATTTGTACTATCCCACGTTTGCTGCATAATTCACATAAGATCTATTTAGTACTCATTAACAAGATCAAACTTCATAGCCTAAAATATCTTACACTTAAAATGATTTATTCCTAAATTAGTAAATGATAAAGAAAATTCTCAATCATAATTCAAATATTGAAATGCTATGATCTATCACTGTGGTAGTTATCCATCTTCAGAAATAGAAATAAACTTCCCAATGCGCATTTTTGCACTAGGCGCTCTTGCACTGCATTTAACAGTTTTTCATTGTGTTCTCACAGTCAGGCGTGTGCCTGCACTAATCATGCTTGCACTAAATTCACTGGCACTGCAACGTGCTTGCACCAATCCTGCTTGCACTGCAACGTGCTTGCACTGAACCTACTTGCACCAATAATGCATGTTCCTGCACCAGGGATTTACGTAGCATCGAATAAAGAGGGGATAAACAAATTCTGATAGAACACAGTTCTTTGGCTGGATTAAATTTTTTTTCTTGAATATACAAGAGAAATTTTATTTGCCATTATTTGGTGTTGAACATGCCTTCCGATCTAACTGCATCAGATCTTGCAATCGATCCATGAGGGAACAAAGAAGTGGGAAAGGTTTAATTTAAGAATCGGAAGGAATATCATAACAGGGATTCCAAGAATAATACCACCAAGGGGGATAAACGAAAACAGGATGTGGGAAAAAATTCAAGGGGAAAAGAGGGATTTTACAAAATCGGATAGGGATAGTTTCCTTAGAAGAAAAAGGAGGGGAATTCATTATGGGATTTAGAAGGAAAAAAATTAGTAGGAAACTTCAAAACTGGAAATAGAAGAAAGGAAAAATTGTACCTTCAAAATCTGCCTGCACTGGTGCCAGAAAAAGTAAATGCAGTGGGAATTAAGTGTTACCTGGATAAAAATTTCCATGCTAGCTATCCCAAACTTGGGTAAGGGCTTGGTTACCATTTGAACCCGCTTCTTCTTGGTGATAACTAACACATCTAAAAATCAAGCAACATTCCCTTTTTATTGAAATTTCGATCTACCTACCAGCATGCATAAAATATCCCTTAGTAAGGGGCTGAAAATACACCTTCAATCTATGCCCATTTACCAGGAACACATAATTCCATCCATTAATAGTTTTAATTTCTATCGCTCCATTCTCAAACAATTTTACCACCTCATAAGGCCCCATACAATGTGTATGGAATTTCCCTTCAAAATGTTTAAATCTAGAATCATAAAGGAGTACCCAATCACTTGGTTGGAAATGCTTCTTCTGGATAGACTTATCATGCCACTTCTTGCGCTGCTGTTGAACCAATATATTCTGCTGAACAACATCCCTTAAAAACTCATCTAACTCATTCAGCTGTAGGAGATGCTGCTGTTGTGCTTCAGAGAGATCTAACCCCAATTGGACCGCGGTCCTGAAAGTCTTGATTTGCAACTCTATCGACAAGAGGACTTGTTTCCCATACACCAGCTCATATGGTGTGTGTCCCATGCTATTCCTCCAAGTGGTTCGGTATGCCCACAAGGATTTCGGTAATTCGTTAGCCCAATCCTTTCTATGGGTATTAACTTTCTTCATGAGGATGGACTCAATTACCTTTTTTGTGGACTCCGCTTGACCATTTGCTTGTGGGTGATATGGTGTAGATTTCCTGTGTCGGATTTTGTACTGCTCCATCACACCCTGCACCAGATCAGAAATAAAATGCGAACCATTATCATAAACAATCTCTCTAGGCACACCAAATCTAGTAAGATTTCATAAAAAAATAAATTCAACAACTTTTTCAGTAGCAAAAGAAACAACTTTAGCTTCCACCCATTTTGTAACGAAATATGTACAAACAAAAATATGTTTTTTATTTAATGATGTCAGATTTATTGGCCCTACAAAATCAATAGCCCATTTTTCAAAAGGTTCAATCATAGCTTGAGGACATAAAGGCATTTCATTGGTTTGATTAGATTGGCCCACTCGCTGACAGTTATCACGTCGCTTGAAATATTGTTTGGCATCCTTAAAGAAGGAGGGCCAAAAATAGCCAGCTCGTAAAACTTTGTATGTAGTCTGCTTATTAGCGAAGTGACCTCTGTAAGGTTTGTCATGAGAAAAATTTAATATATCAAACACTTATTCCTCTCTTACACATCTACGGATAATAAGATCTGGTCCAGTGTAAAAGAGGTCTCCTTGAACCCAAGAATATGCAACACATTTCTGTATAATACTCCACTTTCCATGAGCGGATAAGTGAGGTGGTGTTTTTCCAGTGAATAAATAGTTAGCTATGTCAGTGAACCATGGGGATTCTGTTGACACAACGAAAAGATGTTCATCAGGAAAATCATCATCAACAAGAATTACTTCGCTAGGATTATTTAATCTTGAAAGATAATTTGCTACCACATTAGATTTTCCTGGTCTATCAACAATAGTAATGTTAAATTCCTGTAACAATAGTAACCACCTAGTCACTCTACCACTAGTTAATGGTTTATTCATCAAATATTTTATTGCAGAATGATCAGTATGCACAAAGACTTCATATCCTATAATGTAGTGTTTGAATTTATTAATGGAAAATATTACAGCTAAAAACTCTTTCTTAGTAAATGTGTAATTTAGTTCAGCGGGTGACAAGTTTTTTCCGATGAAGTAAATAAAATAGGATTTTTTGTCTTCTTACTGTCCTAAAGCTGCGCCAATGGCAGTGTTTGAGGCATCAGAGGAAATATGAAATGGCAAGGACCATTTTGGTCCTTTCAAAACTGGTGCATGAACTAGTTTTTCCGTCAATGTCTCAAAGGACTGTTGGCAAGCTGTGGACCAAGAAAACTCATTATCCTTCGCCAAAAGTTGGAAAAGGGGGGTAGCTATCCTAGATAAATTCTCAATGAATCTCCTATAGTAGCCCACATGTCCTAGAAAACCTCTCACTTCTCTTTGAGTTTTGGGTGCAAGGAGACTCACAATGATTTATATTTTTGCAGGGTCAACCTAGATACCTTTGTTAGAAAAGAAATGACTAAGAACTACACCTGCCTTGCACATTAATCTGCACTTTTTATCACTCAAGGCAATATGAGCTTCTTGGAAATGAAGAATCACCTTTTATAGATTTTTAAGGCCATCCTGAAATGAATCACCAAACACAGAGAAATCATCCATATATATTTCTACACACTCAAGGTCATAAAAAATAGCTAGGACTGCCCTTTGAAAGGTAGCCAAAGCATTACATAGCCCAAAGGGAAGCACTCGGTAAGAAAAGGCACCCCATGGACATGTGAAAATGGTTTTATCTTGATCCTTGGATGCAATCTTCATCTGGTTATAACCACTAAAGCCATCTAGAAAAGAGAATTACTTCTTACCAGCAAGGGTATCAAGCACTTGATCGATGAAAGGAAGGGGGAATTAATCCTTAAGAGTGGCTTTGCTTAGTTCTCTATAATCAATGAAAATGCACCATCTCCCATATTTTTTCGGGACTAACACCAATAGGGAGATCCACTAGCTGTCGGAAATATGATAGATAAAATCAACATCCAAGAGTTTTTGCAATTATTCTTTTACAACATCTCTTAGAGCTGGGTTCATGTGGATTTGGGGCTGCCAGACAGGTCGGGCTCCATCCTAAATATAAACATGATGAGTACAGGTTTTAGGAGGGATGCCTTTCATATCTTCATAACCCCATGCAAAGGCATTAGGATGGTTTCACAATAAATTCACAAGTTGCTCTCACTGTGATGAATCCAAGCCTGAAATGATATGCAAGGATTTTCCTGGATCTCAACAAGAATGGTATCGGGCTCAAGAGTACTCACTAGCACTGCTATAAATGGTGATGAGGGAGTTTGAGGATTGTGGCTTTCCTGAAAATCTAGACTAAAAATCTGGCTCAATGAATCAAAATTAGGCATGGTGTCTTGATTGTTCAGGAAGTCATGTATCTCACTCTCCCGTGAGGACTCAACACAATGACGTAATATGGAGACAGAATGAGTCTCCTCATCACTACTATAATATAGCCACAAGGTGTCTTAGAGCTCATGAATGGATCTAGCAGGTGGATATAAGGTGACCTTCTTCCTAGAATCTCCATGGGAAATATGTCACCAGAACAACATCCAATGTAAGCATTGACCGTAGCAAGCCATGGTCATCCCAAGATCAAGGGATGTCCTCCCATAGGATTCTTTGGCTGAAGCAAAATGAAGTCTGCAGGAGATTCCCAAGAATATAATGAAATGATCACATCATCCAACACTCCTTTTGGATTGATTTTAGATATGACTGCCAATTCAATCACAATAGGAGTAGGATGAATATGGAACAATCCAAGTTTATCCATGGTTTGCTTGGTCATAACATTAATGGCTACCCCTAGGTCTATAAGTACATTAGAGGCAAGGACATCACCTATCTGAACATAGACAACATGGTTTCCGGGGTCAGTATATTTTTCCATATGCATACACCTCGTCATTAACTCTGTTGCTCTACCAACAAATTGAATAGTTTGAGGTTCCAATATTCTCCTTCCTGGCTTCTTGAGATAGAGTTCCCTAATGATTTTTGTACAGATGGGGTTTTATTTGATATCCCAGAGCAAAGGTATCTTTATAAAAATATTCCTAAGCTCAGAAGCCAAGCGAGACTCAGGAATGGGGTCATTCCTCTCCACAACTAGCCTCTCTGGATAGGGAGGTTGGTTTGAAGAGGATGAAAAAGTATCTGAAGGTAAGGGGATGGGATTAATGGTGACATATCTCACATAATGGTTAGGAACTTCCTCCTCACCCTTCTCTTCTATAATCACCATAGGATGCTTCTACTTTTCTGAGGTTACTATCTTCCTCGATCTCAATTGGAGGTCATTGACTCCAACTAGTATAGACTGATATCTGGATGGAAAAAGCGGGTTCATAGAAGAGATCATTTGTACTTCTTTGTTATTAGGGTTTGGCATAGGTTGGGTAGGCAGTTGAGGAGGTAAAATGGTGGAGGTAAAGGTAATGGTGGCATAGGTTGACTCAGTTGGAGTAATGATGGTTGTGGCATTGGGTAAGGTGCATATGTTGGAGGGTATGATTGCATCAATGTAAGATAGGAATGTTGTGAATGGTTTGGCCTTCTCCATCCTTGTTTCCAGGATTGGGAGGGTTGTCCATAATGATATTGGTTCCCACGATGCCAATGTTGAGAGTGACTAGTGTTAGGATAGGAATATGGATGTACATTATAACCAAAAAAATGCAGTGGAAGGACGTTTCTCTGTGGCATGGTTCTCTTCACAAATTGCACATTTATTAGTACCTTTAACATCAAGAGGAAATTCTCTTAAAATATTATTTTTTCTACATTTTGGACAAAAAATAGATAATGACTCTTGTTCCTCTAAGGGTTTTTGCTGAAATTTCAAAGAGTCTATTTGTTTGCTAATGATGTTCATTATTTCGATTTTCATGTTATCCATTTTATTCTCTAATCCAACGATCATAGAATCAGAAGATTTGGTTTTCTTATTTCTGTTTCGAATTCATTTACCTGATCTATATTGATTCCTTGAGAATTTCCTACACAAGTCACAGATTTGATCAAAAGGTTTCTAGGAAATATCTCCTTGTCCTAGTAGATTTAAAGTATTCCTAGCATCATCAGTAAGTTCACGTAAGAACAAGGTCCTAATGGTACTCAGATCAAATTTGTGCTTTGAACTTTGAAGGATATAAATGAATCTCTCTAAGTAGTATTCTAGACTCTCATCATCATTTTGCACAATAGTAAATATTTTAGTTTGAATATCTCTAGTTTTACAATATTCCTGATATTTTTACAAGAACACCCTCTTCATCTGTTCCCAAGAAGCTATAGTGTTTCCCCCTAGTCCCATGAGTGAGCGCAATGCTGCATCCTTGAGAGTTGCGAGAAACAAATTTAATTTTTGAGCATCGAATAAATAATCATATCTCCTACACAAAATATCGAACTCAAATAGAAATGAATCCAGGTCTTCATGTACTTTACCATAGAAATGAGGAAGACATGATGGTGGTATATTATTCATTTTCACAATTACATCAGGATCCACATTTGGGAAATCCAAAAGTGGATTCTTCCTCATTTACCTGATTTTCACCAGTACCCTTGGCATGGTCCTTGTGATCTGCCATTGTTTTTCCTCCAATCGAACCGCTCTCAACAGGCTGAGAAGGTTGACTATGTGTTCCAGTAGTCTCCTTCTTCCCCTTCGTGGGTTATTTCGCCCCTGGACTAATGTTGTCAGAATCCAAGTGGATGGTTCCTGCGTGATGAGTCTGGGTTTGTTTGGACTTTCTGCTTGAAAAAAAGGCCCAATGTGATATTTGATTTCAGATTTATCAGTGTTTCTTTGGCCCTTAGTGGGCTTCGGACCCCTACCTCTTCTAGGCATTCATTTCAAAAAATGACAAAACAAAAATTCAATAAAATGCTACAAACTCAAAAATAACTCAACACCTATAAATTCCTTCAAACAATAGAAGCACACTGCAGAAAAAAAATTAGAAGACTTACCCCTATTGCAGAAAAACGGAAAATTCTTACCAATTCAAATCGTCTCCCTGGCAACGACGTCAAAATGTTGGGTGCAGGAATTTCACTTAAGAAAGCTCCTTTAACACTTAATTGTCAACCTTAGGGTTTCGTAAACTTAGAGACGAAGCACAGACAATGCCAGAAGTGGTATGAACTTTTCCTATTTCTATTCCTACTTCTTAATTGAAATCTTGCAGAATCAGACAGAAAAGTCACAAAGGCAATTTCACCTAAGTAATTCTAGTGCTAGAACATAAAAGAATGTATTTGCGAAGAAACCAAATAAAGGAACTTTCACACTACTGTAAAAAATCTTGATTGCTGAAGTAAAACTCTATGTTTATCCTCAGTATAGGTGGTAGCATTTTAACAAGTTGGCCCTTGAAAATATTTTCCTTCTAAATGATTTTCCTTCTCACACTAAGCGTCCTTTCTTGTACTCCTACAATCTACATGCACTAGCACAGGTACAGAGCTTATGCGCGAGAAGTATATTTTACACTTCTATTGGAGGCTTATGTATTTATGTAGGGGCTCTAAGCCTCAAGGCTTGGAGCACTCTGTTCGTGGAGAAAGACACTAGTTCTTGTATCGGAACATGGCTTCCTACACCAAGTTGTCCAATTACTTTCAAAAAATAAAAGGGCATGTTAACTATGAAAAGCATTACAAAATAGGAGTAGAATTCTGAAATAACTTGCACATGCAAAAGAGTGCTTCCACCAACTAAATTTATCAATGGAAATAAACCATTTAAGATAAAAACAATCTTTAAAAACCAAAGAAAACTTTTTTCAGTCAGAGAGTTTTGCATGCGATCAGATATAACTCAAAAGGGTTCACTGTAATATTTCAGATTACTTTTAATCCTTTTACTTAGATTGTGAGGTGAAGACATAGATTAATATATTGCAACAACGTTATTTTCCATTTCACGAAGTCATCCTTAATATTTAGGGCTTTAACTTTTAATATTAGGAATGCTTCTCTCTGATGATAAACGCTTACTTTGCAGGAATATATTAAATTTGTATAATGGGAAAAGAATAAAACAAGTTGCTGTAAATGAACCAACAAACCAAAGTGCAGAATCCTGCATGCGCTAGTGCAGGAACAATCTATCTGCACGATCCAAGCGTAATTAAACCAAATGGGAAAGAAATTACAGAAGGAAAATTAACTCAATTAACTTCCACACAACAGATCCATTCACACTTTGACTGTTAATGAAATAAATTAGAATTCTTATGCAAGAACGAAATTAAGATTTAAACCACGCTTCTGCAAATAAATGAAATTAACACGCACAACTTTAAGCTAACGAAAGCGATAGGGTAAACGAGATGGGTTGGCTAGGCCCTAGCCAACTAGCTCGTTTCCCATTTTAGGAAACGTAAATCTTCAACGCTTAATAACGCATCAATGAAAGATTAAAACACATAGTGAGAATATCATGGCGCAAACCCTTGTATTAATTCTAGTCAGCAAATATACATGATGAGTTCAAGTCCAGCCCAGAATGAGGGCGACAACGAGATTACAATTTGACCAAAATTACTGTTGCATTGCTGTCGCTAACCTAGTTCTATCTAAGAGATATACTTTATACAACTCTTTCGGCCTATGAACCTAACGAAAATTACACAATTGTTCCAAATCGAGCCTTTTTGTTGAAATGAAATAACAAACAAAATTAAAAAAATAATCCAATGACAATAATAATATGCAAACTAATTGTTGGCCGTCAACCTTATCTTCGACCATTTCCCTAAATATCCTCTGCGTGAGTTCAAATTCCAATGACCGCAACCGAATTGGACGACGTGAACCAAGATGCCTGTGTTAAGTGATCGAGCTATTGCGTAGATCTCAGAACGGATATTTCCAACGGTACAGGGACCTACCTGCACTAGATCAAGCTAATACGATGATTAATACTTTAGCTTATCAAATACTTTAGGAAAGTACATATGAATTGCAAGAAATATTAAAGGCACAAAATATATTAAAATGATTAATTAAGCACTTAGTAAACCTTAAACATGAAATATAAAGCTTATGTAGGAATAGAAAAGATTCTTTGACTAGTGCAAGAATAAGGAGGTTTATGAAGATGAAACAGAGGTTAATGATTGTGGTTTTGTAGTAGGAAGGGGATAAAAATGAAGCATTTTGGCCTACCAACAAGCCTGTGAATCAACAATCCTTTACAGCCGAAATGTCAATTCCACTCCAATGATGGGGTAATCTTTCAATATTGTTCAATATTCCCTCAGCACATAGCTCCAATCCTCATTCACGCATTCCACGTTGTCTCCAATCACGCAAGCACCAGACTTCTACAATAATTCTTCATGCAGGTTTGCAATGGTTTCTAACATTCGAACTCCGCTCCACACAGATCTAACACACGTATTCAACCATTTTATGCAGGTATCCAATGTTTCTTCTCAGAATGATTTCGTTTCTCCTTTGAATAGGCTCATACTTACACATTTCTTCGGTATGTAGAGATATACAATGATTTGTCAGGCTCTGTTTCCTCCACACATTTTGAGGACAGATTTGAAAACCTCTGCACAAAACGTTATGGTGGCTTACTTTCGATTGACGAATGAGCTTCGACCAACAATCTAGACCCATAGCTATGGTTTAATTCCTAGATTTATATAGATCTCAACACAAACTCACATTCACACAGGCATTATACTCCTTGAGAATATTCAAACTAGGATAAGCACTTAACAATTAAGCACATACAATTGTTACTCAACAAACTAAATCGATAAATAAACAAATCATTGTTTTATCAAGTGTACATTATGATATTATATTCCTCTGTGACACAACAATCCCGCTTGGAAAAAAACAAGCATAACTCCAAATAAATTCAAAACTAATCTATCTGTGGCCTGATTTTCTTCATTTCAAATGGCCTCCCCTAATGCCTTTGAGGCTTACAAATATATACAAAAGGATTCTACAACCAATTCTGGTTGAGATCCACAATCTATTCAACCATATCCTAAAAATCCTCTAAATCCACTTTTGACTCAACCAAATCCCTATTCTAGGACTCCCTAATACCTAAGATCTTTATGATATCTTCACAAGTCTAATATCTCTCGTATTCTCAATTATTTCGGAATATTTACATTTAAAAACCTCACACACCTTTTTCTTACTCAAATCATTAAAAATATACAAATTTTCTATTATAATAATTTAAATTCTGTAACAAAGATTAGACCCCCTAAGTAAACCAAAAACACAATGATTTTTCGAGTAGGATGCTCCAGCATCATGAACTTATGTCTTTTCTGGATATAACCAAATTCTTGTACATCCAGATGACAGGTTAAAAATTACATTCATAACTAAATGGGGAACTTACACATATCAAAAGATGCCTTTCGGATTAAGAAATTCAGGAGCAACCTTCCTAAGAGCTATGGACATTGACTTCAGAGGTCTAATCAATAAAACCATTGTATATATTCCAATAAAATAAACAATCATTTCCAGGATTTAAAATAGATATTTGAGAGATGCAGAAGGTATGAAATATCGTTAAACCCTAATAGTTCATTATTTTCCCTAAGTGAATGAAAACTTCTAGGATTTATTGTTTCTAAAGAAGGAATTTGTATAATTCTGGAAAGAATCAAGGCAATTTATGAAATTCCTTTACCCCATAACAAAAAATCAATGCAATTATTGCTTGGGAAAATTAATTTTGTCAAAATATTTGTCTGATTTTTTTCTCAAATTGTTCTCGCCTTACAATCTATGATTAAGGAAAATTTAGTTTTCAAATGGGTACATAATGAAAGGGAATCCTTTGAATCAATCAAACAAGTTATCATTGATGCCCCCTCCTTGACATCTCCTGATTTTTCTGATAACTTTATATTGTATACGTTTGCTTCCGAAATTTCTTATGCAACATTCTAACACAACTCAATGAGAAAATTTTTGAGGCTCCCATTTCACTCTTCAGCTCAAATTTCCAAGGAGATAAATTAAATTATTTAGATGTGGAAAAACAAGCTTTTGTGGTTTTCAAGTCCATCAAACATTTCATACCTTTTCTTTTAAAAACTCACACCAAAGTAATTTTTCCTTTCTCAGTAGTAAGTAAATTGATTGTTCAAAAGAAGTTAGGAGAGAAAAGGGAAAATTGGGTCATTGCTTTGCAAGAATTTGACATAGAAATCAAACCTGCTAAAATTATTAGAGTTCAAGGTTTTTGCAGACTAATTACTGGAGCTTTTGATACATCTGCCAATGAAGACTCAGATAACATTGTTAAGGTTTCAGAGGTATGTCTCACTAATACTAAATCACAGTATGTTGATCTAATATTTTATTTGAAAAATGTTTATGTTCCACCTCAACTCAATTATAAAAGAAAAATTGTTTTAAGATTGAAAGCCAATAAATACAAAATTATTGATGATGTGTTATTTAGAAAGAATTATGATTTCATTTTATTAAGATATATATAAAAACCTGAAGCACTAAAGTTTTTGCAGGAATTACATGATGGACCAGTTGATGGACACTTTGGAGGTGATACCACAACTCATAAAATCCTGCATGCTGGATACTACTGACCAACTCTTTTCAAGGACACCCATGCCTATGTAAGGAGTTGGTAATGTTTACCAAACTGCTTCAATAAGACAAAAGAAACCAACCTTGCCTTTACAACCATTCAACATTGATCAACCATTCATATAATGGGGATTGTATATAATAGGTGAGATTTTTCCTCATTCGTCCAAATAACATAAGCTCATTGTAACTGCTACAAACTACTTGATGCAACCATATGGCCGCAAACCCAAATATGCAGAACTAAGTCTTAGTCTGCCCAAAACCTGATGATAGAGTCATAATATCTTTAAGAACTTTTATAAATCCATTTTATCCATTATTAAATTCATATGACTTCACGGAGGCTCCTTTACAAAGTGGTTTCGGGTTTATAACTCATATAATAATTTTTTTACCTTATACTGTGGTCACCTTCTTTATCTTACTCAATGCATACGTGGCATCGTAGATGCATCACTGATCCATATCACACTTTGCCAATATTAAATTCCTCGATCGTCGAAATATCTATCGCACTTCGGAAAACTTACCTCATCGGCGCTTCGCATCGCCGAACCTTTTCCTTAGCGCTTCATCACAAATCGTCCTTTCACAAGTTTAGGGTTATACCGTTAATTGTTAACCCATATCACATGCGACGTGCGATATGCGCTTGGGTGCTCCGCCCGACACGTGCCCACTTTGCAACTTTCCCAACTTATCTTGCGAAGTAATCTGGGTCGTCAATCTTGCTCTGGACTTTGTGAATTAATTTGCATCGTCGATGATTAATCTTCCAAAAATCTTCTTAAGATTTTGGGGAAAACTTAACATTTTGTTGTCTTAGTTGGCTGCCGCCTTATTGTAAATTCATCCCTGTATCCACGCGTTAAATCCCTCCTGAGCTTTATTCTTGTTATTGGATCTTATCCAGAGTTATCATGCCTACTGTAACACCTTGCACACTGTTTCCAAGCCAAATCCTTCACAGGATCACTTTGAATCACTGCCTACGACTTCAAATAGCTTAATTATTTCACTTCCAACCTACACAAAGGTTATTTGTACTCATTCACTCTCATTAGCTTCACTCTCAGCCAATTTCTCCAGAAATGGAATCACACAGTGATTCTACCCAGCTTCTTCTACAATAATTCCTTTTTCACACAATAAAATACTTATACACCCATCAGAATTCATGCAATAATAATTTACTACACATAAATCAGATTTGCTCAATTACGGATCACTCACCTCGTAAGAGAGACAAAAACACAGTCGCAATGAAATCAATTTCTCATTAATCAAATAAATTGTACAAATACAAATAAACCTATTTACATTCTGGCTTTGGCCTGATGTGCCTTTACATGGCCCTTTTCTCTTCCTCTCTCTCTATGATCATAGGCTTACAATCAAATCTCCTTTATTACTATCTAAGAATCATGTTTTTTTAATGCCTTTGAGGCTTACAAATATACACAAAAGGATCTATAGCCAATTCTGGTTCAGATCCTCAACTAAATCCTAAGAATCCTCTAAATCCACAAAATCATCATCTAATTCCTAAGTCTAGGATTCACAATCCCTTTGAAAACTCAACTAGCCTAAATCTCTCATGTTCTCCTACATTCGAGAACATTTACAAATATGCCTCACAATATTTAATTAAATTCTATTTTAAATGTCTCACATAAAATCACTCCAAACATTAAAAATTACATTAATTAAATACTTAGGAAACTAACTCTGAAAAAACACAATATCCCCTAGGTTCTACTAAATGTACATGATGCTCCCGCATCACTACTTCACCAAATGGGTGGAAGCAATACCACTGAAGGTAGCCAATTATTAAAATATTATTGAATTCATTGATCAGTTCATCATAGCTAGGTTTGGTCTACCCCATGCAATCATTTTTGCTAATGCATCTTACTTTTCAGGAAATAATATAACTGAATTTTCTCTAGAAAGAGGATTTAAACTGAAATATTCTGCAAATTACTACCCTTAAGGAAATGGTTTAGCAGAATCAACCAATCAAAATATCAAAAGGATCATTAAACAAACTGTTGATCAAAATCAAAAGAATTGGCATAAATATTTGATACTTTCTCTGTGGGCTCATAGAATAACTAATAATGCCTCTATAGGTACTTTTTCTTTTCATCTAGTATATGGGAAAGAGGCTATCCTTCCTCCTAATATAGCTCTTCCCTCATTAGCGCTAGTGCAATTCATCAAATACAAACCATCTTCTTCTTTACAATTAAGAATCTCACAAATACTCAAATTCGAAGAAGAAAGAGACAAAGCCAAAGAAATACATGCTCATCATGAACATTTAGTTAAGTCTTCCTTTGATGCAAGTTCAGTCAACAAAAAAAAAAATTCAACTCGGAGATTTAGTCTTGAAATGGGAAAAGGCACATGACAGAAAGGGTAAGAACACCAAATTTCAAAAGCCGCGGCTTCGTCCATTTCAGATTGTTGAGGAATTAGGTCCATCAACTTTCATTCTGCAAGATTTACAGGGCAAGAGGGACGATCTTCCTGTTAATGTACTAATTCTCAAGGAATAATTTTTTTTAATATACCTTTTGTTTTATTGTAAAATACCCATATGTACATATTGATGTCTTTTAGCCTAAAATAATTTTAAGTAATACATTATTAGCTTTCATTGGCATTTCTGATCATTTTATCAAGTTTAACCTTTTAAAAAGTAAGAACTTAGAAAAAAATTGCAAAATTGAAATTATTCTGATTTAAAAAAAAAAAAAAAAAACCATTAAGTTGTAAACTCTTTTAACTTGAAACTATAAAATATGAGGTTACTTTGTGATTAAGGCATGACATGTTTTCTTAATAAAGTGAAGACTATATTGAAAATATTAACATCTTTTAGCTTCAATTGTCATCCAATACTCGTAAAGAGTAAATGTACCTCCCCATCCACTAATATGATCATTTTTAGAGTGTAATTCAAAAATATATAAAACTTAAAAGATAAGAGGTCTCATCATGAGCCTGCTTACCATGATCATAGGAAACTAATAATGTTGACATTATCATAATTGGCCACCAAACCAGGATAATTGGTTGTAGTTACATAACTATAAGACAAGAAGCTTCATCACGTGCTAGCTTTTTCAACCTTACTACAACCCGTGAATGGCATTGTCATTATCTAGCTACCAAACCAAGATAATGGATTTTAAGGAATTAAAAAAAAAGAAGGATAAAAAAGTCATTACCTCTAAAGATACTACTATAAGTGGATGGGATACTGGTTCATTATTGTTTAAAAAGTAACCATGTTGAGGCTATGGACGCTTGCTGGCAACAATGGATCTACCTGTGATATAGAATTTTATCTTTAAAACGTTAAGTTTCAATACAAATCCTTGCTTTACCTGTATAATTCATTAATGACTAAGCCAAGTAGCTAAAATATTCATTTATAATAGGTTCCAATAAATTTGCAATAAAATGAGTCTTTTATTCAGAAGCCATTTTCATCAATCCAAACTTCAAAATATTTTTGTGTCCAAGTTTTTTCTTTGATAAAGTATATAAACTCATTCTTCATTTTTCATAGATAACTGTTTCTCCGAGTGAATCGCCAATTGTTGTGCTACTCAACAACCCCCCAATTACTAAATCATATATATATATTTTAACTGAAACGGTTAGAATTTTATTTATTGTGAAACTCAGGTTGGACTGAAGCCTAATCAACCTTCAGTACATTGCTTTTGATATGCATTCTGAAATGATTTTCACGGGATACAATTTTTTGCTGGAGCTTCATTGTTATGCTGAGATCTCCTTGAGCTAGCAGGTAGCCTTGATTGGCGTGATTGTCAGCTTCCTTGTTCGAGTCTCTGAGGATATGGAAGCATTTGAAGGAAGTGGATTCTTGAAGTATATTCCAAAGCCTTTGAAGGCTCTTGTTTAGGACAACATCGTTAAACTGGTCTTTCATGTGAATTTTTTGATCGAAATTTCAGAGTCTCTAAATTCTTGCAGCTCTCTGATACCTCTTTCTTTGGAAATTTGACAAGATTTTAACAAACTCAGAATTTTGGCTTGATTTTTGGTTCAATGTCCTAATCCCCAGCTGTAGGTCTCTCTAAAGAGTCCATCCTGTGAATAAATGAGCCCTCCAGCACCTGCAGTGCCAAGGTTTCCTTTGGAGGCACCATCGAAGAAGACTGTCGTTGTTCCTTGCTTCCTCCACTAGCTTTGGAAGATTTCATCCTTGTCTCTTAGCCTCCATTCAGGATTGTGGATAGGTCTGGCTGCACTTTGATTCCTATGTCAAAAGAAAAAGGTCCCAAGCCATTTCTTTTCCTTCAACAGTAACGTAGTTTCAGGTTTGAGGAATTGATTGCTCAGAGTTTCAAATAGAAGGCATTTTGCTTTTGCAGCTACTATGGACAGGGTCCAAGATATGTTGTTGAAAATATTTTCATTTCTGGCTAGCCACAGTTTCCAACAAACAAACTTAGGAGTGGTGATCCATACCCTGGCCCAAAGGGACTTATTGGTGATGGTCGAAGAGTAGCAATCCTTCCATGTTGAGAGGAGGTCAACTATTGAGATTTTAGAAGGGACTGCTATGTTTAGGCCATGAAGAGTAAGGGTCCAAACATTGTGTGTGAAGGGAAAATCTACAAACAGATGATCTATTGTTTCAGGAGCTTGATTGCATAAAGCACATCTATGCAGACCTGCAAAGTTTCTTTTCATGAGGTTTTCTCCTGTTAAGATTTTTTTATGCATTACAGTCCAAAAGAAGAAATTTATTTTTGGAAGCGCCATTGTGTCCCAAACCTGAGTCCAGAAGTTGGCAGGATGTAGACTTTCACGATTGGGTTGAAGTGCTACGTACCCCTTGGCTGAGGTATAGTTTCTTGAGGGACCCCATCCCCAAGAATCTTCAGCAAACTCGTGCACTGGTGCTGCATCTTTAAGCTCTGTTTTAAGTATGTTAATCTATTGTAATAGACGCTCTGGTATGTTGTTGTATATCCATGCCTTCCAATTTCCTCCTTCGTCCCATTCCGAGATGTCAGAGACTCTATTGATGCCTCTCTCCTTCAGCAGAGTGCGTAATTCTATCAGATATGCATTGTTTTCAATTGGCGCATGCCCCATGATCCTATCAGTCCATAACTTCACTCTTTTTCTGCTCCCTGGAATTTGGTAGAGGTGTTGCAGGAAGAACGAGATGCCTCTTTTGCATAAACTCCAAAACTGCGTGCTTCTTTTGGTGTTGATGTTCTTCATCTACCTTAACACTGCTCCTTGGAGATATTTGAACCTGAGCGTGCGGAAAACTGGGTGATCGGGGTTGTTATACATTTGCCATAATATCTTATAGCCAAGAGCTGTATTAGCATGCACAGGGTCCCTTATTTGCAATCCTCCATCGCAGAGTGGCCTTCTAACGGTGTCCCATTTTACCAAATGAAGTTTGCACTAATTTCCTTTGCCACCATGCCACAGGAAATCATGCAAAAGCTTGTTTAGCTATCCAGAGATTGATTTCCGGTCCAGTAAGAAGGAGGCTTGATAAATTGGGAGTGAGGAGAGCACTGATTTGATCAGTAAGAGATTTCCTCCATGCGTGAGCCACTGCCCTCCCCAAAATTCAAATTTTTATTTAATTTTATTCATCACTCCCTCCCATAGCGAGCTCCCGTTGATGCCCAGAATTAATGGCAGCCCGAGGTAGTTTATTTTTTTTCATTTGGAGTATCATTTGAAACCCAAAATGCAAGCAACTTTCTATATTTCTATCTCTTCAACGTTCCAACTGTAAACCGTACTTTTCCTTTCATTTATCAAGGTTCCAGAAACTCTGCAATATTCTTGAAGGGTAACCTTATAAGCTGAGGCTATTCTGCAAGAAGCCCCTCCCAGCATGAGTGAATCGTCGGCGAATAGAGCGTGATTAATAAGTTCCAGCTCCTTCATTATTTGCAATCCAAGAGCGTTCCCAGTTGATTTGTCCAGCTCAAGTTTTCTGCTTAGTGTATTTGCTAGAAAAATATACAGAAAGGGAGAGAGGGGGCATTCTTACCTTAAAACTCTCAGGGCTTGAAAGAAACTGGATGGCCTCCCATTTACCAGAGGGGCTATCCAAGGCCTGCTAGTGCATGCTTTTATCAAGTTTACAAACTCTTGCGAGAATCCAAATGAAAGAAGGACTTTGTAGAGGAAGGACAAGTTCACTCTGTCGAATGCATTGGCCATATCCAGCTTGACCAACATGCCTTTCTCTTTTCTTAGATTGCTAGAGTGCATGGTTTCCTGAACTTGGATAACATTACCCAGAATATGTCTTCCTTTGACGAAAACCCCTTGTGAGGTGGAGATGAGACTGCCAAGAAGAGGCTTCATTCTGTTGGCAAGAAGTTTTGCTATAATCTTGTATGAGGCACTGCATAAAGAGATGGGCCTAAACCTATCGAAAGTGTTGGGGTTTGATTCTTTCAGAATTAATTCTAGAAAGGTTGATTTGGTGCTACCTCCCATCTTTGATTTTTGCAAAAAACCTCTAATCATGTAGGCCAAATTTGATTTTATAATATCCCATCATATCCTATAAAAATGAATTGAAAATCCATTTGGCCCGGGTGCTTTATTAGGTTCCATGGCCCAGATTACTTTGTTAATATCCTCCTCTGTGACCTGCTTCAAGAGAGCTGTATTATCCTCCTTTGTTACCAAGGAAGGAATATTGTTAAGGAAGTATCCATTCTCTTCTTCACTGCATTCATTCCCTTTACTATATAGATTCTGAAAGTGTGAGACAAAAACGGCTTTAATTTGTTCTATGCCTTTGCAAAGCAACCCATCAGTGGTTGTAATATCTGAGATATGGTTTCGGGAGAGGCGGGCTTTACATTGCCAGTGGAAGTAAGATGTGTTCCTATCTCCAGATTCAAACCATAGGCTGCGGGACTTTAGTCTCCAATAGTCTTCTTCAATTCGAAATGAGCGGAAGGAGTTACATTGAGCAACTTGCTCTTTGTCCAATTCCGCTGTTGTTATGTCTTTAGTTTCCATTTCTCTTTGTAGATTCCCCAGGTGCTGCACTTCTTCCTTTATTTGACTGCTGGGAGTGCTTGTGGGGTTTTTGCTCCATTATTTAAGGGCCTTCTTGGTGAGTTTTATCCTTTGTTCCCAAATGTAGCTGGGGGAGCCATTGACTGGAGAGGACCAACCCATTCAGACTGTTTCAAGAAATCCACTTCTTCCACTCCAGAGCGGGCTGAATCTGAATAGGATTGGGCCCAACTATGGGTTTATGATTTGAGGTGAGTTTTGGGAGGATGTCTGAAGAGATGAGCTTTCTTTCCATCAAAAAGGTGATTTGTACTAGAAACCTATCCAATCTTGTGGAGATGTGATCTGCCCCTGTCCTGTTATTGGTCCAGGTGTATAATAATTTCTTAGGTTTTAAGTCCATCAATTCCCATTTTAATATTATGTCTTCTACCACATGTATCATATGATCCTTGCTACTTAGGCCACCTCTTTTTTCTTTTTCTTTCATCACTATGTTTAGATATCCAGCTATGATTATATTATTTGGTGCGTGGAGTTCTAGGAATTCATTTAGGGATTGCCAACAATTTTTCTTTTCTGCATAGACTACCGGTACATATAAGTTGAAAAGAGAGATAGTTAACTTACTTGCTGTATGCTTCAACTCGGAGAAGATCCAGTGCTGGGTGCTGAATGAATTGACAAACCTGAATTGGTCCTCCTTTCACAGGGTGGCAATTCCTCCTGAGGAGCCCCTTGCATTTATTGTTTTTCCTGCATTATTTTTCCATTTCTTTTTACTGATTTCAAGAAGGGTGTCCCTTCGATTTTTGTCTCTTGGAGCAGGAGGATGTCTGATGGTTCCATTTTCATGAGGTCTTTGACTGCTTCGACTTTTGCTGGGTTCCCCAAACCTCTACAGTTCCAAGAGACGATTCGCATTAATTACTGTTGGGGGTGGTGGAAACTCCTCCTTTTGGAGGCCTTGTTCTTGTACTTCTTCCGATTGACATTTCTATTGTAGGCGGCTGCCTTGAGTTTTTGTCTTTCAGCCTCTTCCTCCCTTGCTTCTCTACATGAATTTCTTCCTGCTCTTTTAGTAGGCCTTTCCAAGATCTCATCTTTTGAGGAGCTAGGTGAGTCTATTATTTTCTTCCTGGCTATGTCTGCATATGATGGAGAAGGGGTAATTTCTGGGGTTACTGCTGGCTGCCCTTCTACCTCGATTCCTTTTCCACTAGGGGAAGACTTCTATTGATCACTGCTTTCTTTATTTGATCCTTCTACTTCTACTTCTTTGTTGGGCTCTGTGTTTTGAATACCTAATATCGCTGAGGGATTGGAGTTCGCAGCTCCTAGGTCTTGCCCTACTAACGATGACTTGTTTTCTTTTGTTGTGCCTTTGCCTCGGGGTTTAGCTACTCCTTATTTCTGCACTGTGATCCATTGTTCAGCTTTTGCATTTTCCTAGTCCTCGACGGTATTTTTCTTGAAATGCCTTGCAAAATGGCCATAGCCGCGACAATGCTGAAATTTGAAAGGTAACTGCTCGTAGTCTAATTGCTGTATGTGTGTCCAATATGCGACGATTAGTTTAATTGCTTCAGGAAGCCATACTTCCAAGTCCACCTCCACACAGATCCGTGCACAAGAGTATTGATCTTTTCTCACTGCTTGATCTACGTACCTTCCCAGCATGTTACCTATGGCTTGCAATGATTTTTGGTTCCAGAAATGCAATGGTAGATGAGGAAGGCAGACCCAGACTGGGACTGCAGAAGGAACATCTTGGACTGGGTCGAAGTCAGGGGTCCATTATTTCAGATATAACCCTTGAGGGCCCATAAAGTATGGGCCATTTCTGAAGATGAGTTTTTTGTCTTCTGTTTTTTCAAAAACGAATACAAAGAAGCCTTTCCCGACGAAATGGCTTTTGATCCCTTCTGAAAATAGCAGAGAACAGTTCCTCTATGCCCAATCCTCCACTGCTTTGGGGGAGGGCCAGAGACCAGTGAACTAACCAATAAGCCCTTTGTCGACAAGATTGAGAGCAGATTTGCAGGTTTCTTCGATTGGCAGTGCGACTGATGGAATACTTTCAAGATTTTTCACGAATTTCTATTTCATCTTTGTCAAAGGTCTCTTGGTTGCTCCTGCAACTAATTTTCTGAATGCGGCAAGGTCTGGCAGGGGGGGAGTGGGCTCAGCACCCCCACCCGCATCCATGGCTGCAAACCCTCTGAGAGGCCCGATCCCCTTTGGCGGCGCTGTCTAGGTCTATAACGATGGTAGCGTGCAACATCGAAGATTCTACTAAATCATAGATTTAATAAAATTATGGGGACCCTTTAAAAAAAAAAAAGAATAAAATCCTAAAAAATCTTTTTGCTTTAATAAAATAAGAAAGTTTTGATAAAATAATATTAAGTCTTTTAAATAAACTTTTAGCAGAGATAAGCCTTTTTGTTAATACTTAAAACCTTATATTTCTTAGAAAATGATATTATGAAACATTGTATTAGACTAAGTATAAATCTAAAAAATGTCCAATGAGAACTCCCCAATGAAAAAATTTCCGATATAAAGCTTTATATAGAGTTTTCTAGTTTAAAATGATTTTAAGTAAATAAAGTGATTGTAGCGAAGTATTATAGAAGCCGGTCTCACTGAATCACCCGCCTTGCGATATCAGAGTTTCGCTATCGAAAATTTCAAAACGAGTACCATAAGAAAATGCCGATAGTCGATCCCCGATCATTGCTTTTCCTTTTAAAACATCGAATTTCACATTTCGCACTTTTTTCATTTCTCATATCGCACTTTTTATTTGTATGACCTCTGAAATCCTCGATGTCGAAACACTGATAAGAAAACTCTTGATAAACCCTTCACTCATGTTTTGACCATTATAAAGGGTTAAGATTGATCAGAGCAAAGGATTTCACAACTTTTAGAATGAAAACCTCAATGATTTCGCCGATAGCGAACTAGCGATACATCGATATCCGTAGAAGCCACATGATCAAGCATTTAAACATTTATTGGCCACTCTGTGTGATTTATGTTTTCGAAATTCGAACTGATTTGTTATAATTGTCGGCTAATTCCAAAGCATTTGATCATTAAAATGTGAATTGATGTGAAAAGACTCTTTACCTTAAATGAATTCTCCTCGATCATATTTGTTTCTCATTTTCAAGATGTAAATCCCGACTAACAATGTTCAAAGGAGATGTATAAATCTATCAGAGTCAAGAAAAAGGCTGTAGTTCAACCATAGTCATTCCCGCCTCCTGTAGAAATTGTTGAAATGCTACCATTATTCTAGGACACTACATGCACGCCTGGTGCAAGGTCTTCCTCTTGGGATACCATATAAAAATTGTTTGAAGATGAAAATCCAAGAGTGATTGAAAAGGAAAATGGAACAACAAATGACACAACTCTAGTTTCTGAGTCTAAATGGAGCGATAAAACCAATTCCTTTTTACACATAATTGCAGCTCACCCCAAAATAATGCCCTACACAAATATGGTGAAATGGTTCATAAAACACTTGAATATTGCAAACAGAGAATTCTTGACTCAAAGACATAAAACTATTAGATCATTCAAGCCCGATGATTTAAGGAAATGTATCATTTTCCTCTTCTGCAGAAGAAGTATGACACATAGTTTGTCCAAGAAATTCACGAAGGAGAATCAAAGCCCAACAAAGGTTATTAGACAATTGAGAAGGGACTCAAACAAACACAAGCACATAGACAATGGTATGTATTCATTAGTTTCCCTGGATAGACATTTTTCTCATGTCACTGCTATGATATGTTGTTTATACGGTTATCATAATACACAAAGGTTTTCTAAGGAATGGGCATCATTAATCAAAACTACTTTAGATGGCTATATTATGGATTGGGCCAATATACTCTCCAATAATTTAACCGCTCAAATTCTAAGTTTAGGAAAAAGCATAATTTACTGATAGAACTGTTCCTCCATTTTTCATGAGTGCCTATGTAATGATGCTATCCATTTTACATATGATTTCCCATCCATGGGAGGGAAATGGAAAATTCAAGACCCAACCCCAATTCATATATATCATGATATCTTATGGGAATCCAAATTTCATTCTCATTTTTATAATATTTGTCATGGAATCATGCTCCCTATTCATCAAGAGGTTTTCAACAACAAAGCGCCCATACTCTCTACAGAGGCCAATAATGATTTGATGTCAACTGGAAGGTTATTCAGGGTGTTATCTCAAAATCAGACCCTAATAGGCTGCTGATCAAGAAGACCTTGAGTAACTATTTCAAACCAGACTTTTAGTTGAGGCTTAGCCTCCTCAACCTAAGAGGGCTCTCTCAATAGGTTTATGATTTTCAAATAAGGATTAGATGGCTAAATCTATGAGTAAAATGGATAAAATGGATAATTGTTTGTACTACTAATCAAAAAACATCTATTGGGCTTATGGATTCAAGTGTATTTTCACATAACATGAGTATCAACTTCAATTCGAAGTCAGGGCATTTCAGGGTTTAGATGCGTCAAAAGAAACAATAGGACAGAAAATAACACAGTTCTTGAAAATATGAAGGAAGTTAGAGCACCTTCAGTGAATTCTAAGTAACATACATTCATACCACTTCAAGTAATTGAAAGAGGAAAATCATAAGAATATCAAACATCCATAACCCTTTCGGAATCCTGAGTGATGAAACCAATATCTCTGTATTAATATGAAAACACAGTTTCTTGCTACAACAAAACAGTATGCTTGCTTATGAAAATTGCCAACCCTATGCAATTCGGCCTCTTGTATTTTATAAAGTCATCATTAAATTCTTGGATTCTCCAATCACTTGAAAGAAATTCGAATTTTCTAGCTTGACACCTATCAACTGCTAAAACAAACTTTAATTACATCTGATAGTTTAAACTGTCTGTTCTAGAGTCCTAATACAACTAGGATTAAAACTCTTTATTATAGGTTAACAAACTTATCCAAATATTAAATCTTCTATATGAAAGTTGCTCCTCCTAAACTTAGACCTTGATGATGTCCATCTCCTTGCTGTTTGACTGTATTGATTTGTGTCTTATTTGCCTTGAAAAATAAGAACATGTTCCCTGCAAAATAGGTGTACTGCTTCATGTATGTTTCTTCATAACATCTGCTGACCAATTTGTGCTAAAAAACATGTGGCAATGTCATATTTAACTCATATGAATTCGCCCTTCCAGCTGTGCCCAAAACAAACCTTTGAAGAAGTGCCAAAAACTATTAACATTACTGCGCTACGAAACTGTCTGCTGTTTTCATAGCGCAGAACTTCACCTTTGAAAAATACATTTGAAACCTTCAATTTTCTATGTTTTGTCATTGGATCTTCACTTTTTGTCATTATAAATCCTTCAGTAGCATCAAGGTTTTAAAAACATGCCCTTTCACCTTTTGAAAACTTGCAAACTCGATCAAACTGCATCCTACAACAGTTTCATAGCACACTACGAAACTACTATGTCTTTTATTTTCACAGCTTGTTTCCAAAAATTTAAGTTTCCCACCTTTACTGCCATCCTTCCATTTATATATATACCCTCAAAATCAATAAAAACCAACTTTGAACTGCTTTCAAAATTGAAACCTTCCACAAAACTCCAAAAATGTGTTAGGATATGTCACTTACTGTTTACATAGATTTTTGTTGTGGTTGATATTTAGGCTTTGCTAGCTGTATTTGAAGGTCTTCAACCTACCCTTTAAGCCTTCTATTGTTAGCTCTTAGTTTGGTATTAGCCATACTTATAAACTTTGCTTCCTTGATTGCAGGGACAGTCCATATGAAGAATTGATCTTGACTGTTGATTGACTCACTGTTTGAAACCTTTTCTAGCTCCCACAGACCTTTCAACCTCTCAAAGTTTGACCTTTCTACAACATGCATTCTCACTTTCTTCCTCAATTTATCAATTCCAATGTTTGCAAGTCTGAGTTTGTCTTTAACCTCCTCATAACTACTCCTTTCTCTCTGAGTATTAAATACTCTGTTTCTGTCTTATTCAAGCATTTGAGATGATGTATTAATGGGTTCTTCAAAAACATTTGCATCCTCACCTCCTGTTTGGTCTATCTCCATGTCTGGATGCTGCATTTTCTTAGACTGCCTAGTCAGTGGTTTTCAAGTCTTAAAAAAAAACTCTGACATCTCATCCTCAAAGTCTAATTTTTTGGATGTTTTCAATTTATTTGATTTTCCACCTGTATCCAGCTTTATGAACTTTGCTGAACCAGGGGAGACTCTTCAATGTAAATATCTTGTAATATATCATTCAAGTTACCTCTTAATTGCAAATTTTCATTTGTTACCACAACCTTACCCTTCTCCTTTGACCTTTGACTCCTAGTCAACTTCTTTTGAATTGTTTTACTAGTTGACTGTTCCTGAATTGTATTTTTGACCCGAGTTCTCTTCTTCTGTGCAGATTGAGGAGTCCTTTGGATATTCAGTGATGTATTTAAAATTGGTTCTTTAACCTGTTTCCTGGGCTTAAGCTTAACAAACCTTCTTGATTTTGTTTCTACAGGTTCAGTAGTATTTGATGAAGATGTTTCTTTGACTTGAGGGCTAGCACTTGTTCCTTCAACCCCTATTCCACTCAAAAAGAGAAATGCAAAACATTCTCTATTCAATTTCGGAAGCTCATGAAAAACTATTAAATTGACTAGAACATGATGAAATAAAGAGGTTTCACATGCCTGAGTTTTCATCTGAAATTTGTTTGCCATCTTGGCCAGACTTCGAAATAGAAAGAAAGGTAAGTCTAGAGAGATTATTCCTGTGAAGTGAAATAAGAGTTTAAAGTGATAAGTGTGCACCTTGTGATATCTCCCTTCGCAGGTGAAGTACCTTAGGATATTGTAGAGTAGGTTGGAAAATGCATTCTTGACATAACTTCTTGGCACAACTTTATTCAAATCAGTATCCATAAACTCTGGTTTCAAAAAGATTTTGCAGGGTTGCATTTCAAACGTAAAATTATTAAAACATTTCTCCTCCCCTCTTGGAATTTCTGTGATTTCTGATATAACTTCAGGAGAAATTGGTAAATTGAGAAAACCAACCTTTGTGTTTGACCTTGTGAAGTTGGTAGCAAATTCTTTGGTAACCTGATTATGCCCTCCTTGAAGCTTTTCACAGAACCGCTAGCACCCTACCTTCTTGAAGGCTTCTTCAACAGATTTATCTCTTGTGAGGGTTTCTAAACCTTGATGTTCTGTCCTTAGGCAGTGACCAGACCGGTGATGTATTTTTTCCTCTGTTGTCTTCTTCCTGAAAACCTTGTGTCTTCAGAAAATCTGTAATAAACTTCCTTGTTGGATGAACTGGCTTGCTTGAAAATTGGGTTCAGCCTCGCTTGATGGAAAACTCTGCCTCACTTGATTGAAAACTCTGCCTCGCTTGAAAACTTAATGAGAGCTTTGGTATCTTATCATGAGCTTCTCTTTAAGAAATAGATATGCACGCAGTGCTTTCTTTGCATGAGATAAAAGAAATGATAACCAATTACCTTTTCAAATTTTCAAAGGACCAATGAAAAATGACTGCTAATGAATCTCATAATGATTTCATAACTACTTTGGATGGTTGCATGCATGAATGAGGATTCGTGGACTGACACCATAATCATGGACTAACACCATAATCATGAAAATTTAACCCCAAGTTGATGGATGTGACAGCTAAACCGAAAATTCCGAAACCCTGATTTCGTAGTGCTGGTAGTGTGATTTCGAGATTTTGCACTACAAAAAGACCAGTGTTTTCATAGCACAGAAGCAATTTTTTACACTGAGCGCGCTACGAAAACGTGGTTTCATGGCTTATTCGATTTTTTTTTGAAAAAAACTTAAGATATGGTTTTCAAAACGTGGCATGAGACTACTAAAGTGTAAAGCAAGGTTTATGAACTTGGTTTGGTGATGAAATGAGACTCCAAACCTATGTCTTAGACCCTATAAAACATAAAAATGACTCAAACCCTATCTAATGCCATGACTTAGAAACAAGTATGAACTGACTGAATTTAGAAAATTTTAATAATGATAACATAGGGAGGAGTCATTCACTTATATTCACATTTTTGGTAGTCTTACCAATCCGCATGTTTTACCCCATTTTATACCTGATAAGCTATTAGCCAGGGAAATTTCTTCTCATACAATCGGGAATGGTTTAACCAAAATACTGAAAGATGCCATGAAAACCATATGGACATTTTTTCCTATTTCTTGTGGTATTTATGCATTAGACAATATCAAGCATGCCATTCTTGAATTTGATCAAATAAAAGTTATGAAATTACTGACTATCCCAAATCGACAATATGATCTCAATGGGGTTGCTAAAGATGTCAAAATACATGCTAAAAACCAGAAATTTACAAGCGAGCTTGAAAAATTTGATGATTTGTTCGAGATGGTTCCTGAGTATCCTAGTGTTGAAAGAGCAGTGACAAAATGAATTAGTCCTAAGGAATTGATTGAATTTAATCAATACCTTAATCAGAGGTTAACACATTTACCAATGGATTTGTTGATAATTTCTAAATAAACCACTGAACCTCCAAAATCATCATCTTCTTCAGTCAATAGCCTAGTGGTTTACCAAAGCTCAAAAATAGCTACTTTGGATGTCGAACAAACAATGAAAATATAAGAAGAAAGAAACTTAAATGAAATTTGGGAACTATTCAATCAAGAAATATTGATACCAGAGACACAAGAGCTAAACACTCTAGTCCAGAAAGAACCAACACTGATTTCAGTAACTAATGAGATGAATTCGTTTACTTTTGAGGCTCCAAATAAAGAGATTATCACTAAAGATATGGAAATTATCCCAGAATTTCCTACATCAGAAGTCGTTCTAAGGATTGAAGAAATTCCTCCTTTAGATGGGTTTTACAGTCCTAAAATACAAGGCAGTTGTGAGTAGACAAAGAAAGAAGAGAAAGCTAGACCAGGCCTAGGAATTAGTCCCTGGTGAAATTGATTTTCAAGTTCTCTCTCAAGGAGATCAATCAAATCCCGATGATGATTTAAAGAAGCTCTCGGAGTTTGTACGGGCTTATGCTACTGTAACAATCGATAAAGCAACATAAGCTCAACTGCTTCTCAGAGAAAAGGAAGAAAAGATTGTTCAATTAGAACAAACTCTTCAAAATGAAAAACAAATGCTTGAACAACAATGAAAAATAAGTCTGGATGAATTACAAAAGAGTTTCAATGATTTGAAACTCAAATTTGAATCTAATAAGAGGGATAAAGATGCACAGATACAACAGCTGCAAGAAAAGGTAAGTCAGTTGAAGGAAAACCCAGAAATTAATGAATTTAAAAAGGAAGCATGAGAACTTAATAAATTCCTTGCTCATAAACAAGTTATATTTTTCCAGAAATTGACAATGATTGATGATTTATGTAAATCTAGTGATTCCTTGATTAAAAAGTGTCTGATCGAGGACATTTTATGAGGAAGTCGATGAAAATATTTTTGAGCATATAGATTGGCAAGACAGTTCAAAGGGAAGAGTGGTTGATCTTCCCTGAATTGAAGAATCTCAGAAAGATATTGTTTTCTGTCACTAGGACATAAAGATCAAGAAATCATAAATGGATCTTATCAGAGCTAGAAACCTCACCTCCGATCTCATTGAATACATCAACGACAACTTATTGTAGGCTAATCTAATTAAAGAATGCCCACATGATACATTACTAGATGTTAAATATTTGACAAAACATTGGCAAGAATTAACAATGAAGAAGGTTGAACATATCAAAATTTTATCAAATGTGAACCTTGAGAGTCATTAGAAACCCTTGGTAAAGCCATATAATCAATGGCTTATGCTAAGGTGTCTCTCTAAGTGAACAACTCATCTCCTGCCAACACTTTATGATGCAGTATTTATGAGGTAGATGCATATGAAACTGATTCATCCCCCCCAACTAAAGCCAATGACAAAAATATGTGGAATCGGGGAACAAATGGGAAATCAGCCTTCAACATAGTCATGGTCCTATTATTACAACAAAATGCCTCTCTTTATCTTTACTTTACCTTAGCTTCGCTTGTTGGAACTGTTTCAAATCTTTATTTTTAATTTACTATATTTGTAATCTTAATAGACTATAAAACCCTTCTCATGTCTTTAGAGAAGGGGTTTTGAATTTTTGCAAGTCAACTTTGAAGTTTTAACTACTGTCACTTTTAAGTTTTCTAATAGAAAAAATGAACCAAAATCTATATTTTTCATGAAGATATAGAAAAACAGTGAAATATTGTCACTAATGATGTGTAAGATTGTATCCCTTTAAACATATGTGAAATAAAGAAATCTTTTATGTGATTGGTTTTAATCAACTATTTAATTAAATTAGTTTATCTTATTCACTTTCTCTTCATGAAGTGTTTAATGATCTATATTGTTATATGCTATATGAAATATTTCAGAAATCACATACAAAGGAATACTATCCCATAAAATATATAGATTAAGTTTTCTTTATTATTATTGTCATTAGATTTAAATCACTCCATTATTCTCGATTTATGATTTACATTGATTCACTCATACATTTTTAAGGGAAACTTGTCCCATTATCCCTAGTCGGAGCCACCATTCCAAACTTAAAAGGAGCTGCTTTAAGTTCTCGATCGAGCGGTTATTCCCGATGTTTAGGTAGATATTTTCGAGCCTTCAACATAGAGTTTAATTTTCTATATATAATATAATATATAAATTCTTTGTAACATATGTGTGTGTGAATTAAACTTACGTTTTATGCCCAACTTGATAAAAGTCATGTGTGTTATCTAATCATATTGGGTAAAACTTGAAGGTTTATGTCAAGAAATTTCACCCGATCTAAAATGCATCCATCCATCATTGTGATAGCCCTTTTCACTAATCCCTCTTGTAAATATTGATATGAATTGTAATTCATGTGGAAATGTAACACATAAACTAGCTGAGGAAGTGGACACAGACTTAAGATGACTTAGCCACTATATTTATTTCACCACCTATCTCCCTAATGAATTAATGGGATTGTTGTGTAAGCATTGAATTTAGGGAATGGTCTCCATAAGTGGAGGACAAGCCCTGCAGTTTAGGTTCTCGTAGATATATCAGTGTGGTCAACATGCATGACGTACGAGAGAAGAAGTTGATGGGAGACAAGGGTGGAGAAGAGAATTATTAGGGTATTATGCATGAAGAGGCACCATCCTGTAAAAAAAAAAGACAGTGAAATAAAAAAGCGAGAGAATAAGCTTGCGAAGAACAAGAATGAAAGAATGCGCAAAATAAGAGAACATATAACATGAATGGGAAACAAATTTTATATTTCTATGAGAAGATAACTTGTGAGAGCTTGTGTTTCACCTTGGGGATGTCATTCCATATGTTTATTGAGGCTTGTGAGTGTGCCAGTGAATTTATTTGCTAGAGAGAGCTCAATGGAGTCATGACACTTAGGTGATAGTCAAGGTTGATAAACTAGTTAGGTGCTTGTTCATAGAGTTGATAAACACTTGAGTAGTGGATTTTCTTGGGGATGAAAAACCATTGGGATACTAGTTGGGTTGATAAAATACTTGACAGGCTCAGATACCCAAGAATTTGTTGAAAGGTTTCATAAAACCTTAGTAGCTGGCCTTGGGGATAATAAAACACTCAAGTACTTGCTCAAAAAGCTAATAAATCTCCTAAAAGTGGACTCTTTACTCTTGGAGTAATTATCCCCCCCCCCTTTTTTTTTCCGAGTAAAAATCCAAGCAGATCCACCCAAAGGGATCTACTCGTCGGTTTATCTATTCAAGCCTAACCCTAAGGGCGTTGAGGATATTTTACCCCGTGTCCTCCTAAATTGGCAAGGTACTTAACAACGAGAACTTGAACAATTGAGCTATCCCTTGGGGATTTAATTTATCCATCTTATAAACATCCCTTCAAACATATATCGTCTTTGTCCTAGAAATAAGTTGAAACTCTATTAGCCTTGGATGAACCCTTGTGGTTGATATTGTATTGAACAAAGAGTCACTTTGGTGTTACAACTGGGGGCTTTTGAGAAATAACCTAAGAAATGGACGTTGCTTCTTACCATTTTTTTATTGGATGTTGGTGAGGGTAATCCTGAGCAATTACCTCCTCAGACTCTGAATCTAGCTCGAGGGTTGGTAGTGCAAGAAATATTGCAGTGTAGTTGGCCTACAGTTGGGTGGAGAGTTGAAGTCCCTCCCTTACATGTTAGTCATTAAGTTAAATAGATAATTTTATCCACTTGTACTTCTATTGCATCGTCAATGTTGAATGTTATTATTATGGGTTACAACAGTAAATTTATTAACATAAATTATAAAGGAATGCCATTATTCTTGGTTGTTGTAATGAGATACACGTGTGATGGTTCTCATGGTTTGGAAGGGGTTTCACGTCCTTGTGACTATTGATAAATTCTTGACTCCATGTTCATTTACTTAGCATGTATGATTAAACTACTAAAATTAATTTACTATCACTATGTGTGCATCGATTCAATGAAAGTGTGGGACAAGAAATTTCTTGTCGCCTATCATAGATATTCATGTCGCGCTGTGCCAAGACTGCTAAAGGGGATTCGAGAGAAGCGAGCATGGTTGATAGAGGTTGCAGTATGGTAAAATTCCCGTCACTTGCCACCAATTTTTTTTTGTTATGCCACATATTAAGGATGATGGTTCACCCCTTCAAGAGCATGTGGGTGTTGTTGATGGAGGGTGGGAAATAATTCCCTTCCGACGTTAAACATGGATGGGTTGATCTGCGTGGAGGTTAGGGACCTGGTGGTGCCCAGGACTTGAGCTAAAGTGGAAAAATCCACGAGGAACACTAATGACATGTACTTGCAATGTGGCATTTAAGGATGCATGGCAGTGGTTGGTGATACCACCTATTTTTGAGTGCTACTTGTTGCTTACAAGGAAACACCCGTGGCTAGAAGCCACACCACTGTAGAGATCAAGACCATAAAGGTGATTGTGGCATAATTATATCACAGGGTATAGAGTATAAAAAGGTCGCGGGATGGGGATTGTCCCCATCACTTAACAAGAAATTGTATGTCGCACCATAATAGATGGAATGGGGTGCCATTCCAAAGAAGGAGCATGGGGCACAACGGTGCTAAGATGTTGTAACGTGGAAAGTGCCATAGTGGACTCCACATGAGGTTTTAGTGCCATGTAGGTGCTATGTGGTAGATCCTTACTAATACGGAAAGGCTTATGGGCCCCAAAATTTAAATGGGCGTAACTTGCAATCCAGAGGTAAAATTGAGGGTAAGTTTATATCGCTGGAAGGATCTTGATGAGCTAAGTGAGATGGTGTAGGAAAAAGTTAATTCTACTAATTTTGGGGAAAGGATAAGTTTATAACCCGATTTCCATAATGATACCTTCAAGGTCACACCAACCATTCATCCAACATTAGTCCAAGGGGATGTGAGGGAGCGTTACAAAGTGGTATTAGAGCATCCATGTTCAACACTTGGATTTTATGGGCTCAAGAACAATGGAATAAAAGGTGAAGGTTTTACACTGGACTCTTAGAGATAATATTTGGAGCTCTATTATAGTGTGGCAACTGAGTGCTAGGTTCAATCCTTGGGATGAACAAGTCTAAGAGGATGAAGCGTATAACTCTGTCATAGAGTGTAGCAATTGTGATGATTGTCTACTATGGGCTAGTGGTAGCATTCGGTCATGCACTGCATGTTGTATGAAAATATTGATTTTGATGTGATTATTATTTTCTAACATTTATACTAACCTAAAATGTGGTGTTTCAAATAGCATCACAACATGTGCTTATGGCAAGTTTTCCAAGGTGATGATTAACATGTTGTATTTGTATTATGGATTGGATAATAGTTATGTGTGTATGACCACACATAAGATGATACAAAATTAAACAAGAACACAAAACAATATAGATATATCCATAAATAAAGAGATGCATAAAAAATAATACTTCATTTCATACATATCAAAGAACTGAATATGCTTACAAACATAATGGAAATAAACTAGCCCGGGGAATGGTAACTTATCTCTGAGAAGAGATGTGACGGCTACATGCCTCTGAACTGTTTTAGAATGAATCTCAAAAGACTTTTTATTATTCAACAACATGGGAAAACCATAAACAACCAAAAACATAACCCCAAGAGATGGAATGCCATGAGTTTTGGGGCCCCGTTGGGTTAATTGGGAAGCCAACTTCCCGGGGTTGTAACTTGGTCATATTATCTCCGTTTGATGCATATGATGTCTCGTTGGAAATATCTCTCCAAATATTATATTATTTTCAGTATTACCATTCCTACATCCCAATGGTACTATTGCGAACCTCAAAAATACGTTATTTAGGGGGTCAAAACTGCTCCGGAAGTTTAGGACCTCAAAAATTACTAAAAATAGTAAATTTTTCTATAAAAAAGGAAATTGATGAAACCGAATGGGGGTATAGGAGGAATAGACATATGGCCACCAATATCCACCTGGATCAGTCCTCCCACCTTAGGAAGCAATAGTCCCCATTGCGTTCAGAGCCTCCATAAGGTGAGGAAATTTCTGTTGAACCTGGTCCCTAGTGAGCCACTTGCCGTGGTAAAAGAGTTGACTTGCTTTGACAAATCGATATAGCTAGATCATATACTGGTGAGTGTTATTGATTTGTGTGTCCATGATCCTGTCAATTGTGGTCTTTTCTACACAACTTGGGTTGAGATTTGTTGGTGTCAGTTGCTTGGCAACGTCGAATGTGTCCAACAATGGGGGAAAGTATGGTCGCAGACGATCCACATTGAATATTGCATGTACGCCAAGGAAAAATGGAATGATTAGCTCGATGGAATTTTCTCCTACAACCTTGGTGATGGTGTATGACTCATATCAGAGTGGGAGAAGCTTGTGGTTGGGCCCAACAAGGCGCTCCTTCTGCAAATGTAACCAAAATTTATCGCCCACCTGGAAGTTGTTTGACACTGGATGTTGATCATGAAACTTCTTGTACTTAGCGTTGGCTCTGTCCAATATGTCATGGACCTACTGGAAGATGTGTTGAATGCGCTCAATGAAGCTGTTAGCCATATCAACTTTGGATTGGACATGATCTGAATCTTCCTCAATAGTTGCAAATGGTATGGCCACATCAATGGGTCATAGTGGCTGGAATCCCAACCCCACCTAAAATGGGTTGTGTCCAGTTGAGTTATGGAGAGATTAGTTTTAGATTTTTTGGACATAGGGGAGGCTTTCATCCCATGTGTGTGGATGCTTCAAGTTGTACATGCATATAATGTGTACAATCATCCTGTTGATGACCACTATTTTGCCATGAGTTTGGGGGTGGAAAGTTGTGGACTTAGTGAGCTTGGTATCTAGCATCAACCAAAGACTTGACCAAAATGTACTTAGGAACCTATTGTCCTGGTATGATATAATGGATTGTGGGATCCAAAAGTGTACCCATACTCATTCTAAGAAGAGCTTCACAGTGGCTTCTATTGTGATACTCTTCTTGCAGGGCGCCATAATGTCCATCTTAGATAATCTATTGACGACCACAAAAACACAGTCATTTCCATGCTTATTGGAAGGAAGGCCCGACATGTAATCCATGGATATGGATTCCCAAGGTCGAATAGGAGCAAGTAGAGGAGAATTTAGGCCTTGCTTCGTGATGGTTGGTTTGGCAATGACACAAGTAGTGCAGGATCTGATGTACTTCCCAATATCCAGTCGAATGTTCAACCAATTAAAATAATTTTGCAGCACTACCACTGTTTTCTCTACCCAAAAATGTCCAGCGACCCAATTGTAGTGTTCCTCCCAAATAATCTTTGCACGATCGCTTGAAGGAACACAAAGGTGTCCCAAGTGGCATAAAAATACACGCTGGAGGTGAAAATTTGGAACTTTCTTGCCTTATAGGAGTGTTTGGTATGTGTTGTTGAATTAAGGATTGCTCTTGTAAAGATGCGGCCACTCCAAAGTCCTATGCCCACTAGACTTGAGCAAAGTGGTCAATGCCATGATCGACAGTTGGCTGAGGTAGTCTGCAACATTGTTGGTGTTTCCCTTCTTGTACTTAATTTTCAAATGGAACTATTGTAGGTATGTTGACCATTTATGATGTCTAACATTTGGAAAATTCCCTTGTGTCTAGATGAATTGTAGGGGTCAGTGGTCCGTGTGGATGACTATTTCCTTCCCCATAATGTAATGCTTCCATTGTCGTAAGGCCTGAATAATGGAATACATCTCTTTTTTATAGGTGGGATACTTTCAGACTATGTATGAAAGTGTCTCACTGTGATATCCCATTGGATGCCCTTGCTGAGTAAGAACTACACCAATAGAATAGTTTGAGGCATTTGTATGAATCTCAAATGGTTGTTGCAGGTTTGGTAATGTGAGTACTGGTGTAGAGAAGAGGCTATGCTTCAACTTGGTTATGTGTTCCGAACAATGATGTTTTTCAGCGCCAATATAGAGTCTATAGGCCTCATCCTTATTCTGTACCAACACTATCGAGCTCCCACAGGGTGATGAACTCGACCTGATGCGCCCTTTCTGAATCTGCCTCTTGATTTCATTGTTCTCCAGGATAGAGTGTTGATAGATCATTCCATTGGGAAGCGATGCACCTAGGGTCAGATCAATGGAGTTCTTGACCTGACAGTGTATATGTACCCCTGTGGGTGAGGTGAAAATGTCCTTGTACTCCTCTACGACCTTGTCCATATGTTTCTTCCATGTGAAGGAGCCCTGTCTGGAGGCTGTGGACACAAAATTCTTCTTTCCCTGAGGGTGAATCATATGGAAAACAAATTTCCCGGTCTGGGAAATGATCTTACTGCATTTATTTTAGTGATAAAAGAGATGGTGGTAGGCAGTGCTACCTTCAGTATCCTGTACAAATTATTTCCCAAAGTAATAATAATAGTGCGAAGCCTAGACTCATACACAACATGTCACTTCCACAAGTATGGTTGTCATGAAAATACGTCAAAAACTTTAAGAGGAGAAACATCACACAATACCTCATTTGTTAAGGGCTTGATGTTGTAGGGAAAGCGACACTATTGGATGACACAAAGATCTCGCCCTTGGTGAAGCCACCCGATGGTGTATGAATGTAGGTGTGTTGTGGTCGGTAGGCCCAGCCGCTTCACGAACTTTACTGAAATGATGTTATTTTTTCTCCCACTATCGATAATGAGTGTCAATGGAGAAACCTTCACCCACATATGTGAGTGGATAGGCACTCTCCCTCCTCTGGATCTTCAGGTTCATTCTTCTGGATCTTGGTGGTGGAAATGGTGGCATTGGGTTCTGCATCAGTAATATGCTTCTCGTTTTCATTTCCCTTGTCAGGTTATGATTCAGAGTCAGAACATGCATTTGATCCGGAAAAATTTAGCTTGACTACTAGTGACTTGTTGGTCCAACACTCACTTGTGTTGTGAGTGGGGCTCTTATGGAATTCACACCATTTCCTTGTGTCCTTGTTTGTCTTCGTGGTATTTTTCTTTGCTTTCGTATTCAACAGGTTGTCCTAGGTCACCCCTCTTAGGCTTTTTCCTTTGTACTATAGTGTGGGGCGCCTTTTCCTTGCTTCAGATTCACATATCCAAAGTCTTTGTTCTTCTATTTAAATTTCTTCTCGATCTTAACAATGTTTCGATAGGTAGCGCCAAGCGAGGATATGTCCAAGAAGTACATCTCAGCCTAGATGTACTTGTGTAGATAGCCGCAGAACTTGAGTACCCAATGTCGCTCATAATCCTTGATACCAAACTTCGTGTGAAGGGTATGAAAAATATTTGTGAACTCTGGGACATCTTGGTCCCTTCCCTGTTGCATCATGGTCCACTTTATGCATTTATCTTCATAGCTCCCGAAAGGGTAATTATGCTCTTTGATTGCCTCTCAGAAGGAATTCCAAGTTGGTGTAGCTAAGAATGTTGAGGGTTCACTCTTTTACCTCTTCTCGCAGTAGGTTTCCCACCGGTCCTTGACGTGGAGGGAAACTTTGAGGAGTGCAAAAGTAATATTTTCCCACTTGGAAAAGTCATGAATCAAGAAATATCATTTTAGCAGATTTAACCATGTATTTACGAAATTCACATATATCTAAATTTCAAATATGGGTATGTCAAATGTAACTTGTACCTTCAAGGGAGTAGTGCTCGCAGAGTGGCAGTTGGAAGAAGATGAATTGACTGTGGCTAATTGTCAAAGGATATGGGAAAAGTTGTCCATCATCGCGTTCCTTTGTCACTTGAGGGCTTCTTCGAGCAATATTTTGAAAGGATATCCCGCTCTCTCATCTTTCTTTTCTTCTGCCATGGGATTCCGTTGGGGTTTTCAAGGTTGATCTTGCAAGGGTTCAACCAGTTCGAGCCCTAACTCCTTATACCCCAACCTTGTTTGGGACATGCAAAGAAAAATAGAGAAGGAGCAGATCGCTCTGATACCACTGATTCAAACTTAAACAAGAACACAAAAGAATACATATATAACCACAAATGCAAATATGCAACATAAATAACACTTCATTTCATTAATATCAAAGAAATGAATATGTTTAAAAATAGAATGGAAATAAAATAACTCGAGTGAAGGTATCTTATCTCTGAGAAGAGATGTGGTCGCTACATGCCTCTAAGCTGTGTTAAAATGAGGCTCAAAGACATTTTTTTATTATTAAAATACAAGGGAAAACCCTAAACAACCAAAACCCTAACCCCAAGAGATGGAACTCCAAGATTTTGTGCGCCCTGTTGGGGTTAATTGGGCATCCAACTTCCCGGGGTCGTAACTTGGTCATATTATTTCCGTTTGACACATACGATACCTTGTTAGAAATATCTCTCCGAGTACCACAATATTTTCCGTAGGACTATAAATACCACATACCTCAAAAAAATGCCGTTTAGGGGGTCAAAAATGCTCCGAAAGTTTAGGAAATGGAAAAATGCTAAAAATAGTAAATGTTGCTATAAACAAGGAAACTGATGAAACTGACTGGGGGTCTAGGTGGAATATGCAGGTGGTCACCAATATCCACCTGGATCATAAGAAGACACTGGGGATGAACAACAGGATGAAGCAACACGATGACGATAAATTCTAGTATTTTCAAGAAGAAGAGTCAGTTGGGAAGATGATAAAGGAAGACTCTCCTGACTAGATAGATACCATTAGAAGCATAAGAGATGAGAGAAGAAGTTACACAGTTAACAATGGAAAGGCTTGTTATGGCTCAAGAGAATAAAGAAGTAAATTCCATCATATTGTAGAATCTATCATATTTGCAAAGGAAGAGGCAACATTATATTGGTGATAGGCACCTAGGAAGAGATAAAGATAAGCAAGGTCCCTGAAGACTTGGAAGGCATGAATTGAAGGTGGATGGTGCTAAAGGCAGTAGATCCAAGAAAATGTATAGAAAATCAAGTGAGGATACAAAGAGAGGGGAAACTTCATTGAGTACTTCAAAGAGGAGGTTAGGAAGTCATGAGCGATTGTCTAGTGCTACAACTAAGAGACATTGCCAGTAGAGAAGGAAAGGAAAATATCTCATGCCAAAATAATTTAATAAGGAAAGACCTCCTACATTTGATAGAGAGGTGAGGGAGGAATAAGAAGCATAGGCATGGTTTCTTGGAATGAGGAAAATTTTCAGGGTGCATGATTACTCTGAAAATATGAAGGTTAGAATAGCTGCCTTCAGCTTGAGATGGAAGGAAAATATCTAGTGGGAACACTGATGAATGTCAAGGAAATTCAAGAGGAGGAGCTCTCTTGGAGGATATTTGAGAGGTATTTTCGAGAGAAGTACCTGTCTGAGAGATATTATGATAAAAATTCCAAATAATTTTATGATAACAAGCTAGGGAAACTAACAGATGATGAATATACAACTAGATTCTTGGATCTACTGAGATACATGCTTTACAACAAGGATAAGGTATCTCAAATGGTTGCCACAAGCATCCATGTACAAAATATAATTTGATGAGCCTAAGACCTTGGAATATTATATCAGGAAGATGAAGCATTGTTATGAACAATCCAAACACAAGTATGAGTACAAGGCTGATTGGAAAGCAAAGGGAAAGCCCAACTATAAAGGAAAAGGGAAGAAAACTACAAGACACTAGCAAGGTGGAAGTGTGAGGTTCACCACTTCTATAAGAGGTGAGTTTCAATAGAAAACCGCTACAGTTAACAAAGACCACCTCTCAAAGTTTGCAAGAGAAGAAATAAATGGGTCTAGAGGGAAACCCATAGAGTGTTGGAAATATGGGGAAGACCAATTATGAATGGATTATCCTTAGTTACAAAGGAGATATCCAAGGTTGTACAATGTGTAGGAAGTGGAGAAAATAAATGACATGGCTCAGAGCATACCATGCATCTATGTAGCACTGGATAATAGGCAGGTCGAAATGGAAGGTACAGTCATTAACCAGTCTATTTCAATTTTGATTGACCTTAGTTCCAATTCTAGTTATGTAAGTCCACATGTTGCAAAAATGTGTGTGCTACAAATATGATAGGTTGTGGTTGGTCTATTTTTCCATGGGGACTAAGAAACAGGTTGAAGATGTGGTGAAGTTATGCCTAGTCATGATAGGTGGCATGCCCACAACTACAAATATAAACTTATTACCATTCGGTTAATACGATGTATTAGTCAGTTTGGATTGACTGGAAAGCCATAGTACCAAAGTCGATTGCTTCAAAAAATAAATTGAATGCCTTAGCAACAAAGGGGAAGCGGTGATGCTGCAAGGAAACATGAAGCAACTGACAATTCAACAAATCATTGCATTGCAATTGAAGTGATGCAACAAAAAGGGATGTGAGTTGTACGTTCTCCAAGTGACCAACGACTTTGAAGGTAGCAGGAATAGTTGGGGAGAGCATCCTATCTTGAAACAATTCAATGATATATTTCTTGAAGATATCCCAAGACTACTGCCAAGGAGGGAAATTGATTTTTCCATTGTATTATTACCGAGTGTTGAGCAAATTAATTGTTCCTAAAAGGACCAATTAACTACCACACATTAATTTATTAACCAATTGTAGTACTCAACAACCCCCATTAGTTTTGATAGTTGAAATCATAAATAATGGGGACCCTTTTAAACCTATATAAAATCCCTTAGTTTTAATAAAATAAGGCAATTTTAGTTTTTGTTACCAAAACATAGCTGAACGAGAAAATTCCATTATAGAATTTTTTCATATCAGAGATTAGGCTCATATGAATAATATTCATAAAGTAACCCTATATGCTTTTGTGTATTACCCGGAGATCTTAGTCGGAACATATAAATATCGTAACATGCCTTAAAGAGAAATTGCGATAAAATCTTCCCTCGATCAAAGTTCCCAATACTTTAAGTCTAAACGTTATAAAGTGCTACTTGGTGAATATAATAATAAAAATCACGACCCCATAAAAATGCTACGTAGCATGTCAGAGTTTTCAAATATCACAACTTTTTATTTAAGCATCGCTCCATAACTGTAATATCACTCATTGCTGATCCTCTGATATCACTCATCGTCGATCCTCCGATATTACTCATCTCCGATACTCTGATGTTCCCATATCTCTGATAAATCCCTCCTGTCCATATAGGAACTTCCATATTTGGACTTCTATATCGAGTGTCACACTTTGAAACCTCTGATATCACATCTCCGATACAAGATCTTTGATCTCCCTTCCCTCTCATAATTATAACTGTTAAATATTTAAGCAAATTCTATCAGAGAGTAAGGATATCACATATAAAGGTTCAACAATAAAATTTCTCCGATAAAATCTTCCGATATGCTGACATGTACAAAGCCCATGTGAATTCACGTGTTATCATTCAATGGAAAAATGTAGCGAATTTATGATTTCAAAGTTTTAAAAGATTTAATCATTACAACTTGATATCACAAAGTATTTTCTCATAAAGACATGAATTGATATGAAAATTAGTTATTTTCTCTAAGGAATTCTCTGGTTAAGAAAATTCCTCTCATTCCTACGTTTTCCATTCGCAAGCCAGTCTTGATAATTTAAGCTCGGCTCAGATGTCTAAGGATTCTAAAGAAAAAAAGAAAACCAAAGTTCAACAATAGCCGATTCGTCCTCCACCTGAGATTACTGAAATGTCACCATTATTATCCGATACAAACTACACTCCAGATGCCAAAATATCTTCCTGGGAAGCTATGTACAAGATTTTTGAAGATGAAAAACCCAGTATAACAGAAAGAAAATCCATGGCGATGATTCTACCTTAGTTTCTGAATCTACTTGGGGTGATGTCACCAATTCTTTCTTACACAGAATTTTAGCCTGACCAAAGATCCTTCCGTATAAAAATATGGTTAAATGGGTCATTGATCATGTGAATATTTAATAAAGAGTTTTCCTAACTGAAAAAAAAATAGTTGTTGGGTTATTTACCAACAATGATTTGAGAAAAATGTATTGTTCCCGCATCAAAAGAAATTTGATAATAAATTTGTACAGAAGTTTATGAGAGAATATGCGGACCAGTCAGAGCCTATCAGATAATGGAGGAGAGATCCTAACAAACACAAGTGTGAGGATAAGGGTATGTATGTCATTGCTTGTCTTTCCGGTCCATTCTGTTTTATAGTTGCTATGATGTGTAGAATATATGGTTACCCTAATATGAAAAAGTTATCAGACCAGTGGGTACCACTTATTGATGCTACCTCCGATGGATATATTATGGATTGGGGAACTATATTGTTTGATAGTATAGGCACCCAATTCCTGAATTATAGGAAAAAATGTAGTTTTTCTCAGAACAGAGTTCCCCCTTTCTACATGAGTGCCTATATAATGGACTCTATCTGTTTCACCTTTGATTTTACATCCATGGGATGGAAATGGACCATAGAGGACCCTACTCCTATCCCTATCAATCATGACATACTATGGGAATAAAAATTACACCCTCATTTATATAAAATTTTCCATGGAGTTATGCTACACATTCACCATAGTGTCTTTGATGAAAAATACCCTAGGCCTTCACCTGAAGCTAATAACGATTTTTTATCAATTTGGAAATGGCTTGGAGAAGAATCCTTCACTTATGTTCAGATATTCGAAAACCTTGAAAACCCTCCTATTTTACCCCTGTATGTTCCAGATAATCTCCTTTCCTGAGAGATATCTCACTAAACGATAGGGAGTGGTATTTAGAAGGTCTCGAAGGATGCTAAAAAGATAATGTGGCCTACCTTTCCTATCCAATATGGTGTCTATGCTCTAGAAAATTTCAAGCATGATGGTCTTGAGATTGAAGAGATTCAATGTTTAAACTTTCTAACTTTTCCCAATAGGCAATATGATCCTAAAGATACTACCAAGAATGTCATTGCACAAGAAAAACTTAGGAAATTTATGCATGAGCTAGAGAAATTTGATGATTTATTTGAATTCGTTTCTAACTATTTAGCGGTCGAAAAACAAGCAGCAACACAGTTAGTTCCTGAATAATTGAATCAATTCCATCAATACATAGATAAAATAATAACTCACTTTCCTATGGATTTGTTTAGAGTTCATCAACAAAACACAGAACAAGCTAAATCTTTGGCTACTTCAGCACAAGGTACTGATACATCTCAGGAAAAAGAGACTTGCACTTTATCCTTTTCATAGAATATAGAAACTCAGTCAGGCAACAAACTTGATTAAATATGGGAGATATTTAACCAAGCTATGCAAACAATAGGGCTTCAAGATATGAACATTCCATTGTATAAAAGGTTACACATATTCCTGAAGATATTGAGAAGACATTGCTTACTAGTGGGGCTTCCGTTAAGAATATGGACATTGATGATCTAGAAGTCATTGTGGTATTTACGACCTCTGAGGTCTTTTTGGAAATTGAAGAGATTCCTCCTTTAGATATATTCTACAGTCCCCAACAAAAATTTATGGTTGAGAGATAGAAGAAAAGGAGGAAAATTGATCAATCACATGCCTTAGTCCATGTAGGTACTTCTTTTGAAGTGGTATGGAAAGGTAAACATTCCACCCTTGCAGAAGATCTTGGAAGGCTCTGTTAGTGTCGGTATCTTCATCCCTCCATCAGAGATCAACTTCCTCTTGTTGCATTGCATTCTTAGGTGTCTCATTCAGTCAGCTGCATTCCATTAGGAGCATGGATTGTCTAACGGTAGTGGTTTTTTTTTGCTCATGTCCCTCATGTCATATACCTGCTGGCCTATTTCTGTTCATTAAAATCATTTACAGTCATTTTTGGTCTCATAGTTTGCAAAGAATCATTTTTAGGGTTTTAGTCGCATTAGGTCTAGGGTTTTGTTAATCCGGTCTTCAGAATTCCTAATAAAGGTCATCAGGCACATGAGGAAGTTCGACATCTTGAAGATCTTGAGTTTGACGAACAATTTGAGTTGTCGTTGTTTGAGACTAAGTCTCAAAGTGCTATTGATTCTACTGTCCAAAATCCAGAGTTTATCAAATATCTTGAAATTGAACAGGCTAATAGATCCATTGGCAGTTACATTTTGAATATTCAGAATACCATTGTGGAAAAAAACATCCCTGAATTCATAGTGTCTGCATCTACAACTCTTGGGTCATCGACAATTACATCTGGTTCACAAATTCCTACCGAGCCTCCTTTCATTCCTACCATTCCCGTGCAACCTTATATCTCTGATCAAAAATCTACAGTAGTATCACCTCCATCCACACCACATACACCTCGTACATCAACTGCTCCGACTCCTCCTATATCCCTAAGACCAGTTGTAAATCCACTCAGAGCAATGGCTGCCAATTTGCACCCCTCGTGTTGCCTCAAAACTTGGATGACATGCCCGCTGATTATCAAAGAAAAATTCCATTATTTGATGGCACTCCTCAAAGTGTTACTGCTCAGCAACATGTGGATAGGATGGTAGATTTCTTTGACCTTCATGAGATTGATGCGGAAAATGTGACCGTGAGATTGTTTGTACAAACCTTTGGAGGTGAAGTGAGGAAATGGTTCAGAGCTTTGCCGGCGAGAAGTATTACTACATTGCCTAATCTTCAGAGACAATTTTTGGATCGATGGGAAGTGCAGAAAGATCCTCTCCAGATCCTTTCCGAGTATGAAAATATCAGGCGGAATGTTGGTGAGTAAGTTCAAGACTATTGTATTAGATTCAATTCTGTTTACAATGCAATTCTTGCTGATATAAAGCCACCTAGGGGATCAGATTTGATTAATTTTCCAGATGGATTCGATCCTGACATGGCTTATCAATTGAGGGAAAGAAGTTCAGCCACTTTAGAAGATATGCAGAAAATTGTAGTCAACGTTGAAGCTAATTTGCTTGCCAGGAGAGCTAGAACGAAAGCTGAAAATAAAGTAGTAATAAAGGAAGAGGTTTCCACTTCAGATCAAGTGCTTCGTAAGATGGAAAATATGTTTGAAAGATTAACACTTGATAAACCTGAACCACAGATCAGAAATCCTAACTTTCGTGGCTAGCAGCAACCGCAATTCAGAATCAAGCAACGAGAGCAGCGAGCACAAGAACCAGCAGTACAACAACAAGTGAAGACACCTTTACAACAGAATTTTGTTGGTCTGGAATCAGATGATGAAGAGAATGTAATAGGATAAGAGAATCATTTATTTAAACCTGATGATGTGCCAATTTTTATCACTGAAGATGAGGAGTATTCCGAAAGCTCAGCTATAAAAAAAGACGAAGATTTCATCCTGGAAAATGAGACAGCTCTTGAAGAAGAGTCTGATGAGTATCAGAGGGGATATATGAATGCCTTGACAGCCCAGCAACGACAATATTCACTCAAAAGTAGAAATGTGCCCATTAATCCAATTCAAAATAGAAAGGAAGTTTTAGCACCAAAGAATGATTCACCCGTTGCGCAGAAGAAGGGAAAAGAGACAGCTGATCCCACTACTAGAAAATCCCCATCAGCAAATGAAAGATCCAATCAGCCAATTGTATCAAAGGAGAAAACAGAAAAGAAGGATGTTCCAGCTAAAGAGGTAGAGAAAATTTCAATTTTTAACTTAGAAAATGAAATTGCTAAGTTAAAAGTATCCATTCCTTTGACTGAATTGATGAAGAATAGCAGCTATAAGGTTCAGATGTCTAAGATTTTGAATTTAGATCCATTTTCTGATATGGTAAATGTGGAAGATGATCAACCTGAGTTGATTTTTGGTCCAGCATTGGATGGTGAGTCTCCAGATAGTGATGTGCCTCCTTTTTATATTAGCCTTAGATTGCATGATTATGTGTTACACAATGCTATGTTTGATTCCGGAGCCTCTCATAATCTCATGCCTAGGGAAATCATGGAGAAATTGGGATTGGATATCACTAGAAAGTATCATGATCTTTATTTTTTTGATTCTAGTAGAGTAAGATGCATTGGGCTTATCAAAGATTTGGTGGTCAGTTTGGATCAGATTCCTACTAAAAATGTTTTGATGGATGTGGTTGTGGCGGATATTCCTCCTAGATTTGGCATGCTTCTTTCCAGATCTCGGGGAGCGAAACTTAAAGGGACATTGCAGCTTGATTTCTCCTATGCTACTATTCTTGTGTTCGGTCAGATGAGAAAATTATATCGGGAGCAAAAGATGAAGTATATGATCACCAACAAGGAGACACTGGTAAATCATCCAATCAATTATGTACATACTAATTTAGAATCATTTGTTTTGTATTCAAATAGTTTCAATGATGTAAATAGCCAATTAGTTGAAGTAGAAGATATTCCAGAAATCACTGAGAATTTCAGAGAGGTCTTAAAGAAAGAGAGACAAAAACTTGAAAGTACCGCTGAGGAATCAGCCTTCCGACAGCAGCAAAATGTTGATGGACAACAAGCAGAAATAATAGAGCAAACAAAATTTCAGCACTTGGAAGAGGATGAAGATGGTTTGTGGACCATGGATTTTGATGGTGCAGTAGGAAATGACGGTGCTAGAATTGGAATTTGGGTACGCAGCCCTTTTTCCTCCCCAAACAAAGTACAGAGTAATTTAAGGGTCTGTACTTATAAATTGGCTTTTGATTGTTCAAATAATGAGGCTAAATATGACACTTTAATTGCTGGTCTGAAAATTCTTATAAAGTTGAATGCTAAGAGGATTGCAGTGTATGGCGACTCCAAGTTAGTTATCAAGCAAGTGAAAGGTGAATACCAAGCTAAGCATCCTCGAATGTGGGCTTACCAAAATTCGGTTCTAGATATCTTGAGATTGTTTTCAGATTATACTTTGACTTGTGTCCCTCGTATTCAGAATGGTATTGCAGATGCACTTGCAAAAACAACAAGCAATTTGAAAATTCCGATGAACTCAAGTAACAATTTTGAAATTCATGTGAAGCATCGTCCGATCGTCCTAGAAAATCAAAGGTATTGGCAAGTGTTTCAAGATGACGAAGAAATTGATGAATTTCTATAAAATGAAGGTAAATTCAAAGACACTTCTATTGATGTGGAACATGATGATGGTGAGGCGGATGTGCAAGTAAATCAAATGGAAGTCTTGCAGCTGAAGGATAATGTCATTCCTAAAGGCCTAATACCTCTAGAGGAGCTTTTTGGCCAAGATGACATAGCTCGAAAACCAACCTTGCGGCCAACCGAGAAAGGAGTTGAGGATGTGAACATTGGATCAGCAGAAAATCCAAAAAATGGTGAAATTGTCTAAAGCATTGCCCCCACAAGTAAAAGCAAATAATATCAGTTTATTGTCTTCCTTTGCTGATGTATTTTCTTGGGACTATTAAGATTTGAAGACATACGACACAAACATAATTCAACACACCATTCTGATCAAACCAAATCAAAAGCCCTTTCGGCAGAAGTTGAGAAGAATAAATCCAAATTTGCTGCCCTCAATAGAGAAGGAAGTGAATCGGTTGTACAAGGCTGGTATCATCGTTCCCATAAGATTTTCAAATTTGATTTCTAATTTGGTGCCTGTGCGCAAGAAAACAGGTGAGATTTGCTTATGCATTGATTTTAGGAATCTGAATAAGGTTTCTTTGAAAGATAATTATCCATTGCCCAAAATGGATCACATACTTCAGCGAGTAGTTGGAGCATCTCGTATGTCGCTACTCGATGGTTATTCCGGCTATAACCAAATTATGGTTCATGAGGATGATAGAGACAAAACAGCGTTCACCACTCCGTGGGGAACTTTCCATTATGCTAAAATGCCTCTCGGTGTGAAGAATGCTGGTGCGACCTTTCATCGAGCAATGGATATGGCATTTTCAAATGAGAAGGATGTTTTTCTAGTTGTGTATCTTGATGATTTTACAGTCTTTTCTAATTCAGATGAAGAGCACCTTTACCATTTGAAGATTGTTTTTCAGCGGTGTAGAAAATATGGTGTGTCACTCAATCCGAAGAAGAGTTTGTTTGCCATGGATGAGGGCAAGCTTCTTGGTCATATTATATCAAAGGATGGCATCTGCATTGATCCAGCTCGAGTAGAAGCGATTCAGCAAATTGATCTTCCCCGAAACAAAAAGGAGATCCAATCATTCAATGGTAAGATGAATTTCCTACGTCGCTCTGTGCCCACTCTTGCAGAACATTTAAGGGAAATCACAAACATGCTCAAGAAAGATAGTGTAGTGAAGTGGACTGAGGAGGCTGTAAAGTCTTTCAATTTAGTGAAATTGGCTCTTTCTTCAGCTCCGGTTTTGATCAGCCCGGACTATACTCAGGATTTTATTTTGTTTTCATTTGCTTCAATTCATACTATGGTAGCAGTATTGATGCAGAAAAGGGATCAGCATGAAAAACCAATTGCTTTTTTCAACCAAACCATAAGAGATGCAGCCTTAAAGTATAACATTATTGAAAAGCAAGCTCTTGCCTTAGTGAAAGTGTTGAAATATTTTCGAGTATATATTCTACATTCTCACATTCTTGCTTATGTTCCTAATGCTACTGTTAAGGATGTATTAGTGCAAACAGATCCAGAAGGGAGACGAGGCAAATGGATTGCTGCCTTGTTGGAGTATGATGTGGAGATAAAGCCTACAAATCTTATCAAAGGACAAGGGCTGGCTAAGCTAATGGCTAAGTCAAATTTGCATGCCTTGGACATTAATCTCATTGCTGCTATGTCTGAGGAAAATGAAGAAAGTTCGCTAATTCAGGTATCAGAAATATTTGTTCTTTCTCCTTGGTATTCAGATATTGTATATGTGCTCCAAAATTTGTCACCACCGCCAAGCATGGCTAAAAACAAAAGTATGAATCTAAAATTGAAGGCTGCCAAGTTTTGTATCATGAATAATGCACTCTATTGGAAATATCTAGGTGGTGTTTTGCTGAATTGTTTGGTTGAAGAAGAAGCAAAGCAGATTATGGAGGATTTTCATAAGGGAGATTGCGGAGGTCACCTTTTCTAGAAAACAACGGCCAAAAAAATCTTGAGAGCAGGATATTATTGGCCGAATCTCTTTGCTGATGTGTACAAAACTGTCAAAAGCTGTCATGAATGTCAGATTTTTGAAGGGAGGAAAAAATTGCAGCCTTTGCCGCTCAAGCCCATTGAAGTAAGTGCTCCTTTTCAGCAGTGGGGTTTGGATTTCATTGGAAAAATCCATCCTGCTTCTTCAACTCAGCATAAGTGGATCCTTACAGCGACGGATTATTTCACTAAATGGATGGAGGCGATTCCCACCAGGCAGGCCACAGATTTGGTAATAATTTCATTTATTGAGAACAATATTTTATCTCATTTTGGTTGTCCAAATAAGTTAATTACTGATAATGCAGCAACTTTCAAATAAAAAATAATGGTTTATTTTTGTGATAAGTATCAAATCACTTTGGGGCACTCAACCGCTTATCATCCACAAGGCAACGGATTGGCTGAGTCCTCGAATAAATCTTTGGTCAACATTATCAAAAAGCTGCTGGAAATAAATAAGAAAGGTTGGCATAAGAAATTGGTTAATGCACTTTGGGCAGACAGAGTGAGTCAGAAGAAATCTATAGGTATGTCCCCTTTTGAGCTCGTGTATGGCGTTGACACGATATTCCTGACCTCTCTTGCAGTTCCAGTGGTCAAACTTCTGCAGGAAGCTGTCAGCGAAGATGATCATATGCAATGGAGAATAAATGAAATGATCCATTTACAACAGACTAGAGAGGAGGTTTTTCAAAACACTCTCAAGCTGCAAGAGAGAATCAAGAAGATATATGATCGAAAGGCAAAGGTGGACAAGTTTCAATTGGAAGAAGTGGTGCTGAAATGGGATGCAAGAAACGAAGATAAAGGTAAGCATGGCAAGTTCGAGAATATTTGGAAAGGACCCTTCAAAGTTGCTGCATATCAAGGCCAAAATGCTTTCCTTTTGAAGGAAATGAATGGAGAAGATTGTCCAGGAGGGACGGTCAATGGTCGGCTGCTCAAGCGGTATCATTTTGAAATGTTTTCTGCGGTTTTATATTATCACTGTATATACCGGTTTGTTTAAATTTCATTGCAAGTGTGTGCTGTCATCATTCCTTCAGTTTGGGGCCCGAGGTGAAGGCTATAAATCTGAAGATTGATTTCAGTTTGGTTTGATTTATTGAGTCAGGTCTTTCAGTCGTTTTGGTTTCAAAATTGAGTCAGTTTGAGTCAGTTTTTAATCCTCACTATAAGTCAAGAGTCTTGTTTTGGTTTGTCGAAGTTATTGATTCCATAGCCCAATGGACGAAAGGCACTGCCTACTTTCCCAGAGATCTGTAGTTCTTGGCACCTCCATGGAGCTACCATCCCCATTGGAGCTAATGTTAGTGTCGGTATCTTCATCCCTCCGTCAGAGATCAACTTCCTCTTGTTGCATTGCATTCTTAGGTGTCTCATTCAGTTAGCTGCATTCCATTAGGAGCATGGATCATCTGACGGTAGTGGTTTTTTTTTTCTCATGTCCCTCATGTCATATACCTGCTGGCCTATTTCTGTTCATTAAAATCATTTACAGTCATTTTTGGTCTCATAGTTTGCAAAGAATCATTTTTAGGGTTTTAGTCTCATTAGGTCTAGGGTTTTTTTAATCCGGTCTTCAGAATGCCTAATAAAGGTCAGTAGGCACATGAGGAAGGTCGAAATAAGGTTTCAGTGCAAATTTTTTTCATTATTATATGTTTAATAATCATTTTTCTTCAAAACTCTGTTTTGAAGAAAAATTGTCTATTTCATTATCATGTAAATAAATGTATGTGATTTTCAAGTTTTTCAGTTGTAATAATACTCCACTCGCAACCCTGGTCGCCTTTGCGAAAGCCCCATGCCATTCATTCCCTGCAAGATAGACATAAAGCTCGTCATTCAGTCCAAAAGCCAAAAGCAAGCAAAATAGAGTTATTTTGAAAAAATGTCAAGTTTTCAACATTACAAAGTGGGTTTCAAATAAAAAAAATCAAAATCCTTCGCATAGAAGATACTTTCAAGTTTAAAACTTCATTTGTGTGCCAAGGAGAACCCGTGAGGAGTGAAGGAAGAAGCTTGAAGGGCAGACTGTGTTGAAGTTGCAGAGCGCGACGCGTTGGGCAGGTGTCGCGATGCATCGGGCGTGTGCGGCGCATTGAGTCGACTGCCTGTGTGTGAATTTGAACCAGCGTGGCACATTGGAAGGGTGCGGCACACTGGGTTGGTTACGCGGCGCATTGGCCCGGAACACAAATTTTTTGCCATTTCTTCAAAAAATCCAAATCGACTCGGTCTCCCTTGCTCCAAGTAAGTCCATGCAACCTTGTAATTGCCATGAACAAGTATTTGGTGTTGATTATGAGATTGATTATGAAGATTTGAATAAAAAAACTCAAAACCCTATTCTCTTGTTTTAAGATTTCTCATAGGGTTTTAAAATTGGTTTTTGTGTCAAACACTTCCATTCCCCACCTTGTTTTTTCCACCCCCTCACTGTTATCTTATCATAGCAGCTCATCCCCTATCCCCTTACATCCCTAAAGTCACTCATTTCTCTCCCATTCTCATTATCCCCATCCCACTTGTAAACTTTTCCAAACCCCAAGTTTATCCCAAGAATTTAAGTGGTTGTCCCTTGTCCCTAAACTTATCAAATCACAGTTTTCAAAAGGCAAATTTCACTTGATAAAAGTCCATTATTCCCATTATCATATTCCTCCATATTCCCTCCCATATTACCTCATATTTGGAAATCAAATCAAAACACCAAAATTCTCATTTTCATCCAAGATAACATAGACCTTGCACAAACCTTGGACATCATGGAGATAGATACCGATACATCTTATGATTGAGACAGTGATTCCACCACTGAACTACATGCACCTAGAAGGCCTCATAAGAGTGGTAGACATGTGAGGGAGGAGCCCACCTCATTGGCTGAATTGCAGGCTTGTCCACTTGCTATGGCATGTTTTCGAGAGCAGTCTTGTTATCAATTTTGTGAAATGGTTGAAAGGGTCCATCATCATCAGGATTTGGCTCGTTTGTTTGTGTTGCATTTACATGATGGTCGGGTCACCCTTGCTGGTGTGACATTCACTTTAACACCTGAAACTATCTCTCAAGCAATCGGAATACCGAATGTTGGAGAACAATGGAACAAAAGACAGCAGGTTGACAGAGTGCATTATGAGCCATATATCAGGCCTAGCTTTGTGAAAAAAATCAGCAGGGTGTTTCGTTTCTGGTTCCTAAAGGATTCCTATGCTCCTCTGATGAAACTTATTATCAGATATTTTAGTTGTGAGGGCCGGTTTTCACGTCTCTATGCCTATCATATAAGGTTATTGATGCATTTTACCAGGGTGAGGGTGATGAACCTCCCTTATTTCATGTGCCAGAATATTGAGAGAATGACCACTCTCGTGCAAAGGAAAACTCCTGAGCAGCAGTACAACAACATCTATCACTTTGCACTCTTCAAGATTGTGGTTTTGCATCAGCTCGGCTTGCAGGGTATTTCACGGGAGGATTTCGTTTCTAATGATTTCTTCACATCTCCTCAGGTTCCTTCGGAGGTTGTTCATGATGCAGGTGAACCTTCATATCAGCATGAGGGTTAGGAGACAGAGACTACTAGTGTGCCAATGTATGTCACTTATCATAGAGGCACCAGAGGATTATTTGCAGCAGCCCGACGAGTATTATCTCCACCTGGGGTGGAAGGGGTCTCGCTTCCATCATCAGCAGCACAGGTATAGGTACAGGATAGAGGTAAGGGTCCCATGCAAGATGAGGGGCCTTCAGGAGGCCAGGATACAGGATTCATACTCATTGATGAGGATTTGAGCTCACCAAGCTCAAAGTTGAGAGAGACTATTCAAGAGCAGAAGGCGGAGATAGACACTTTGTTCGTCAAGTTGCAAAGAGCCCAATGGATTATCAACTACCTTGAGCAGCGAAACAAATAGTTTGAATATCAGAAAACTATCATGGAGTTGCAAAATATCCGTGAGAACCGGCAAACTGCCCAAAGAAGCCAAACCAAGATGACATCCATTGAGCGAGAGATTGAGGCTGATCGAGAGAATTTGCTTGAGAGGGTCAATATTCATCTGGAGAAGCTGTTGGAGAAGGCCAACAAGGAAAATAACATGTTAAGGCACATGAAGAATCATTATTGGGCAATAAATCATGTCTGCAAGGCACGAATCAAGATCTTGAAGGCAAAGCTAAAGAGGGCATTGAAGCGTCGCAAAAGGCATGATAGATTCCAAATTTTTGCCAAAGCTTCTTTGGCCCAGAATAGCGCATGATGGTGGAAATTTAGCCCAAATTTCAAGAAATTTGGGACACATTTTGTCAATTTTGAATTTTGTGGCCTTAACACAGATTTTCCTGCCCGACGCGTCGTGCCACTTGGCACGCACTTATGATTGGCAGCTCCTCTTGGGTAAAAATTGATATTTTTGGTTTTTTTTATGAAAATTTATGCATTCCTACCCATTACCTAGAGATTTTGACAATTTTTGGGTTGTCGGAAGGGTCAAAAACACCCTAAAAATGACCTTTCTGCCCCTTTTTGGACACACAGGAAGCAGTGTTGGGAAAACTCATTTTTGGAGGGGAAAATGGAAACCAAATTCAGAAATTCCACTTGGGTTGGAAATTCGACAGGCAGAGCTTTCCAACGAGCTATCCTATGCTCAATTTGGACTTCGAGAAGGCCCTCAAATTCAGCTCCAAAGTGGCGCAACGCATAGAGATTTCAGGCGCGACCCATTGGGAATTTTGGCCTAGTTTTCACTCAGCAGCTCAGATTTTCGCTTAGCTTTGGCCAGTTTGACTTTTTCATCTTCAAATGTGAAACTCTTGATGTAACTTGATGTAATTTTATGGATTTGATGTAATTTTGAAAAAAATTCACTCATGTAAGTAGATTCATTCACCAAAAAGTGAATTGTAACTGAATGAATCGGTTTCCTATCTTATAGAGGCAAGATGTTCCACTGCCTATTTTCCAGTTCTTAGTTTAGATCTTGTTGAAACAGCTCCTAAACTAGTGATCTCGACCCATGGAGGCATGGGGATGATTTATGCTTATCTATATCTTGTATTTCCTCAGTCATTTTCAGGGTTGGACACTTGGGATTGCTTGGAGCTTTCATTGTACATTCATCTTTGCGTTTTGGCAAAGGAATAGATCAGGGTTTGCAACACTCTTTGGGATCCATGTGGCTCTATGTTTTTATGGTGTGTTTCTCTCTGTGATTGTAAGTTTACTCATGTTTCATGTGTATCATCTTCCTTCTCATTTCTTCTTAAGTTAGACAAACAAGTAATAAAGGTGGAATTCATTAGATTTGCGTGCTCTACCCTTTAGTTTGTTTAATTTTCCATGATGTAGTATTTAATGAAAGTTCTTTGTAAAGCCTCTTGCCCTCTTGAGCCCTCACTTGGTGAGTTATCATTTCATTTCAAACAAGCATAAGCATTCCTTTCTTGCCCAACAACTCTGCTGCTTGATCCTTTCCAGGACCCAAATTGCCATTCCCTTTGATCCAAAAAACACCTTCCAAAATCAAATAAAAATCCTTTATATATATACCTTTTCCTAAATTAGCCACTGTTCCTAATTCCTCCAAACTCACTTGATTATTTTTCTTAAAGATGACAGGGAGGAAACCCATCCTCTAGATACAAATTAGAGGCTAGCTACCAGATTAAGCGTGGTTTGATGTTACCCTAGACTCTTCCGTCTTTCATCTTGTGGTAGATTTAGGTAATAACAGGCTCTCACAATTTGTAGGAGCATATACTACTGCCACCATTGAAAAAGCCTCTGAAGTACAACAATTTCTAAAGGAAAAGGATGAAAAAATTATGCATTTAGAACAAGGCTTGGAGAATGAGAAACAACAGTGGCAAGCATAACTCTCCGAACTTCAAAAGGATTTTAATGATTCAAATATTCAACATGAATTTGATTTAAAAATATGAGATACCCAAATCCAAGAACTTCAATAGAAGATTGAACAGTTAAAGGTAAATCCTGAAATAGATGGATTTAAGAAGGAAGGAGGAGAACTTAATACACTCATTTCTCAACAAAAAAAATATTTTATGCCATAAATTAGGTATTATTCATGATTTATGTCAATCAAGCGATTCATTGGTGAATAAATTGTCCGAGCTGAGGACATACTATGAGGAGGAAGAGGAGAAAATATCATACTATATTTTGTGGCAAGATAGTACTACGGGGAGACCAACTGCTCTCCCTAGAATTGAAGAATCACAGAAGGAGATCATCTTATGAGAGTGGGAAATTAAACTCAAACATGCAGAAATGGCGATATTCAGTGCGTGGAACATCTCAAATAATCTCACTAAAGCTATCAGTAATAGTTTACTGCAGGCCAACTTGATTCTAGATTTCCCCAAGGAAAAATGGCAAGAGTCGTCAAAGAAGAAGGTCAAGAATATTAATAAACTATCAAAGGTTAACTTAGAATGCCATTGGCATTTCTTGGTTAAGCCACATAGCCAATGGCTAATGTTGAGTAGTCTCTCCAACACCACTACTCATATTATTCCAGCACTCAGCGATGCGATATTCATTGGACAGATGTTCATACAACCCAGCTCTCCACCATAATTAAAGCCAATGACAGATATGTGTAAACTTCAGAAATGTATGGGAGGGTAGCATTCAACACAACCATAGCCATGTTATTGCAACATAATCTATTATTTCCTTGTTACTTTATTTTAAGTGTGGTTTTTTAAAACCACTTCAATATTTTATGATGCTTTGCTATATTTGTATTCCACTAAAAAATATAAATTCCCTTCATTGTTATGAAGAAGGGGTTCTGAATTTTTTTAAGAAAGATTTTGGTTTGCACTACTGTATCTTGAAGTGATATTAATAGAAAGCTAAAATATTACTGTTTTTCTCATGAGAAGAGTCAACATATATCAGGTACTACTATCTATGTATTTTTATTGTGCTTAAGAGTTGAATGGTTTTCTTGATTGTGCTTATCATATATGTTTTTGCAAGCAATCTGAAATTTATCACTATTGATGTGTGCGATTGAAATCTTATAAATATATGCATGAACAACAAAATCTTATATGTGCAACAAATTTCATCAACTAATTATTTAACTATTTAATTAAATTAGTTATCACTATCATGTTTTAACCTCATAAATGATTTGATGATCTATATTGTCATGTTAAATATGAGATCTTTCTAATGTCACATATATAGAAAAATCTTTCCCGGGATAGACATTTTAAGTTTATTTATTCATCGTTTAGTTCTATTCACATTATTCACCTTACATTTATATACATCATCCATATTTCATTACTTTTATTAAGGGAAACTAGTCCCATAATCCCAGTCAGAGCCACCATTCCAAATGGAAAAGGAGTTTCTTTAAGTTACCGACCGGGTGGTATTCCCTAATGTTGAGGCAGAGAATTCTGAGCCTTCAACATTTTTGGAGCTAGAAGGAGGGCTTGAAGACTATGAATAGAAACAAGGTCTAATCCCAAATCAAAAGTCCATCAAAAGAGTCAATCCCCCTCAAAATCCCCACCAAATTCAAGATCCTATTCAACATCTCCCACTTCTAGATTTGAAGTTGTTAACAACCAAAAAATATCCTAGCGCATTTCCTAAGTCAGTTGGTCAAAATTCCACTCAATCACCTCAAGAGTCACCTGAAGTTCAAACCTTAATCCAAATATTGGAAGGAATTTCTATTTCACAAGAAAGGCTTGTTCATTTCGAAGTCTCTGAGGGAAGTGTAACATCATCCCTACAAGTTTCTCGTGTACTAACCCAATCCCAAAGTGAGAAACTTGGAATAAATCCTTTTGAGTTCCCATTATCCACTCATCGAAGAAAATTACATACCTCAGAAAATCAATCTTCAGCTAGTGATATCACTTCTACTTCTCCACCTCAAACTCCTTCTCTTGATCCATTTTATTCTCAAACTATTATACCTTCTTCTTATCAACCTATTTCTCTCATTTTCACTCAATCCTCTCCTCCACAAACAACCAATACCACATGGGCATCATCTTCAACAATAAATCCTTCTACATCCCCTAGCTCAAGTACTACCCCTACTCAACCTAATCCTCAAAGAATGGCTAATAGACTATGGAATAACCCAAGGGAAGTTAAAATGGAAACACCATTACATCCTCTTCCCAAAAATCCATAGATATGGCTACACAAATTTAATCCTGATGATGGCCTTCCTATAGAGGAACATCTTCAATATTTCATGTTAGCCATAAAATTAAATGGAGTAACAAAATAATACTGTGTTGTTAGAATTTTTCCTTATACATTTGAAGGATCAATAGAGTCTTGGTATTTCTCATTACCTTCTGGAACAATTACTAGTTGGGATATATTTGAGGAGCAATTTTTAATGAAATTTTGAGACGATCGAACAAATGCAACCTTAATTAATGATTTGTCAAATCTTTAAATCAATTAAAATGAGAGAATAAAATATTTCTACTCAAGATTTAACAATTTGTTAAATAAAATTCCAAAAACTTCCAAACCTGGTGCTGATGTGTAGATTGAAAGGTACATTAGTTGTCTTCCTTCAAATATTGCTATCTTTGTAGATAGAGCTAATAAAACAACATTGCTTGATAACATGAACGAAGTTCTATCTATGGAAAAGATATTTCTTGCTCTTGAAAATAAAATTTCTATCGATGAAAGAAAGAAAACCAAAAAAGTAACTTTTAAAGATGAATCAAAGAAGAAAGCTCCTAAAGATACTTTTGATTTGGAAGGATTACAAAAGGTTCTAAAAACAATGTCCAATGGAATGGTACAAATTAAGAAATAGGTTGTTAACTCTTCTAAAAATTCCTTTAGGCCTTTCAAAAGAAATCAACCATCTTAGTCATAACCTCCTACCACTATATCAAATTCAAAATCCAATGAGGATGATGATGAAGAATAATTTTTTTAATTTTCCGAAGAATCTCAAGAAGAAGAAATAGTTGAAACACATGGTTTATGGGCTTTCATTCTTACTACTTTAGAAAATGAAGAGGAAGAATAAGCCATACCAGTAAGTAATATAAGTAAGGGACCTGCTGATACATCTCCATCAAATAAAAGACACAAGTCCTCTAATCCTTCTAATAAAGAAAAAAGGTATTGTTAAAAACAATGTTCCTACACCTTCTGACCCTGTTCCAACTACTTCTAAATCTCCTTCTTCATCTAAAAAATTGGTAGTCTTTGATATTATAGAATAAAATATTGTGGAAGACATGAAAAAGGTTAAGGCTAACATTTCCCTATATGGGGTCATCGAATTGAAGCAACAACATAAGTTTTTACTCAAAGAATTGAATGCAGTTCCTGCATCCCCATTACCAATTGTTGTTACTTCAAAAGCCTAAAAAGGGAAAGGAAAACCTCTAGATGTCTCCTTAGATAAGATTGATCCTACTGATGATATTCTAATCGGAGACAAATCCAATTCCCACACACCTCCCTTTTTATTGAGTTTTGAAATTTTCAATAAGAATGTTCACCGTTGTTTAGTGGATTCTCAGTACATCATCTAACAATGCCTTATGAAGTTTTCATTAAATTGAACATTTCACCTCGAAAGTCTGTTGTTCATATTGTTGAACTAGATTGCACAAAAGTCAAAGTTTTGGGAGAAATTAACTTTGTTTTGATTAGATTATCTTGCAATTTGAAGGTTTGTCAAATAATAAACAGATTAGTTGTAGACATTCCTGAATTTTATGGTCTTATCTTAAGCATAGACTTGTCTGAAAAACTTCATGGTTATTTTCAATTGATCGGTCAGACATGTGGCGTCCCTACAATGGTAAACCCAATCAAATCAGGGTAGAAATAGAGAAGCATATGAAATATTCAGTGACTGGCTTTGAAGAAGAAAATGAACCAATAGTTTTGACAAATAACATCCTTGGAAATTATTCTCTTGAATATTTCTTTGGTAACTTTCCAACACAAGAATCTCCTTTCTTAGCTGATTACGTTTCATCCCAAATTGAATTTTTTTCTCAAAAAAATTCATCTAAATGTGCTAATATTTTACATACATCTCTAATTAAGCATGATAATTTGTTTTGGACTCTTTATTTTTATGAATCAAAATCTAATGATGGTGCAGGAGCCGGTTGCATCTTAGTAAACCCTGATGGATAAAAGACTATGCTTGCATGCATATTGGAATTTGAATGTACTAATAACATTGCTGAATATGAAGCATTAGTACATGGATTGTAGAAATCCATTAGCCTTGATGTGAAAGACCTTAAAGTATTTGCTGAATTTGAAAATGTCATAAAACAAGTAATATACAACATTCATTATGTTTCCAGTCATCTCAAGCATTACAAATCTTTGATTCAAAATATTACCTCTCATTTCACTACATTTAACATAGCTCCTATCCCAAGGGTACAAAATTCCAGTGTCAATATCTTGGCTAATGTTGGTTCTAAGCTTATCCCACATGAATATTTCAGCCCTAATAGATTTTCAATTGAATTAATTTTTTTCCCCTCCATTCCTGAAAACATAACCAATTGGCATGTGTTCAATGATGATGATGATATCTTAAGTTCTGAAATCCGAAGGGTCTTACTTTGACCAAATAATTGATGAGGATGAGAATGATAAGCAGCTGAATAGATCTACCGAGGAAAAATATTTACCTAATCCTATAGTTAAACTGGAATATTTATATCATTTGAAAGTCGGGTTTAAAAGGGTTACCAATTGCAAACTTCAAAGTTCAACCTTGAGATTTGAATTGTTTAACTTAGGATCTGATCTTAAACTTAAAAATATCAATTTAGGTCTCAAAATTACACCAGATGAGAGATATTCCTTCATTCATCTGCTAAGAAGATATAAGGATGTATTTTATTGGAATTAAGATGATCTCAAAACTTATGACACATCCATCATTCAACATATCATTCCTATGCTACCAAATGTAAAACCCATTCAACAAAAGCTTAGGAAGATTCATCCTAACCTATAGAGTCAGATCAAGAGTGAGTTAAATAAGCTTCTTAGAACCAAAATCATATTTCGAGTTAGGCATTCCAAGTGGGTTCAAATATTGTACTTGTTAGGAAAAATAACGGAGATATCCGTAGTTGTATAGATTTTAGGAGTTTAAATAAGGCATGTGAGAAGGATAATTTTCCTCTACCTCCAATAGAACACATTCTACAATCTGTTGCTAGTTCTTAGCTAATGTATTTTCTAGATGGATTTTCATGTTATAATCAAATCCTCGTGCATCCAGAAGACATGCTAAATACCACATTAAAAACCAAATGGGGAACGTATGCATATCAAAAAATTCCTTTTGGACTAATCAATGTAGGAGCTACTTTCCAAAGAGCCATGGACATCGCTTTCAGAGGTTTGATTAACAAAATGGTTGTACTATAAATAGATGATATTATAATTGATTCAAAAAAGAGAAGTAATCATTTCCATGATTTGAAGAAAAAGTTTGAAAGGTGTAAAAGATATGGAATCTACTTAAATCCTAAAAAGTCATTTTTTCCCCTTAGCGAAGGAAGACTTCTAGGATTTATTGTTTCCAAAAATGGAATCTCCATAGATCTAGAGATAATTAAGTAGATTTCTGAAATCCCCTTACCATACAACAAGAAATCATTGCAATCCTTCCTTCGGAAATTCAATTTTGTCAAAAGGTTTGTCCCAAACTTGTTACAAATTGTCTTACCCTTACAAACCATGATTAAGAAGAATTCAGTTTTCAAATGGGGACAAATTGAAAGATAAGCATTTGAATCAATTAAACAAGCAATCATATATGCTCCTTCTTTGTCAACCCCTATTTTTTCTAAAGAATTTGTCTTGTACACTCCTATTTATTTCTTTAGTTCTAATTTACAAGGATCTGAGTTAAATTACTCAGAGGTGGAAAAGAAAGCCTTTTCAGTTTTCAAGTCGATTAAGAATTTCATACTTTTTGTCTTAAAAAACCATATAAAATTAATTGTACATTTCCCAACAGTCAGAGAATTTCTTATCTAGAAAGAATTAGGGGATAAAAGAGCTAATTGGGTCACTTCCTTGCAAGAATATGACTTGGAAATAAAACTTGCTAAAATTGTAAGAGGTCAAGGTTTTTGCAGGTTGATCACTAGAGCCTATGATACATCAGATGATGAATATTTAGGTAATAATGTCCAAATCACAGATTTATGTCCCATCGACACTGAATCTCAGTATGCTAATTTAATATTTTATTTAAAAAATGGTTATGTTCCTGTTGTAGCCGCTACAACACCACCCAAAATTTTGGGTATATTCGAAATTTCGAGTCCCCCTCCTCGCTTAGCCGTTAAGGTTTGCCTTTAGAAAATGACATCCTCGTAACCTGTCCCAAGCCCCTCGTGAGCCTTCTCACCATTATGATGAGATAGTCTTACCGCAGTCGCGCCATGTGTGAAGGGATCACCATGCATACATTCGAATGGAAACCTTTTTTTTATTTATATTAAAAGCTCTTGCACCATGGATTGTTTAGGCACTCGGTTTTGGTGCTTCACCAAGCTCATAATCTGATGTTAATGTTTCATGTAGGTCAATACCACGGATGATACACCAAAAAATGTCATCACCACACCGATGAAAAGGATAAGAGTAGTGCGAGCTGAAACAGGAGAAATGGAAGACATGTATCACATGTACACACGGAACAAGACCGTGCCAGTCAAGGGAGCTTTCAGTCACAGTGGAAGCTGTCGTTCTACGCAATGAGCTAAAGTTTTTTCCCAGCAAGCAAGAGGACCCTTTTCAAAGTAAAGGAGGCAAGATAAGGAATATTTCTATGAAATCCAAAGATCGCCAAAAGAAAGCCGCAAGTCACAGATCTGCTTGAGGTCGCAAGTCACAGATTTGCTAAAGGTTGCAAGTCGCAAATTCGCTTAAGGTTGCAGGTCGCAAATTTCCTCAAGTCGCAGGTCGCAGATTCCCTCAAGTCGCAAAATCATGGCAGGTCGCAGGTCGCAGATTGTTGGGGGTCACAAGTCGCAAGGTCCAGTCAGGTCGAAGGTCGCAAATTTCCTCAAGTCGTAGGTCGCAGATTCTCTCAGGTCGCCAGGTCGCAAGGTCGCAAAATCATGGCAGGTCGTAGGTCGCAGATTGTTGGGGGTTGCAAGTCGCAAAGTCCATTTGGGTCGCAGGTGTCAAATTTCCTCAAGTCGCAGGTCGCAGATTCTCTTAGGTCGCTAGGTCGCATAGTCACACTCCCTATTAAAAGCTCGAAAACGTGACCCAACGACCCAACGACTAGGTCGCGAGGTCACAAAATCATGGAAGGTCACAGGTCGTAGGTCGCGGAATGCTCGGGGTCGCAAGTCGAAAAATCCAGCTAGGTTGCAGGTCCCAGAACAGACTGGGTCGCGAGGCAGCCCAACAGTCGGGAAGGAAAAAAGTCAAGGAGCCCCAAAGGGCGAGTTTTTCTCTATAAATACCTCCTTCGAGAACTTGTAAAAGACCTTTTGTTTTGGGACTCGAGCTGAGTACATTGTATTACCAGAGGATTATACATTTGAGCATGAATACAAGCATTTTGAAAAATCCCTTTGTGGATCTGGTGTTGTCATATGTATGAGCGCTATTGAGTATTATATTTTAGTTTTTGAACACATTTAGATTAAGGGAACTGTATCTTCAATTCATATCACAATTGCATAACAGTTTGCTGAGTATGTTAATGGTGGTTGAGTTCATTTCACTTTCTTAATGAACGCCGATGGCTTTGTTTATTAGCATTTGTGTTATCATTTAAAACTTTTAGGAAGTGAAGGGTGTTCTTGCCATGAGGAATTGTTTCTTTTGTGGTCATAACAGTTTACAAGCATGACCCTAATGAAGTGTTGTTAACAACACTTCCTTCGGTCTTCATGCTTTATTATTTCCTCTTGCTACTCATAGTGTTATATGTACATTTAATGCATCAATCATATGTCTTGTATCATTTGATTAGGTGTGTATCCAATTTTTTATAGAGTTTAAGCGAGACCCAAAGAAAGGAGAAATCAGCGGTAGCCGGACCCACACCCCGGACGGGATCCCTTTCCAAACGGTTCAAGGTCTAATTGGGACCTTTTACCAGGGAGATCCCCTGCTGTTGGCCGAACAGATTTTCCCGTCAACAGAATTGGCACTAGAAGGAGGGCTAGATGACAAGTTGAGCCATTAGAGCCTGCAATTAATCTCATATTTGTAATGGCTCGTTCCCAAATAGTTCTCCCGAGATGTTTGTCAGAGTTTTATGAGCCTCGATGTCTCATCCCTGATGAACTTATGTATCACTTGTCCCAGTTAAAATTCGATGGTGAAAATGAAGTATCCATAACCCAACACCTTTTAGATTTCAGTGACTTTGGTGAGTGCTACGAAATTGACGATGAAGGTTTGATTTGTTTGCTTTTCTTCCTCACTCTCGAAGGTCGTGCTAAGCAATGGTGCCGCACATTTCCAGAAGCTTCCATCCATTCATTTGAACAACTCGCTAGTGAATTACATCAAGCTTTTCACAGGTATGATTTTCAGAACGTATTAATAAAGTTAAATGACATCGGAATGGAACCTCAGGAACCTCTAGATGAATTCTCTATCAGATTTGTTCATTATTGTTTTGAGTTCCCTGAAAGGGATGTTGATTGGAAATGTTTAAGTGAACAGTTCAGGTATGTGATTCTCGTTTCCCTTGAACAATTTCAGTTAGCAACCCATCCTGATCCTAGTGTTCCCTATGACAACTTGCAAGTTACCGGCTGTTCATATTTTGTCCCTAATGCTTCCTTGTCCACCTCCCCCAACCCAGACCACATTCCAGCCTCCCAGGAGAGTATTGCTATTTGTGATATTCTTGCTCCTCCTCCTGAGTTGCTGGGTAGTGGAGTTGTGACCTCGAAAATTCTGGGCAAGGATACACACTTGCAAGAGGATAAAGCCTATTATACTACCTTTGAATCTTTCACGCACCCTGTCGAATCAAGGCTTGAAAACCAGATGGGCCCAACATCCCTCCAGGTTCATGAAACTTACCTCGAGCCCACTCGATGTCTCCCTGGACACAGTCCTAAATATGATTCGCATACTGAGTATGAATCGAATCTTATCCCAGATGAAGTTGATTCCCTTACAGGGTCTGCTAGATCATTGTTTTCTCTGAATGAAACAGGTGTGCGTGTTGAAAAGCCTTGTATGGTTAACGCCCACTGTGACTCAATATTTTTAGATTCATTATTCCACGATTTATTTCATGAGTCCACCACAGTCTCACAGTGTTCTTTGAAGACAAACAAAAGTTCCATATCTTGTTGTTGGCGACAATCATAAGCATGCCAGATAGTGTTCACAATCACAATTCATAATTGATGAATCTTTTAGATACGATCTTTCTCACCCTAGATGCAAACTGACCATAGGAAGATTTCTTGTACGGGAAACCTCAAGATGTCCTCTTTATTGATCCATCCCAGTCGGTAACTCCCAGGGAGCCCAACATGCTAGGTACCCAACTTGATCAAATCGATGGTTACAGTGATCACCGCTTATTTGAAAACATATCCACTAATACCGCTGAGGACTGTCACTCGTATCTTGTTGCCGACCATATGGAGACACCAGAATTTGATAATTTTCTCTATGAATATTTGAGTACCCATCAGGGAATCGAAGCACTCCCGCTCTTGCCGGCGGTCATCCCTAGTTGTTCTGATCCTGACAAGACCCCTCAAACAACCCCAACTAGGGCTGCTCGGATTAAGGTTTCTAAAATGACGATCCCCAAGTACCATGCTCCTCCCAACATAACCACGTCGGATATCATTTCTTCTGGGCAGATTTTTCATTCTAATGAGGTTTCCTTGAGCACATATTCTTGTCCCCCAACAACTGGTATGCAACAATCGATATACCCCAATTTATTTGCTGGTAAGAAAACACCAACCATTGTCTCTAATCTTTCCAGTTGTTGCCTAGCCAGTACTAGTTGCAATCAGGCACTAACAAGTGATTTTTGGCAAACCCCTCAACTGCCCGAAAACCTTACGGTAAATCCACCCCATCTTGGAAAATCTAAAGAATCTGATACATTGGATTATCAATCTGTCGACGTGTAAAGATTTGGTGAAGTTGACAAAAAGCCCACTGACATTGTCCAAATCACCACATTTCATGATCACAACAATTTTCCTGTTGATCAAGATGGTAAGAAATTGCAGCCTCCACTAAAAGTGGATTCAGATCCTCATATCCTTGACAAAACCCAGGAGCAACTCCACACTGGGGTTTTCAAAATTAAGGTTTCTCCACTCGGATGCGCAAGCATCCATAATTCACCTAGCACATGCTTGTTGTTTCCATCTTGTAAAATCAATCATCCTCACCACCACAATGAGGTTGCTGGTTGGCTTGACCAACCCTATCCGGTGGATGTGCCTGCAAATAGGCAATGGCTTACCCAGCGCCCATCAGACCTAGGATTGTGCATGAATGGATGTGTGTAATTTATAAATAGTTTTCAGTTTCGAGAATATATTGCTGTGTATTAGGATAAGAGTGAAATTAAGCTTGCACAATCCACTCTGGCACGTTCTTTGGTAATTAGCCATGGCCTTCTTACTATTGCACATGCTCTTCAGGTAAGTCTTGCTGTTGGTGCACGATTTTGTATGCTGGCTCTGATTGCGAACATTGTTGTTCTTGCAGGGCGGGAACCAATGCGGTGGCTGCACTGGAAATTTGATTTCACATAACCCGACCGCATCATTGGTTAAACTAGGAATAGGATAGCTAGGATCTGCTAATAAAGTTTTGTTTGTCAAGTTATTGATTAGGTTTAATTGCTAAGGTTTTACTTCATGGTTTAGAATTATGCTTGCTGTATTTTCTTGCGTTCTATAGTTTTATGCATTTAAAAGTTCCATTTATTTTTGCATGCATGCTTTTTTCAGTTTCCCTATTGCTGCATAATGTTCGGATAATCACTGCATGTGCTTTTCCTTGTCTCTCCACCTCCAACTATTGGATCATTCCTGGACATGGCGTTGCATTGCATCTTGAGCCTCGTTATTACATTGCGTCGTACACTTTCTTCCCCACATCATTTCTGCAGGTTGTTGATATATCGTTGAAAATATTCCACATATCACTTATCACTGCATGAGCCCTCATTGAAACTTTACCACCTTGCGGACTTGTTCTGCCCCGATTGCTGAAACAGTAACCCCATTGTTTGTGTGAGGTTGCGGTGGCTATCTCAAGAGGCAGATTTCTCTCAGGACAGGTCATTGAAGTCGCATTCTCAACAAGATGCCTATGAGTCTAAACTTATTAGCCGGGAAAATACGAGCCGGTTGTTTGTGGGAGACTTAATGAGTTTGAATGGCCCAATACTCGTAAGCCTAAGCCTTGTGCCCAACAAAGTCTTGGACATCTTAATGATCTGTTTTGCACGCTTTGCCTATTGCGGTAGATGGGATGTGAAGGTTTGGCACAAGGGAAAACCCAAATTAGGATATCTTTCAGTTTCTGTAAAACAAGAAACAACCTCTCTTGCTCGTAAAATAAGATGGGATCCCTCATCCGCCCATGAAAAATAAGTGCCACGAGCACATGAAAATAAGTGCTACAAGCACATGAAAAAAATAAGGGTAAAGGATCGAGAAATGCTTCCTACGCAGAGAGGTGATGCAATGACTCCGCTGGGGTACTGACCAGGCTTGCTGGCAACGGAGCAACGCTTGTGATTTCTTGAAGTGACTTCGCCGGGGTACCGTCCAGGCTTTCTGGCAGCGGAGCAACACCGGAAACTTACTTTAAAAATCCTGAGAATAATAAACCTGTTGCCTAGCTCTTCACATCATCAACAATCTACTAGCATCTGTGAGCTTCCGCTTTGATGTGTTATGATTAGCGAGACCTAGTTGAGGCACAAGGACTGGGCATACCTGTAAAGGCCAAAGCAATACAAAGGGTACCCACACAACCTGTTCAATATTCCCTTGCATCACTATCTTGGCTCAGAATATTGTTGTGATATTGACAGAGATGTTGAATTCTACCAGTGGTTCGCCATTTGTTGTAGCTACTACAACACCACCCAAAATTTTGGGTATATTCAAAATTTTGGGTCCCCCTCCTCGCTTATCCGTTAAGATTGGCCTTCAGAAAATGACATCCTCGTAACCTGTCCCAAGCCCCTCGTGAGCCTTCTCACCATCATGATGAGATACTTTTACCGCAACCGCGCCATGTGTGAAGGGATCACCATGCATACATTCGAATGGAAACCTTTTTTTGTATTTACATTAAAAGCTCTTGCACCATGGATTGTTTAGGCACTCGTTTTGGGTGCTTCACCAAGCTCATAATATGATGTTAATGTTTCATGCAGGTCAATCCCACGGATGATACACCAAAAAAATTCATCACCACACCGATGAAAAGGATAAGAGTAGTGCAACCTAAAACAGGAGAAGTGGAAGACATGTATCACATGTACACATGGAACAAGACCATGCCAGTCAAGGGAGCTTTCGGTCACAGTGGAAGCTGTCAGTCTGCGCAATGAGCTAAATTTTTTTCCCAGCAAGTAAGAGGACCCTTTTCAAAGAAAAGGAGGTGGGATAAGGAATATTGCTATGAAATCCAAAGATCACCAAAAGAAGGCTGCAAGTCATAGATCTGCTTGAGGTCGCAAGTCGCAGATCTGCTAAAGGTCGCAAGTCGCAAATTCGCTTAAGGTCGCAGGTCACAAATTTCCTCAAGTCGTAGGTCGCAGATTCCCTCCGGTTGCAAAATCATGGCAGGTCACAGGTCACAGATTGTTGGGGGTCGCAAGTCGCAAGGTCCAGTCGAGTCGTAGGTCGCAAATTTCCTTAAGTTGCAGGTCGCATAGTCGCACTCCCTATTAAAAGCTCGACGACGTGACCTAGCGACCCAACAACTAGGTCATGAGGTCGTAAAATCATGGCAGGTCGCAGGTCGCAGATTGTTGGGGGTCGCAAGTCGCAAAGTCCAGTCGGGTCGTAGGTCACAAATTTCCTTAAGTCGCAAGTCACAAATTCTCTCAGGTCGCCAGGTCGCATAGTCGCACTCCCTATTAAAAGCTCGACGACGCGACCCAACGACCCAGCGACTAGGTCGCGAGGTCGCAAAATCATGGCAGGTCGCAGGTCGCAAATTGTTGGGGGTCGCAAGTCGCAAAACTAGCCAGGTCGCAGGTCGCAGGTCTTGGAATGCTCGAGGTTGCAAGTCGCAAAATCCAGTCAGGTCGCAGGTCCCAGAATAGACTGGGTCGTGAGGCAGCCCAACAGTCGGGAAGGCGAAAAGTCAGGGAGCCCAAAAGGGTGAGTTTTTCCCTATAAATACCTCCTTCGAGAACTTGTAAAAGACCTTTTGTTTTTGGACTCGAGCTGAGTACATTGTATTACCAGAGGATTGTACATTTGAGAATGAATACAAGCATTTTGAAAAATCCCTTTGTGGATCTGGTGTTTTCATATGTATCGCTATTGAGTATTATATTTTCAGTTTCTGAACATCTTTAGATTAAGGGAACTGTATCTTCAATTCATATCACAATTGCATAACAATTTGCTGAGTATGTTAATGGTGGTTGAGTTCATTTCACTTTCTTAACGAACGCTGATGGCTTTGTTTATTAGCATTTGTGTTATCATTTAAAAATTTTAGGAAGTGAAGGGTGTTCTTGCCATGAGGAATTGTTTCTTTTGTGGTTAGAACAGTTTACAAGAATGACCCTAATGAAGTGTTGTTAACAACACTTCCTTCGGTCTTCATGCTTTATTATTTCCTCTTGCTACTCATAATGTTATATGTACATTTAATGCATCAATTATATGTCTTGTATCATTTGATTAGGTGTGTATCCACTGTTTTATAGAGTTTAAGCAAGACCCAAAGAAAAGAGAAATCAGCGGTAGTCGGACCCACACCTTGGACGGGATCCCTATTCCAAACGGTTCAAGGTCTAATTGGGACCTTTTACCGGGGAGATCCCCTACTGTTGGCCAGACATATTTTCCCGTCAACAGCTCCATAAGAATTCAATTATAAGAGAAAAATATCCCTAAGATTGAAGACTAATCAATAGCGACTCATCAATGATGTTTTATTAGGAATAATTATGATTTGGTTATGTTGGTATGTTTAGAAAAACCTGAAGTAGAAAAGTTTTGGCAGGAGCTACACGATGGACCATCTGGTGGACACTATAGTGGAGGCACCACTGCTCATAAGATCCTGCATGCTGGTTATTATTTCCCAAATTTATTCAAGAACACTCATGCTTATGTAATAAAATGTAAATTTTTCCAAACTTCTAAAGGGAGAGAAAAGAAACCAGCCTTGCCCTTGTAACCTGTCAACATCGAGCAACCCTTTGAGAAATGGGGCCTAGACATCATAGGTGAGATCGTTCCTCACTCATCCAAATAACATAAATACATCTCGACTGCTATGAATTACTTCACAAAATGGGTGGAAGAAATACCTTTAAAGGTGGCCAATTTTGAAAATATTATTGAATTTATCAATCAATATATTATCACTAGGTTTTGCCTTCCTCAGGCCCTTATATTTGATAATGCCTCTTATTTTTCCGAAAACACCATAACTAAATTTGATCTCAAAAGAGGATTCAAGCTCAAATATTCTGAAAACTACTACCCATGGGGAAATGGTCTAGCAGTGATCTAAAAATAGTGTATTAGTTCTGCTATGCTAAGTGTTATTTCAGTTAAATAAACATGTACAAATTGTCTCCATAAGTTTTCTTGAAATAAGAGGGTTTTAACCATGAAAATTAGATGAATTAGTGAAATTTAAGCATGTAAATAAGCCTTAAAAACACTGAACAAGAGTGCATAACAAAGAAAAACATTCACACATAATTTTTATATAGTAGGCATGATGAAGCAGTTCACCCCTCTTGGGCTACATTTGCTGGTCCGGCTCCCAATGACATGTCCCTCTTTGTCATTATGCTCAAAATTGTAAATTACATATGTTTTCAGGCCTCTAATGGTTGTTTTCTCTGCACCAATGGCTCTAGAATGCTCAAATTAGTCTAGGGAGACTCTTGTTTCACCAAAATTGGTCAAAAATTGACATCCCAATGCATTTTTCTCAATGACAGCTAGAAAATATCCACTAAATGTGGAGACAGGTAGTTAACTGAAGATAAATTAATGGATTAACCAAAAACTTAGGGGCGTGCTCCAAATACATTGGACAATTTAAATCGACATTAAATGTGAGTGGCAGGGTGGTCACATGGCACCCCTGCCGTAACCTCCACTAACCATGCCGAATACGTTGGAATCGGTAGTTAAGGTTCCAACATTATCCATCGCATTTAACTTAAATTTCACATGTGATCAAGTTACCAAACCCACCGGGATTTAAGGTTATAAAACCGTCCCATTGAACCGTTTTGAAACCATCATGTGATCGGATTCTTCGTCATTAATGGTTTATACCACAGTTAACATAAAGGCCATGGTTCTAGCGCTAGGGCCACATGCGAGGGGGAGCTAGCCCTTCGGGCTGACCTCCCAAGCCCTCAACGTAAAAACATTCAAACTTGAAATATAACTTCACACTGTAATAGGTTAAGAAAAATTCTATAGGCGTATTGGTAAACGGACTTGCGAGTGGACAGGAGGTTGTGGGTTCGATCCCCGTCGACTCCACATAAATTTTACACCACCATTCTAAGGACACATGGAGGCCTGCGAGCTTGCCACATGTTGCTCAACCATTGGCCCTTCCAGAAACTCATATCAACGGCCCAAATAAATTTTTGTACCATCAAAATTCAACGAACCACAATGTTCCATGTGGCGCCATCCTGTTGGTTCAGAAGAAAATGGAGTATTCCTAGAATATTTTGCTGAATGTACTTGCAAGCTGACTGGGCATACAGTCACCAAAATTTTTCTGTTTGGGAAAACAAACAGAACGTGATATCTTCCTCATATGACATCAATTTTTCGAACCATTCACGGCGCCAGAATCGCAACAATGAGACCTTTTCGGTCACTCAGGTTCGGACCTGTTTCAAGCACTTTAATTTTTTGAGCATATGACTTGATCTCCTGATCACACCTCCCCATTGGGAATATTTTGGACTCCAAATGACTTTAATCACCTGTTCAGAAGACGAGGGAACAACTCCCTCACATTTTCCACTTCCATCCATCTTGCCTCACTAGGTTTGCTGCCCTTGAGCCCAATCTGAAGATAATCAACACTTCCTCTTTTAGAAGTGCATGTCCTCCTGTCAAGGATGACATCCTCATTGAGCTCATCCATAAATTCTAGCGAGAAATATTCTGTTGATGGTAGCTGAATGTCACTCCCTTGATCATCAATCAATGGAGGCTCATACAAACGTAAATTATCCACATTGACAACGGAATGCATTTTCATATATGAAGGCAAGTCAAGTTGAAATGCATTATTACCAACTTGTTTAGTAATCTTGAATGGACAATAATGAATAGGCTTGAGCTTTTTACCTTCTCCTTGCATCCTTTGTTTTCTTATGTGCAACCATGCTTCATCTCCTTCTTGAAAATTGTGATCAACTCTATGTTTTTCATGCCTCTCCTTGTACTTGCTTTGACTCTTCTCAAGCTGTTCTTGAACTTGTTGATGAATAATCTGAATTTGACCAATGAAATTTCGAGCCTTGTCAATATCACTATGCCCATCAATTGAAAAATCCTTCTCATAGATGAATTCTAATGGCAATTTCCGCAAATACCCAAAGCAGGCTTCAAAAGGTGAAGTATTTTTAGAAGAGTGCTTGGCTCGGTTGTAAGCGTGTTGAATGTAATTTAGTTTTCCATCCCACAACTTGGGATGCTTGCTACAATATCCTCTCAATAGATGCACAATAGTTCTGTTCACCACCTTGGTTTGGCCATCAGTTTACAGATGAAAAGAAATACTCTTTTTCAACTTTGTGTCCATCATATTCCAAAGATTGGACCAAAAATTCCCAAAGAACCTAGAATCCCTATCACTAACAATAGAAGTTGGCAAACCAAAATGAAACCATACATGTTGAAAGTAAAGTTCAGTAGCTTGTTCAACAGTAATGGTTTTCTTACATGGCATAAGTACACACATTTTACTGAATCTATCCACAACTACATAAAGATAATCATGCTATTTTCTTGACATAGGTAGGCCTCCAAAAAATTCCATGGAGACACTCTCCCGTGGTCTTGATGGTACTTGTCTTGGAAATATTGTCATTGATGGCAAAGGAGAAGAAAGGAGGAGCACCTTTGGCAAAAGATAAGAAAGAAGAACCAGAAAATAGGCAAAGAAGACAGGTAAGAGGTAGCCCAGGCAGCAGAAGGAGCAGAGGAATAGAGGCAGAGTAGTGAGGTTGAAAGGGAAATTTGATTTGAAGATTTGTAATTAAATTCAGTGTATATATGAAAGAATATGTTCTGACAAGGGTTTGGTCTTGAAATATGTTCTCAAAGGAGGGTCATACACCTGGTTGTGTATATACACTGAATATAGTGAAAAAATCATGCACTGACATGCACTATCTATACACTGTCATGCACAGTAACTGAATATAGAGAAACAGTCATGCACTGTCATGCAAAGTAACTCAACACAGAGAAACAATCATGCACTTTCATGCACAATAAATGATACAGAGAAACAGTCATTTACTAGCAGAAGTTAGAAATTGCATTGTGAATAGAAGGCGAGGAATCAAGGTCTAAAGAATCACACTGGATTTGATTCACTGACACATAGGAATCGAAGCAGTAGTAAGGGTCGATGTTGAAATTGGGTTAAAGAATTACCGACTTTTGGTTGGTAACTATTTGAAATCGTAGTTGGAAACTCTGTAATGAACCTCAAAGAAAGAAAATTGATCTCATGAGTGGTTGCATGATGTGCTGGCGAAGGATTGAGGTTTTGTTTAATCCTATCGAATGCTGAAGCTGCGTATTCAGCAGTAAGAAGAGAATCAAAGATTGGGCGAATTTTAAATGAGCCTATCCGAAGGCGAAAACCCCGGAAATGGTACATAGATGGCTAGAGTTAGTTTGGAAGAACAATAACGGTGCCACATAACCAAGAAGATGGAATATGAAGTGGAATTCAATTAAAAGTGAGTTTTGAAGAAAGCGGAACGATGAACTAAGGATATGACGGAACCTTGAACCGATAAATGGAACTATGACATTAAACAGTGAGGGTAGTTTTCCAAACCCATAGGTGGTATTCACATTCCTAAAAAATGGTAAGTGGAATCAAGAAAAAAAGTGCGATGGAATTAAAACTTTTGCGATATTCGTTGGATTTCGCATAGTGGGTTGATGTGATGCGACCACCGTTGGATCACAAGTGGAGTTGCATGGAGATTAAGGCCAGGTAAGTTAAAGCCTTGTGGGCCCGAGAGAAAGAGTACAATGTTGATTTGTTAAGTTGGAGGGATTAACCCTTGTGCACATTTGTAATGCGATATGTGTTAGATTATATACATTTCAGATGGAGTGTGTGAATGTTGTTGGATGGGCAGACATGCTGGTGCGTTAATTACTGTGGGTCCAGACATATTATATGCCAAGACTTACATATATGATTTGAAACTAAAGTACCATGGGCCAGATATGATATTTGGGCGTAATATAGAGTCTTAACACATATTAACTTATGTTGAAAAGAAAGTTATATTTCAAGATTTAAACCAAGTCGATGATGAATAATGAAGAGAACCAATATATCTGTGGGCCCCAATTTTTATATATTCAAGTTTGGGTTTTAACCAAGGTTGGGTTTGATATATGTTAACAACTATTGTGGCTGGACGTTCATATTTTTTGGCGTTGCATGTTAATATCAAAGGTAAACTGTGCATATTGTGGGCCCGAGAAATTTCATTTTAATATATGTATTTTGACATTAAATGGTGAATGTGGTGGTAAAAGGTCTGTTATAATGTTCCACAACATTGAGTGGAGGACGCAATATATGTTAAGATATTACAGTTGATGATAAAGTAGAATCTTGTATGAAGTGAAGTTGTGGGCTGGAAAAGTTTGTTTGTATATATATACTGATGCTGTGCACTTTAAAACCAAAGTCAAAACTTGATAAGTTATAAGATGTGAAGACGCATTGTTATATGTGAGCTGGTGGGTCCACAGATTTATTTTATAAACAATTTGTATACAAGGACACATATTGGCATTTAGCTCTCCATAACGTAAAAGCCCATGAAATTGGTGGATGGTAAGTAAAAGTTAAAATCTGGGTTAATAATATATGCAGATTGCAATATGGATAAATCCATATGTATGGTTTTCATAAGACATAATATTTTTGTGAACAGATCTCAAATCAAAGATTTGAGATCTTGTGCTTCATATCGATAATTAAAATTGTTGAGTTTGCCTAGATTGTGAATTTATTTGAGGCTAAACTTATGTGATTATATATGCAGCATATACACAATTGCGGTGAAGGTATTTCAGTTACGAGAATCTAAATTTGAAATGCACAAGAATGAGGGATTGTTACCTCTGACACGGAAAAAGACAAACTTATACATGAGCCAGAAGCTGAATGGTCTCCATAGGAAAAAAAAATCCCACTGTAATATTGAAATGTATACATGTTGTTATATTTTTCTAAATATGCTAGGAAAGAAATGAGAAGGTGGAAGTCAAAGAGTCATGGCTATTCACTTCAAATTCCCTGTGGAATACAAACAGTCATGAGGTGAACCCTATAAGTAATATTACAAAGACATGCATAGAGAGGTTAGAGAATGGAGAACTGAGGCAGAGAGGGTAAGAAGAATGAAGAGTAGATAGAGAAGCTATGAAGACTCAGAGATGATATAAGGCAGATATGAAGGCTAGTGGACAGCAGTGAAAAGGAACAGAACATAGCTGATATCCAGGTAAATCAACATGTGTTTTTGAAAGAGTGAGGAAGTTGGTGCTTCCATATCAAGTTGTAGCTTGATAGATGTCGGTTGTAGCTGGCTGAGGTAGGAGCCTCTTGTAGGTTGTAACGCACGAGAAAATAGATGGGAGTTGGGCTTCATGCAAGTTGTAGCTTGCGGAATTAGGAGTAGGAGCCTCTTGTAGGTTGGTGCCTATAGAAAATCAGTGGTGAGAGGGAGTTGGATCTTGCCTTTGCATCACAACAATAATAAGATGTGGTTTTCTCCCTTATGGGTTTCCACTTATATATATTGTCAATATGCATGATGATTATGTGTTGATACCCTGTATTTATTCTGCTTGATACCTGCTACTCATTCATTAAGATTGCTGTTCCTTTGTATATTAAGTTGATCAAAAAATGATGATGTGAATGAGTATAAAAGAAAGAATAATAAGAACATGATTGAATTAAACTGATTCACCCCCCCTCTCAATTAAACCAAGGGTCCAACAATTGGTATCAAAGTAGGTTCCTTCTGTATCAATTTAACAACTGGAAGGAGATGCTAGGTCCCCAGGATGGCTAGTCTAGAAGGATGCTCAACAAATAAAGCCCCTTTGTTCATTGGTACGAATTATTCCTTCTGGAAAATAAGAATGAGGATGTACATAATGTCTCTAGGAATATAAGTCTAGGCTGCTGTGGAATTGGGATATGCCCCAAAGGAGACTGACTCAAAGAAAGATGCCAAACAAGATTTTGTAGCTAATGCAAAATCCATGAATGCACTCTTAAGTAGACTGTGTGAGGCAGAATTTATCAAAGTAATGCACAACAAGACTACCAAAGAAATATGGGATACACTAGAAAACATCCATGAGGGAGACAACAAGGTGAAGATAGCCAAACTTAAAGTCTATAGAGCTCAGTTTGAAAATTTAAAAATGAATGATGATGAAGACATTGCCAGCTTCTTTTTAAGTGTTGCAGAAATAGTGAATAATATGAAAGCTCTAGGAGAAACAATAAAAGAATGTGTAATTGTTCAAAATATTCTAAGATCTTTACCATCCAACTTTAACCCCAAGGTTTCTGCCATAGAAGAAACAACTGATTGGGAAAATTTGACCATGAACCAATTACTTGGAAACTTAACTGCCTATGAGATGAGACTGCCACAGAGGAAGTCAAATGTGAGGGAGGAAGCCTTTAAGACAGAGAAGAACAAAGAAGAAAAATAAGATACATGCTCCTTCTCTGATGAAGAAGAGGCCAAATTTATCAGAAAATTAGACAAAGGCTTAGGCAAGTATAAAGGTAAAATTCCATTTAAATGCTTTAACTATGGAAGAGTTGGACACTATGCTTCTAAGTGTCCTCATAAGAAGACAAAGAATCAGACTCAAGAGACAGAGAAAACCAAATCAAGAAACTGACAGAAAGGGAATAGATACAGGAGAAAATCATTTTATGCTCAGCAAAACAACAGTGCATCTGAAAGCTCAGATGAATCTTCCAATGAAGAGGGAATCTATAAATTTGTATATATGGCCAAGGAAGATCTTGAAGGATTCATTTTAGAAGATGAGGAACAAGGTGAAGTTGATTTTGAGGGGGAGCTAAGAAGTGCCCTGGAGGAAATAGACAGACTTAAACTAAAGTGCAGAAACCACAAAGACATTATCCTCATGTATGTAAGAGAAGAACAAAATTCAGAAGAACTCATTCAGTTGAAAGTAGAGCTTGAAGAAGCCAAGAAGGTAGAAGACACTCTACTTAAGAAAACTGAGGATAAAATTCAGAAGCAAGAGAAATTGGAAGAAGAAGTAGTATGCTTGAGGAAGAAATTAGAGAACACCCAAAGGAAATTGTTAATAAAAATTTCTCAAATGACAAGCTCTGATAGGTTGAATAACATACTAGATGCTCAAATATCTCCACTGATAAAAAATGGAATAGGTTATGAAGAAGAAACAAGTAAAGCCAAAGAAAAAGATAACATGAATATCATTTTTGTAAAAGATGTTAAGGAAAATGAAACAGATTTGAAGGTTCCTGCAGAAGTAGCAGCCTGCCATGAAGTAAACAGAAACAAGAAGGAACCTCAAATGACAAAGAAAGAAATTAATAAACAGTCAACTGAAAAAGGCTCATACACTCCTGAATATATAAAATTTGGAAGCTATCAAAGGAGATTATTCCCCCCTATGAAAAATGTCACGTGCTATGCCTACCACAATCTGGGACATATTGCTGCATATTTTCATAAAAGGAGAATCGATTCCAACCAGCTAAGGATGAAAAAATTGAAAATACTACCTCAAGCAAACAAATGGAGAAGACAACCATTCATCAGGTAAGCTAACTGTTTTTATGGATATTGTTTTTACTGTAAGGAATTCGGCCATAAAGCCAAGGAGTGTAGAACATAAGGACAAAGACTGATGTTCAAAACTTGAAGGAGATTTATGAATTATGGAGAGTTCACTCATACTCATAATTCTGCTAAAAATATGATCAAATGCTGTGTACGCCATAAAATCGGACATATGTCTTCCCAATTTCCTCTCAAAGAATGTGGTCCATCTTCTTAGAAAAGGTGCCAAACAAATAGATGTCTACAGTGGAAAAAGAAGTTGAATAAGTGTGACCTGGCTTTAATAGCCCAAGATCAGAAAAGCCAGTGGTATTTGGACAGTGGATTCTCAAAGCATATGACTGGAGATAGAAGCAAGTTTATAACCTTTGATGAAAAGAAATATGGAAATGTAACCTTCGGCAATGATAAAGCAGGAAAAGTCAAAGGAAAAGGCTCAGTTAGTCTGGATAATGGAAGAGAAAAGGCCCAAGATGTACTATTTGTGGATGGGATGAAAGAAAATCTGCTTAGCGTCAGTCAAATGTGTGATAAAGGTTGTGAAGTTCTTTTTAGATCACAAGACTGTGAAGTAAGATCAAGCACCATAGGAAAAACCTTGATCAAAGGTATTCAAACAGAAAGTAATGTCTATATAGTGAAAGAAGAGAATGAAGCATGTCACCTAAGAAAAATTGATGAATCATGGTTATGGCATAGAATATTAGGACACCTAAACTTTGACCACATCATTAGTCTGAGCAAGAAGAAAGCAGTGAGAGATATGCCAGCAATAAAGAAGCCTTCAAACACCATATGTAAATCTTGCCAATTGGGAAAACAGACCTGCACTTCTTTTAAGACCAAAGATGAACTATCAACAAGTAGGCCACTTCAGCTTGTACACATGGACCTGTGTGGACCTTCAAGAACTAAAGCACCAAGTGGAGAATCTTATTTCATGCTGATAATAGATGATTTTGCCAAAATGACATGGGTAGAATTTCTAAAATATAAATCTAAAGCACTTGAGAAATTCAAGATATTCAAGGCTTTGGCAGAAAATCAAATAGCATGCAAGCTAAAGCGCATCAGATCAGACAGAGGAGGTGAATTCACAGACTATGATTTTGCAGACCTATGCAATGAGCATGGGATAAAACAACAGTTTACAATTGCAGGTACACCTCAACAGAGTGGAGTGGCAGAGAGACAAAACAGGTCAGTACAATAGATTTCCAGAGCAATGATGCAAGAAAGTAACATTCCCCAAACCTTCTAGGCAGAAGTAGTTCACACAGCTGTTCACATTCTTAACAAAGCTCATTTAAGACCAAACAATGACAAAAACCCTTACAAATTATGGCATGGTAAACCAGCTTCAATCAAGCACTTTAGAGTCTTTGGAAGAAAGTGCTTCATAAAAAATAATGATGAAAAACTGGGGAAGTTTGAAGCTAGAGTTGATGAAGGAATATTTTTAGGATATGCATCCAAGAGTAAGGGTTACAGGTGCTACAACAAAACACTACACAAAATTGTGGAAAGAATTGATGTAAAATTTGATGAAGATCTACCAAACAGAACAAGAAGTACAAGATTCAAAAATCCTCCAGAAGATCATGAAGAAGAGAACCAAGATACTGATGAACTAAGCAAGACTACAGAAGATGCTGAATTAAACTCCAAAGGTCCCTCCAGACACACTCAAAATAATAATCCAGAAGATCAAATCATTAGGGACAAGAGTGTGGGTTTCCAGACAAGAAGACAACTTGCTGAACAGAAAGAAGAAGTACACTTAGCCATGCTATCTCAAATATAGCCAAAGAAGTTCGAAGAAGCCAGCAAAGACAAAAACTGGGTAAATGCAATGAATGAAGAACTGGACCAAATTGAGAAGAACAATACCTGGGAATTAATTCCAAGACCCACTGGGAAAAATGTCATTGATACAAAATGGATATTCAAGAATAAGATGAATGAACAAGGGCAGGTAATCAGAAATAAAGCCAGACTTGTATGCAAAGGATATTCACAAATTGAAGGTCTGGATTATGATGAAACCTTTGCCCCTGTAGCCAGAATGGAAGCAATCAGAATGTTATTGGCCTTTGCATGTTATCATGATTTCAAGGTATATCAAATGGATGTGAAGTTTGCCTTCCTGAATGGAGATATAGAAGAAGAAGTCTACATGGAAAAACCTGAAGGATTCTCATTAATAGATAAACAAGACTATGTGTGCAGATTAAAGAAAGCCTTATATGAGCTGAAACAAGCTCCTCATGCATGGTATTCAAGGCTGGACAAATACTTGCAAAAACAAGGTTTTAAGAAAGGAGGAGTAGACAACAATTTGTACATAAAGGTTAATGAAAACGAACTCCTGATTGTAGTAGTATATGTAGATGACATCATGTTTGGTAGAAACAAAGAGAAGTTAACAAAAGAATTTGCTGAAGAAATGAAATCAGAATTTGAGATGTCTATGATTGGAGAGCTCACCTTCTATTTAGGACTTCAAATTCAACAAAAGAACACAGGAACATTCATCTCACAAGAAAAATACTTAAGAGAGATGTTGAAAAGGTTCCAAATGGAAGACTACAAACCTGTGTCAACTCCCATGATCACTGGATGCAAGCTATGTGCTAATGATGGATCTGCAGATATAGATCAAAGACTTTATAGATCCATGGTAGGAAGTCTGCTATACCTAACTGCCTCTAGACCAGACATTGTGTTGGCAGTAGGACTTGTGGCAAGATATCAAGCAGCACCAAAACAAAATCACTTACTAGCAATCAAGAGAATATTCAGATATCTACAAGGAACTGCACATTATGGGCTATGGTATCCAAAAAGAAAAAGCTTCACTTTGACAGCATATACGGATGCAGATTGGGCCAGCTGTGTGGATGACAAGAAAAGCACAAGTGGAGGTGCATTCTATTTGGGAAAAAGTCTAGTGGCATGGCTAAGCAAGAAGCAAACTTCTATCTCTCTATCTACAACAAGAGCAGAATACATAGCAGCAGCAGCATGCTGCACACAAGTAACGTGGATGAAAAAAACTCTCCACGACATTAAGGTAAGAATTGATGAACCTATTTCTATCAAATGTGACAATACAAGTGCAATAAGTATATCAAAAAATCCTGTACTTCACTTAAAAAAAAAGCACATCCCAATTAAGTACCATTTCCTCAGAGAACAAGTAGCACAGAAAGTAGTGAAGTTGGAATATGTACCAACAAAGGAACAAACAACAGACATATTCACAAAACCTCTTGGTAAAGAGCCATTCAAATATCTAAGAGACAAACTAGGGGTAGTATCTGCAGATGTTACTCCTTGACATGAAAAGAAAGCATCATTCTAGGGGGAGAGAAGAAAAGAAAGCATCATTCCAGGGGGAGATCAGTCAACAAATATTGTCACAAAAGAGCCAGAGCTAGTGAGAAATGCATGGAACAGGTCCTCGATATCAGAGTATTATGGACATGGCTTGGAAATCACACTAGGAAATGTGCAACCCTTTGCCATTGATGTCAAAGGGGGAGGAAAAGCAAGCAAAAGAAGAGTATTAAAGTATTGCCATCAATGCCAAAGTGGGAGACTGTTGGAAATATTGTCATTGATGGAAAAGGAGAAGAAAGGAGGAGCACCTTAGGAGAAGAAAGGAGGAGCACCTTTGGAAAAAGAGAAGAAATAAGAACTAGCAAATAGGAAAAGAAGATAGGTAAGAGGCAGTCGAGGCAGCAGAAGTAGCAGAGGAATAGAGGTAGAGTAGTGAGGTTGAAAGGGCAATGTGATTTGAATATTTGTAAGTAAATTTAGTGTATATATGAAAGAATCTGTTCTGACGAGGGTTTGGTCTCGAAATATGTTCTCAAAGGAGGGTCATACACCCAGTTGTGTATATACATTTAATACAGAGAAACAGTCATGCATTGACATGCACTGTCTGTACACTGTCATGCACAGTAATTGAATACAGATAAACAGTCATGCACTGTCATGCACTGTCATGCACAGTAACTGAATATAGAGAAATAGTCATGCACTGTCATGCACTGTCATGCACAGGAACTGATACAGAGAAACAATCATTTACCAGCAGAAGTTAGAAATTACACCGTGAATAGAAGGCGAGGAATCAAGGTCTAAAGAATCACACTGGATTTGATTTACTGGCACATAGGAATCGAAGCGGTAGTAAGGATCGATGTTGAAATTGGGTTAAATAATTACCGACTTTTGGTTGGTAACTATCTGAAATCGTAGTTGGAAACTCTGTAATGAACCTCAAAGAAAGAAAACTGATCTCATGAGTGGTTGCATGATGTGCTGGTGAAGGATTGAGGTTTTGTTTAATCCCGTCGAATGCTAAAGCTGCATATTCAGCAGTAAGAAGAGAATCAAAGATCGGGCACATTTTAAACAAGCCTGTCCAAAGGTGAAAACCCCAGAAATGGTACAGAGATGGCTAGAGTTAGTTTGGAAGAACAGTAACGGTGCCACAGAACCAAGAAGACAGAATATGAAGGTGGAATTCAATTAAAAGTGAGTTGTGAAGAAAGTGGAATGATGAACTAAGGATATGGCAGAACCTTGAATTGATAAATGGAACCGGGACATTAAACAGTGAGGGCAGTTTTCCAAACCCACAGGTGGTATTCGCATTCCTCAAAAATGGTAAGCGGAATCAAGAAAAAAAGTGCGATAGCATTTGGCATGCGACGCGTGGCAAAGGTGGTAATTCAAAAACATGAATTTCACATTATTTTTGTGCGCTAAGTAACGTGGTTAAAAATTTTGTGATATCCGTTGGATTTTGCATAGTGGGTTGATGTGATGCAACCACCATTGGATCACAAGTGGAGTTGCGTGGAGATTAAGGCCAGGTAAGTTAAAGCCTTGTGGTACTGAGAGAAAGAGTACAACTTTGGTTTGTTAAGTTGGAGGAATTAACCCTTGTGCGCCTTTGTAATGCGATAGGCGTTAGATTATATACATTTCAGATGGAGTGTGCGAACGTCGTTGGATGGGTAGACATGCTGGTGCGTTAATTGTTGTGGGTATAGAACATATTATATGCCGAGACTTACATATATGATTTGAAACTAAAGTACCATGGGCCAAATATGATATTTGGGCGTAACATAGAGTCTTGACACATATTAAATTATGTTGAAAAGCAAGTTATATTTCAATATTTAAACCAAGTCGATGATGAGTAATGAAGAGAACCAATATATATGTGAGCCCCAATTTTTATATATTGAAGACTGGGTTTTAACCAAGGTTGGGTTTGATATATGTTAACAACTATTGTGGCCGACGTTCATTATTTTTGGCGTTGCATGTTAATATCAAAGGTAAACTGTGCATATTGTGGGCCCGAGACATTTCATTTTAATATATGTATTTTGACATTAAATGGTGAATGCGGTGGTAAAAGGTCTGTTATAATGTTCCACAACATTGAGTGGAGGAAGCAATATATGTTAAGATATTACAGTTGATGATAAAGCAAAATCTTGTATGAAGTGAAGTTGTGGGCCCAGAAAAGTTCGTTTATATATATATACTGATGCTGTGCACTTTAAAACCAAATTCAAAACCTGATAAGTTATAAGATGTGAAGACGCATTGTTATATGTGAGCTGGTGGGTCCACAGAGTTATTTTATAAATAGGTTGTATACAAGGACACATATTGGCATTCAACTCTCCATAACGTAAAAGCCCGTGAAATTGGTGGATGGTAAATAAAAGTTAAAATCTGGGTTAATAATATATGCAGATTGAAATATGGATAAATCCATATGTATGGTTTTCATAAGACATAAGAGTTTTGTGAACAGATCTCAAATCAAAGATTTGAGATACTGTTAGCTTCCACATCAGTAATTAAAATTGTTGAGTTTGCCAAATTGTGAATTTATTTGGGGCTAAACTTGTAAAGCAGTTATATATGCAGCAGATACACAATTGCAGTGAAGGTATTCAGATTTGCAGAATCTAAATTTGAAATGCATAGGAATGAAAATGTGGGTTTGTTACACTACAACAACAGAAAAGACAAACATACAGTGAGCCAAGAACTGAATGGGTTGAATCGAAATACTTTTTGTAACTGAAAATGTAAAGTTTTACTTATTTTATATTGTTTGTGATGCATTGGCAAGTCTCCATAGGCAAACAAAAATTCCACTGTAATATTGAAATTTTTACATGTTGTTATATTTTTCTGAATATGATAGGAAAGAAATGAGAAGGTGGAAGTCAAGAGTCATGGCTGTTCACTTCAAATTCCCTGTGGAATACAAATAGTCATGAGGTGAACCCTATAAGTAATATTACAAAGACATGCATAGAGAGGTCAGAGAATGGAGAATTGAGGCAGAGAGGATAAGAAGAAGGAGGAGCAGATAGAGAAGATGTGAAGACTCAGAGATGATATAAGCGGATATAGAGCTGAAGAGAGACCATGATGAAAAGACGAAACACAGAGGCGATATCCAAGTAAATCAACATGTGTTTTTGAAGAGGTAGGGAAGTTGGTGCTTCCATATCAAGTTGTAGCTTGATAGATGTCGATTGTGGTTGGCTAAGGTAGGAGCCTCCACCTTGAGTTTGTAGCTTGCAAAAAATAGATGGGAGTTGGAGCTTCCTTGCAAGTTGTAGCTTGCAGAATTGAGTTAGGAGCCTCTTGTAGGTTGGTGCCTACAGAAAATCAGTGGTGAGAGGGAGTTGGAGCTTGCCTTTGCATCACAACAATAATAAGATGTGGTTTTCTCCCTTATGGGTTTCCACTTATATCTATTGTCAATATGCATGATGATTATGTGTTGATACCCTGTATTTATTCTACTTAATACCTGCTGCTCATTCATTAAGATTGCTGTTCCTTTGTATATTAATTTGATCACAAAATTATGATGTGAATGAGTATAAAAGAAAGAATAATAAGAACATGATTGCATTAAACTGATTCACCCCCCCCCCCCTCTCAGTTTAACCAAGGGTCTAACAACTTGTAGTGGCGTGTACAACCCAAGCTTCCTATTACTAGGCTTTCTTGTTGCACATATAGAACATCCTCGTATAAAATGTGACACACTATCTATCATGCGAGGCCAATAACAATACCTCTGTATATGCGCCACTGTTTTTCTTACCCAAAAGTGACCAGCAATAAGAGATGAATGAGCCTCTCTCATGACACTAAGTCTCTCTCCTTGTGGTATACAAAACTTTCCTAAATGAAACAATTTTTTTTTTATGCAAGTGATAATCATTTTCCTCAACTTGATTCCCTTCACTCAAACTAGCATACACATCTTTAAAATCAGCATCACATGCATACTGTTCTATGCAACTCTCATGTACAATAGAATCATTTTTAAGCAAAGTAGAAGCACTTATAATTGGCCTTGAAATCATATCAAAAAACTTATTAAAAATACCTTTCTTGTACCTTATAACCAAGTGAAATTTTTGAAGAATCCTCATCCACCTGAAATGTCGTGATTGTTGCAATTTTGTTTGCGAATGCAAGTACTGTAGTAGTTGGTGATCGGTATGAATAATTGTCTCTTTTCCCATCAAGTAGTGTTTCCACTTCTTAACGCTTTGTACCAACGCATACAACTCTTTGTCATATGTTGGATAATTGATTAAAACACCATTGAATGTTTCAGAATGAAAAGCGATAGGCTTACCATGCCACAAAAGTACTGTGCCCATGGCATAATCACTAGCATCGATTTGTATCTCGAATTACTGTCTCAAATCCAGTAATGCAAGAATCAGATTTGAATTGATCTTGTCTTTTAAAGCTTTAAAATCTTGTTGTTGTTTTCCTCCCCATTGGAAGCCTTTCTTCACACTTGTCACTGCATGGCTTCCACTTTAGAAGGATCAATTCTCAATGCACCTCCTCCTACAATGTGTCCCAAATAAACCAAAGAATTTTTTCCAAGTTTGCACTTAGACATCTTAAGAAATAATTGCTCTTTCTTCAAAACATCAAGTACCCTCTTTACATGCAAGACATGCTCTTCTCTTGTTTTTCTGAAAATGAGTATATCATATAAATACACAATCACAAATTCATCAAGAAATGGACTTAAAACATTATCCATCACACACATGAAAGTTGCCGGTGCATTACACAAACCAAACGACATAACCAACCACTCAAAGAGTCCTTGTTTGGTTTTGAATGCATTCTTCCATATGTCGCTTTCTAAAATTCTTACTTGACGATACCCACTTCGTAAATCTAACTTAGTGAAATACTTTGCTTCTTTTAGTTGATCTATCAAATCATCTATCCTTGGGAGTGGGTATCAATTCTTTACCATTATCTTATTCAAAGCTCTGAAGTCGACACACATGCGCCAAGTCCCATCTTTCTTAAGAATCAGGACTATAGGTGAACTGCATGCAAAATTTCTTGGCCTTATGAGTCCCTTTTCCAACAAGTCTTTGATTTTCCTCTTTATTTCAACATTCTCTATTATCTACATGCGATACATGCCGATGTTTGGAAGAGGAAAATCTTGTTGAAACTGAATCTCATGTTGAATCTCCCTTTTAGGAGGCAATCCTGTTGGCTCCTGAAACATCTCATGATGTGCATAAAATACATCATATAAATATGGTTTCAACTTAGGATCACAATACTCAAATGACTCATGATTAACATCAGATTTAGGCTTAATCATTAGAAGAACAAAATTCTTACTTGAATTCACCAGCCTTTTAACATGTCCAACATTTACCTTTGCAATATTCGTCTTCTTACGATGTGCTATAACAATGTAATCCTTGCCATCTTAGAATAAATGGTATTTGTTCTCATGGTGATGGAAGATAGCTTTCATGTCATACAAGTAAGGACTACCCAACACAACACCTGTAATATCAAGCGAAATCACATCTAATTCAACTGTGTCAACAAAATGTGTAGTTATTGCAAAGCGCGATATGCACTTCTTTGAAACCTGTAAATTTGCATCCTTACAAATCCAACCAAGTGGATATAGTTTTGGATGTGGAATGGTATCAAGATTAAGTTTCTTGACCAAGTCTTCAGAGATTAAATTCTCTTGTGAACCACTGTCAAATAATGTATAAATCTTGGTATGTTTGGATATGACCCTCACATGAAACAATTAAATTCTCTCTTCTTCATTTGGAGCTTCTATGTGACAGTTTGAAGTACTAGTACTGGGTTTCGTTTCAATATATTTCCCCTTCATGTTCTTCAATCCCATGGCTGTAATTTTAGTTTTATCACCTGAATCTTCTCCTAATTCATGTTGAGTTGTAGCTACAGTTTTCTGCTTCCCTTTGTTATTGTTAAATTTGGGTCTCTTTTCAGGATGTAGTTTCCAACAATTTTTCTCTTCATGGCCTTCTCTTGAAAAATGTTTACAAACCACTTTCTCTCCCTCTTTCTTGACAGATGAATTCTTTTTTACTTTTCCTTTTGAGGTCTTCTCTTTGTTTTTCCCCTTAAAAGGCTTGTTTCTACCCTCTTCAAAAGTATTTCCCCCTCTAGCTTCTAAATGTGTAGCTTGAACACATACCTCATCTAGGCTTGTAGGATTAAAAATGAGGATAGTATGTCTAAGGTAGCTATGTAAGCCCCCTATTTACTTGAGCAAAGTATCTTGACTCTGCAAATATACCCCTAATAAGAGATCTCTTCTCCTAAATTCTTGGTTGTAGTCTTGTACATTTTGTCCTTTCAATTGTCTAAAATTTTTCCAGTTCATTATGGATTTCTACATGTGAGCTAATGGATAAAACTATTTTTTTTATTGTAGTAATGAAATCAATCCATGATAGAATAATATTACCATGTTTTTTGATTTCCTCCTTTTTCTTGGCTTCCCACCAAACAAGAGCTACACCTTCCATCCTAAATGAAGCTAGTTGGATTTTAGTGTCATCATCATGAAGGTTCTGAATTCTCAAATAAACCTCCAATTGCCTAATCCAATTATCAAACTTGAAATATAACTTCACACTGTAATAGGTTAAGAAACATTGTATTGGTGGATTGGTAAACAGACTTGCAGGTGGACAGGAGGTTGTGGGTTTGAACCCCATCGACTCCACATAAATTTTACACCACCATTTTGAGGACATGTGCTAGCCTGTGGGCTTGCCACATGTCACTCAACCATTGGCCCTTCCAGAAACTCATTAATGGCCCAAATCAACTTCCGTACCATTAACATCCAATGGCCCACAATGTGCCACGTGGCACCATCATGTTGGCTCAGAAGAAAATGGAATATTCCAAGAATATTCTGCTGATTGTACCTGCAATTTGATTAGGCATCTAGTCACCAAAATTTTGCTGTTTGGGAAAATGAACAGAACACGATATCTTCCTCATACGACATTGATTTTTCGAACGGTTTGCGGTGCCAAAATCACAACGACGAGACCTTTCCGATCACTCAAGTTCGGACCTATTTCGAGCACTTTAATTTTTTGAGCATATGAATTGAGCTCCTGATCAAGCAGGATCAATCAATTAAAACCTCATAAGGATCATCAAGCGAAAAATTGACCAAAATCATAGAAATTGGAAGAAAGCTTTAATGTTTTCTTTATGGGCTAATAGAATCACTCAGAAGGCCACTATAGGTACTTCTCCCTTTCATTTAGTGTATGGGAAAGAAGCTATCCTACCTCCTAATTTGGCCCTTCCCTCACTAGCCCTAGTGAAATTTATTGAAGAAAAACCTTTCTTCTGCTTTACAATTAAGAATGTACCGAATCCTTAAGTTAGAAGAAGAAATAAATAAATCCAAACAGGTTCATGCCCATCATAAACAATTGGAGATTTAGTTCTGAAATGGGATAAGGCCCATGAAGAAAAAGGCAAACACACGAAATTCCAAAATTTGTGGCTTGGCCCATTTCAGATAATTGAGAAACTAGGTCCATCAACCTTTATTTTGCAAGATTTACAGGGAAAGAGGGATGCTCTTCCCGCTAATGGACTAGTTCTTAAAAAATATTTTTGTTAAAGAACACTCCTTATGTTGTAAATATATGAATAATCATTTGTACATACCAGTGTCATTAGCCCTAGTAATGGTAGGTAATACAATTTTGACTTCACATTGGGGTCTCTCATCATTCTATGAAGTTTGATCAATTAAATAATAAGTTATTAGAAGGAAATTTAATATTGAAGTATGATAATGATTCATTATAAATCTCTGAAAACCTTTATATCCAGTACTTTTGTAAATATTTCATCCCTTGAAACACTAAAATATTTCATTATCCTTTGATCAATCATGAAAAATATATTTTCAAGAGTAAAGGCTATTTTGAAGTTTTAGAATCTTTTAAATTTGATTGTCATCCAAGACTCTTTAAGGAGAAATATTACCTCCCCATCCACTAATGTTGAATTTTTAGAGTTTAATTAAAAAATATTTAAAAAACTTGAAAGATAAGGGGTCTCATCATGAACCAACTTACCATGATCATAGGGAACCAATGGTATTGAGATTATCATTACTGGTCGCCAAACCAGGATAATGACTTATAGATTTATATCTATAAGACAAGAGGTCTCATCATGAGCCGACTTGTTCAATTTCATTATAACCTTTGAATGGCATTGTCATTTTGTAGCTACCAAACCAGGATAATGGATTTCAAGTAACAAAAAGAAAATAATAAAAATATGGAAAATTAACACATGTAAAGATATCACTATAAGTGGATGGGATGCTGGTATTATTTGGTTAAATGGTAACATTGTCGAGGCTATGGATGCCTTCTGGAAGTAGTGGCTCTACCAGTGACAAATAAGTTTATCTTTAAGCTAAAATTATATAGTTCTCTATTTTTATCTTTATAACTGGTTAAATGACTCACAAAGATAATAGAGATTTTCATCAATAACAAGTTTTGAATATTTTCCAAATACTTCGTTCTTTAATTGAAATTTATTTTGGTCAATATAGATTTCAAATATTCGAAAATATTTCTGAAAATATTTTTCATTAGTTAATTAAAATTTCACCCACTTTTACAAGATAACTATTTCACCCAATTTGTCACCAATTGATGTAGTACTCAACAACCCCCATTAGTTTTGATAGTTGAACTAATAAATAATGGGGACCCTTTTAAACCTAGATAAAATCCCTTAGTTTTAATAAAATAACGCAATTTTAGTTTTTGTTACCAAAACATAGCTGAATGAGAAAATTCCCTTATTTGAGTTTTTCATATCAGAGGTTAGGCTCATAAGCATAATATTAATAAAAAGTAGCCCTATGTGATTTTGTGTATCATCGGGATATCTTAGTTGAAACATCTAAATATCGTAACATGCCTTAAAGAGAAATTGCAATAAAATCTTCCCCCGATCAAAGTTCCCAATACTTTAAGTATAAATGTTATAAAGCTCTACTTTGTGAACATAATAATAAAAATCCCAACCCCACATAACTGCCACGTAGCATGTCAAAGTTTTCAAATATCACAACTTTTTATTTGATCACCACTCCATAACTTTGATATCACTCATCACCAATCCTTCAATATTACTCATCTTTGATACTACGATATTCCAATATCTCCGATAAAACCCTCCTGTCCACATCAAAACTTCCATATCGAGACTTCTATATTAGGTGTCACTCTTTAAAACCTCCGATATCACATCTCCGATACAAAACCTTTGATCTCCCTCCCTGCTTATATTTATAACCATTAAATCTTTAAGCAAAGTCTATCAAAGAGTAAATATATTACATATTTTAAAGGTTCAACAATAAAATTTCTTCGATAAAATCCTCTGATATGCTGACATATACAAAGCCCAAGTGAATTCATGTGTTATCATTCACTAGCTAAATGTAGCGAATTTATGATTTCTAAGTTTTAAAATATTTAATCATTATAGATTGATATCACTAAGGATTTGCTCATAAAGACATGAATTGATATGAAAATTGGTTATTTTCTCTAAGGAATTCTTCAGTTAATAAACTTCCGCTCATTCCCATGTTTTCCATTTGCAGGCCAGTCCTGATAAGTTAAGCTTAATCGAGATGTCTAAGGCTTCTAAAGCAAAGAATAAAACCACAATTCAACAACAGTCAGTTCCTCCTCCACCTGGGATTACATAAATGTCACCATTATTCTATGATACAACCTGCACTCCAAATGCTAGAATTTCTTCCTGGGAAGCTATGTACAAGCTTTTTGAAGATGAAAATCCTAGGGTAACAGAAAGAAAAGCCACGACCGATGATTCTACCTCGGTTAATGTCACCAATTCTTTCTTACACAGAATTGTAGCCCGAGCAAATATCCTTCCGTATACATATATGGTTAAATAGGTCATTGATCATGTGAATATTTCAGAAAGAGTTTTCCTAACTAAAAAAAAAAATAGTTGTTGGGTCATTTACCAAAAATGATTTGAGAAAAATGTATCAGTTTCCGCCGCACAAGAAGAAATATGATAAGCAATTTGTACAAAATTTCATGAGAAAACATGAAGATCAGTTAGATCCCTTTAGAGAATGGAGGAGAGATCCTAACAAACACAAGCGTGAGGATAAGGGTATGTATGCCATTGATTCTCTTGCCAGGCCATTATGATATATAACCCGTATGATGTGTAGAATATATGGTTACCCTAATACGCAGAAGTTCTCAGACCAATGGGTACCACTTATTGACGCTGCCTTTGATGGATATATTATGGATTGATGAACTATATTGTCTGATAGTATAGGCACCCAAATCACGAATTATAGGAAAAACAAAGTTTTTCTTAGAACATAGTTCCTCCTTTCTACATTAGCGCCTATATAATGGATGCCATACATCTCACATCCGATTTTACATCCATGGGATGGAAATGGACCATAGATGACCCTACTCCTATGCATATCTAACATGGCATACTCTGGGAATCAAAATTCCACCCTCATTTCTATAAAATTTTCCATGGAGTTATGCTACCCATCCACCAAAGTGTCTTTGATGAAAAAACCCCTATTGTTTCACCTGAAGCTAATAATGTTTTGTTATCAATTGGGAAATGGTTTGGAGAAGAATCCTTCACTTATGTTTGGATCTTTGGCAGCCTTGAAAAACCTCATGTTTTACCCCTATATGTTCCAAATAAAATCCTTTCCCAAGAGATAGCTTACCAAACGGTAGGGAGTGGCCTTTCAAAGGTCCCGAAGGATGCTAAAAAGACAACGTGGCCTAGATTTCCTATCCAATATGGTCTCTATGCTCTAGAAAATTTCAAGCATGCTGGTATTCATATTGAAGAGATTTAATATTTAAATTTTCCAACTATTCCCAATAGGAAATATGTGTGAAAATTTCTGAATCTAACAACCATAAATCCTACTGTAGTTAACTGATTTTCATTTCCTACTTATGTTCTTCAATTAACAATTTATTTAGAAAATTCTTCAATAAAAATTAATCAAAATACACTGCAGGCTACACCAATATACATATCAAGTACTGAAAAATAATATGAGACAAACACACAAAGGACACACTTATTTTTGGACTAAACGTACCTGGAAAAACCCAATGCGGGAAAATCGGTGTAGCAGATATAAGAGTTTTTATTATTAAGCGACAGTTTTCTGAGTACAATCTTTGGTCGATGCCTTGTTGGCTATCCAGTACAGAGAATTCACAACAGGAAAAAAAAATAGTGAGTTTTACCTCACCCTAAAAATCCCAGCTGATCCATATCTAAATTGGCGAAACCCCAACTCCCTCTCCACTGCCTCTGTGTAGTAGATGCGTAGGCCTACGTGGGGATGGCTGTGGACTGCATCACCTCCTCTATGAATTGATATGCCTCTCGGAAAGTCGAGTTTCATCCCTCCCAACTCAGAAACCCTGATCTCCAGCAAAACTCATATTGTCTCTTGGAAACTCTGCATAGTCCCTACCTGGGCCTACGTCACCCCTTCTGGGGATTGTGTCACCTCTCCTGGTGGTTGTGTTGCTTCCTATGCTATCTTTTCTGCCTCTCTGCTATGTAATATTGGTCCCAGAGAATATTCTCTGACCAATAACTACTTCTGCCCCTCACTGCACTAGAAAATCACTCTGAATTTCTTAGCAAACTGCGCCCCAGAATTTCAACTTAGCTCAAGTGCTGCTCTCTATGTCTGTGTTCTCCAACTGACCCTCAAACCTTCCTTTAAACTTTTCCTATTGAGAGATCAACAGTCATGATCAAATCTGTAATCAACGACTAAGAATAAAACAAAATTGATCCTCGTCACTTAAAAGCTTCTCACCCACATTTACATTAATTCACTTTAATTATTTTAATTTCCTAAGTTTTAACTTAGGCTCCATTAAAAATAATTAATTATTTGAATAAAATTCACTTCGAGCAGAATTTCTCCAAATGATTTTTGGGTCTTAGAGACCTCATGTGTTCTAGCCCCTCCACAAAATTTCGGAGATAGTTCACATCCGATGCTACCCAAAAATAAACACTCCCTCTTAGCGAGGAATGTGCTCTAGCAATAATTATCACCAGAAGCATCACCCTGATCCATGTCATCGGTCCTCTACACTGCTGAGGCTCGACCTACTATCCCTCATCTACTGCAATGCTATAATATGTACTAATTCCCATGACACTTCCACTACCACTACTACATCTGTACTGCAAATCCCTCTCAATATGCCACATCATGCTACCCATAGCACTGCCACTGCTAATTGCTGCACTGCGACTCAGTTGCTGAGAGTTTAAGCAACTGAAAGACAACCCAAAACCTAACATCTAGTAATTCTAGATGCACCTCGATGCTGAAGCTTCCTCTCCTACTAATTTGTGTTGATCCTCTAATGCTACTGCGCTGCTGTTGTATCTGCTCCGTGCCTCCTGCACTGCTGCAACACCACTGTGTTGCTTTAGAATTTGGTGCTCTAGCTCTGCCACTGTCGCTCCATCATCCCTCGCACCTAATGAATCCCGTCATTTTGATACTATCATTAAGGGCTCCTGTAGCCGTATGTGATCCAAGAGTTTGGGAACCTCAAGGATCCTGCCCCTTTATTTCTCTCTAAAACTCCAAATATAACTCCATATCACCCTGCCTCATGGTGTAGTCATCGCCATCCTCCTCATCAACTTGTGCCCAATATTCTCTTCTTTTCCCTTCTTCTTCAGAGGGCATTGCATGGAAAAATGTCCCATTTCCAGACATCTGAAGAATCTGACCTTCAAGAGGTCCTTTTTATTTCGTCTCTGCTGCCCTTGCTTTCCCTTTGATGCGAGACCTACATCCTCCTCTTCCTCCATCTTGACTTGGATTCCTTTGTTGCTACTTCCCGCCTTGGTCCATCATCTCATCTCTTCCTGTTGAAGAGCTTCCCACATCTCTTCCCAACTAGGAAGAGAGGCCCTGCCCAAAATACTTTGGACAAAAAATTACCAGTCTTCAGTGACTACATTCAGGGCAGTCCTAACCATAATTTAGGATCTGGTGTAGTCCCTACGGAAGCTAGCTAATCTTAGATCCCTTGCAATCTGATAAGGAATGAATCAATCTCTTCTCCCTTATACATATGAAAGAATCTAAACTGAATCTCAAGAAACATCTTCTGCTGAACGGAAGATCCCTCGTACAATGTGGTCAAGGCCACCCACATTTCCCTTGCTGTGTTTTTTGCAGAAATATGTGGGATCACATGATCCTTGACTCCCTCCATAATCATGTGCTTTGCTTTCACTTGAGCCTCTTCGTACTACTTGAGAGGATCAACATCAACTAGAACAATAATCGTGTTCAAGGCATGATCTGTGATGTGATGTTCATCCAAAAATGCCACGATCCTCGCCTTCCAGATAACAAAGTTGGATGCTCCATCCAACCTGTCCTAATCCCTCAGTCCACTCACAACCACCTCTACTCAACTGAATGTCGAAAAATTTCCTTTCTCCCTCCTTTGCTTCTGCCCTAGAAAAACTTAGATTTGGATTTATTTGGTGCTAGAAATACTCTAAGGAACAAGCTCCCTGTCAATCTCGATTTTCTTCATGGAAATCCTTCTGCCAACAAATGTCGAAGCACCCTTGTTAGCTTGAGGGGTCCTGACCCAGGTTCAGAGTTAGAGCACAACCAACAAAACCCTCTTACTACTGGCCCTTTCGGCAATGATTTGCTTGCGCAGAACAAATACTCACCCAAAGCAGTATGGGGGGTGTTGGAACTAGGTTTCCACACCCATAGAGAGAATTAAATGAAGTGGGAATCCACATATATATCTTTTTAGACAGGATGTATTGCGCACTAGAAACCCTAGGTTGACTCAATATAGGTTAGCCCTGCATGCACACACAGACAAACGGTTCGAAATCCTTTTAATCGCTCTAACAGATCTAAGAAATTTAGTATTCAACCTTTAAAGTAATAAATCTATGCAAATATATTATGCATCAACAGTATAAACATGCACACAAAACAATCCCAATAACTGATAACATAAATCATACACAGAAAGAAGAAATCATACGCATTAGTGAATCACAGATGCGTTAGGTACACATAATTTCTAGAATTGTATTTATTAATTAGTCTTCATAGAAGCCATTACAATTCACCAGATCTACCCGCGCACACAACCATCGGGGTCCGCACATAGCTGGACTAAGGTCTCCATGCACACAACCATCAGGAGCCTTTCAGACATAAACACTACTACAGATTCGACTTCTCTTCTCTATCATGCCAAAATATCTAATCATGGATATCTCTATCTGACTTGATCTATACTTCTATTTATCCATTTTCTTGCACACATACTATGGTCCTCAAACCATGGTTTTGTTGATCAGCGGTTGTCATTGATGTCAACCCAAGCAACACCAGGGGCTAACCCAATATTGAATGGAAATTTTTACCTACCAAATTAATATATTCTGGGTCAATAATGCTTTTGGAATCTTGCTACTTGTCCAACTGCTTGCATAACATCTGGTCAGGAGGCTGTTACATATAGAGGACTACTAATCATAGATTTGTACAACCTTTGATCCACATCCTTAGATGAGTCATCTATGCTCAATTTGAAACCTATTACCATTGGAGTAAGGATGGGTTTGCAATCTTCCATTTTAAATTTCTTGAGCATTTCCTTGATGTACTTGGCTTCACATATAAATATTCCTTTCTCTTGCTGAGATATTTGAAGCCCTAAGAAGTATGTCAGCTCCCCAAGTAAAGACATATCGAAATCACTTTGCACCTTTGTAGAAAACTTCTTAATTAGTCGATCATTATTGCTACCAATTATTGTATCATCCTCTTTAGCTATTAGACATGCATTAGTTGCTTCATCCAGAACATATATGTCGTTTGGAGCTCAACTTGTTGTAGCCACAATTTCACCATACACGCCTTTCCTGATTTCACATTTCGTGGAGTTGAATAGTATTATGTGTCCTTGATCACACATTTGTCCAACACTGAGCAGATTGTGATTCATGTTTTCAACCAATATAAAATTCTTGGCTAGAGCATATTTGCTTCAGAGAGTGATAGTACCTGATCCTATAACATTTTAAGATCCATCATTTCCAAAGGACACGGTTCCATCCTTCTTCTCTTTCAAAGATACAAATTTATTTCTATCTCAAGTCATATGCGTTGAGAAACTGCTATCAACATACCACACATATTTGTTCTTTTGAGCCTTGAGAGCGAGAGCACAATTATCATTCTTCTTCTTCTTCCATGTTCATTCGTTCTGTGGCTTCGAAGATTCTTCTGGAGGATTTTCAAGTCTGCAGTCTTTGGCTATGTGTCCAAAGTTTCAACATTTGTAACATTCAATATTATTTCTTAAATGTTCAAATCTATTTATGTTTCAATGAGCCCTGGTAGGTTCATATTTGATAGATCTCCTGGAATTGTATTCGTTCCTAGGGTACATGCGACATTCTACAGCTTTATGACCAAATTTTCCACATGAATAACAATAGCCATAAAAATATGTTGGTACCCGGATGGAAATTTTCGTCGAGGAATTTTCTTCCAAGGATGTTCTTGAAAATCTTGTCCAATGAATTCTACATGCATGTCATATCTCATAGGTTCATTGTATTTTTATGTAGAAAGTCTGGTCCTTTGCAACCCTTGACAACACATCATCTAGCTTTTTCTTGCCTTCTAGGAGCTCGATATTGAATCTAGTGTATCTCTGTTATTTGAGATCCACAATATCTGATTTTTGGTGTTGTAGTATTCCTCTGAGTCATATTTCCAATGCTACAGGTCTGACCCAATTTGGATTCCTCAAAAGAGAGTTATACCCAATCTCTCACAATTCCCTAATTATGGACTGTTTCAACAGAGCGCACTTGTATGACATGCCATGTGTCACTGTTTCTTCATTTGGCTCTAAAATTGATAAAGAAAAAATCATAGACTGTGCAATATCTGCCACTTCTTATGGAATTCCAATCCGATACTCAGAGAGAGAGTTATGACAATTTTACCAAGGTCACTTCTTTGAGATGAATTTTAGGAGCCTGCAAAAACCCTGACTTCCATAGATCATATATCCAAAAATATTGCGCACCTTGATCTGAAATTTTTACAAAAAATACCTCAGGATTTCAGATTTACCTCATAAATATTTCAGCTTCTGAACCTTCATAGAAAAAATGTTAGAGCGAAAATTCCACGATGACCTGTTTCAGATGGCCGAATCCCTTGCATAAGGAGGAAATGAGGATCACAATTTATATAAATGCTTAAGTTGAGAGGGGCTTCAACAAGTGAACGAGGGAGGGATTTTAGGAGCTTAAAAAATATTAATTATGACTTTTCAATGACCCATGCCCCAACCCCATGCGGTTTTAGCCCACTAACTGGGGGTACAAACTTCAAACATGAATATCTCTCAAACCGTGAAGAATTACATGGCATGCCATATATCAACGGAAACATCTCAACAAGTAGAAACCATAAAAAGAATTATTGTCCTAGAATATATTTATTTGGTAGGTCAAAATTCCCATTCAATATTGGGTTAGCCCCTGGCACTGTTTGGGTTGACATCAATGATCTAGCTTTTTCTTGCCTTCTAGGTGCTCGATATTGAATCTGGTGTATCTCTGTTATTTCAAATCCTGAATATCTGATTTTCGGTCGTGTAGTATTCCTTTGAGTCATCTTTCCAATGCCACAGGTCTGACCTAATTTTGATTCTTCAAGAGAGAGTTATACCTAATCTCTCACAATGCCCTAATTATGGACTATTTCAGCAAAGCACACTTGTAGGACGTGTCACGTGTCACTGTTTCTTCATTTGGCTCTGAAATTGATAGAGTCAAAAGTAAAAACTATGCACTATCTACCAGTTTTTTCTCTATCAATTTCAGAGCCAAATGAAGCTGAAATTTTTATGAGGCGAAGCCAAAATCCTCAGGGGAAAATGATAGTAGTTTAACAGCTGGAAGGAGGTCATAGAGAAAAATTTGAGCAACTCAAAATGAAAGAAGATTGAAACATTGCTACATACTTCCAATATGTTGATGAAATAACCAATACTCTAGAAGGATTGGGAGATCCAGTTGACGAGAAGACTATTATACGGAATATTCTTAGAACGTTACCAGGGAGATTCAAACCAAAGGTATCGGTCTTAGAATACAGTGCAAATCTGGAAAAAACTGACATTGGTTACAAAGAAGAAGAAGCAGGAACTTCTACAACAAAATACAATGAACCTATGAGATCTAACATGCATGTATACTTCATTGGACAAGATTCGCAAGAACAACCTTGGAAGACAATTCCTCGACGTAAATTCCATCTAGGTACCAACATATTTTTAATGGCTAATGTTATTCATGTGGAAAATTTGGTCATAAAGCTATAGAATGTCGCACGTACCCTAGGAACGAATACAATTCCAGGAGATATGTCAAATATGAACCTCCCAGGGCTCAATGAAATATCAATAGATTTGAACATTTAAGAAATAATATTGAATGTTACAAATGTCGAAACTTTAGACACATAGCCAAAGACTGCAGACTTGAAAATCCTCCAGAAGAATCTTCGAAGCCACAGAATGAACAAATATGGAAGAAGAAGAAGAATGATAATTGTGCTCTCGCTTTCAAGGCTCAAAAGAATAAATATGTGTGGTATGTTGATGGCGGTTTCTCAACGCATATGACTGGAGATAGAAATAAATTTGTATCTCTGAAAGAGAAGAAGGATGGAACCGTGTCCCTTGGAAATGATGGATCTTCAAATGTTATAGGATCAGGTACTGTCACTCTAGGAAGCAAATATGCTCTAGCCAAGAATGTTTTGTTGGTTGATAACATGAATCACAATCTGCTCAATGTTGGACAAATGTGTGATCAAGGACAAACGATACTATTCAACTCCACGAAATGTGAAATCCGGAAAGGTGTGTATGGTGAAATTGTGGCTATAGCAAGTCGAGCTCCAAACGACATATATGTTCTAGATGAAGCAACTAAATCATGTCTAATAGCTAAAGAGGATGATACAATAATTGGTCGCAATAATGATCGACTAAGTAAGAAGTTTGCTACAAAGGTGCAAAGTGATTTTGAGATGTCTTTACTTGGTGAGCTGACATACTTCTTATGATAAGAAGATTCAATAAGTCAACTGATAATAATATTCTTTACTTTTTCATCATTTACAAAATTATTCTTACCTTGTCTATCCGTAGTTGATGTAAATCCATTTTGAACAGTGTCCCATACTTCGTAACCTTGTGCCAAGAGATAGACCTCCATTCTTCCTTTCCAGAGTGCATAATTATTTTCATTGAATAGAGGTACACCATTCTTGGTATGCTCCATGACCACCTTCTAGCTGTTAAACTGCTATTGAAGGAACCAAGCTCTGATACCAATTTGGATTCTTCAAGAGAGAGTTATACCCAATCTCTCACAATGCCCTAATTATGGATTTTTTTTAGCAGAGTGAACTTGTACGGCATGCCACGTGTCACTGTTTCTTCATTCGGCTCTGAAATTGATAGAGCGTTTACAGATGCAGATTGGGTAGGAAGCATTGATGATTGTAAGAGTACTAGTGGATCAACATTCTATCTAGGTGGTTGTCTTGTATCATGGTTGAGAAAAAAGGAAGCAGTACGAGAAATTTCGAAAATCTCAAAACCTTCCAACACACTATGTGAGGCATGTCGGCATGGAAACTAGACAAAAGTCCAATTTAAAACAAAAGAACACTTTGCATCACATGCATTGGAATTGATACATACTGATCTATGTGGTCCTGTGAGAACAAAAGGCTTAGATGGAGAATTATATTTCATGTTAATGATAGATGGCTATACCAGGATGACAGTTGTCAGTTTCCTAAAGAAAAAATCTGAAGCATTTGAGTGCTTTAAGATCTACAAGGAGTTGGTTGAAAATGAAACTGATTTGAAAATAAAGTGTTTAAGATTAGATAATGGTGGCAAATTCACTTCCAAATTATTTCAACAACACTGTGACGAAAATGGAATAAAAAGGCAATTTTCAATAGCACGAACACCTCAGCAAAATGGAGTTGCTGAAAGAAAGAACATAACTGTACAGGAAATGGGTAGAATAATGTTGAAGGACTCAAAATTGGATGAAAAATTATAGGTTCAAGCAATTGATATGGCAGTCTTCATTATCAACCGAAGTCTTCTTAGAAATAATTGCAACAAGACTCCATATGAATTATGGAAAGGAAAACCAGCTAATGTAAAATATTTCAGAATCTTCGGAAGAAAATGTTATATCAAAAGAGAATATCAAAATTTGGGTAAGTTTGAATCATGTGTTGATGAAGGTATCTTTGTTGGTTACTCATGCAAAAGAAAGGCCTATAAATGTTATAATCTAAGACGAAAATAGATAGTGGAGAGCATAAATTTTACATTTGACGAAGATGGTATTCTAGCGAGTAATGAATGATGGTTGTGTCAGGGGGAGTGGAAGTGTGTACAGGTCTGTAGGATGGTTGTGTTTCAGGGGAAGTTACCCTTTTCCATTGATGTCAAAGGGGGAGAGAATGTTGTAGGAAGAAGTGTCATGAACGCAGGGGGAGTACTTGTGTTGCCATCAATGCCAAAGGGGGAGATTGTTGAACATTGGGTTCAATGCTCCCCATGTGTTTTGCGACATGGACTAACCACCTCTTGTGGATCCTAACTTTGGAAAAAATATTAATTATGACTTTTCAATGACCCATGCCCCAACCCCATGGGGTTTTAGCCCACTAACTGGGGGTACAAACTTCAAACATGAATATCTCTCAAACCGTGAAGAATTACATGGCGTGCCATATATCAACGGAAACATCTCGACAAGTAGAAACCATCAAAAGCATTATTGACCCAGAATATATTAATTTGGTAGGTCAAAATTCCCATGCAATATTGGGTTAGCCCCTGGTGCTGCTTGGGTTGACATCAATGACAACCGCTAATCAACAATCTCCCCCTTTGGCATTGATGGCAACACAAGTACTCCCCCTGAAAATTTGGACAAACTCAGCAAAGTGGAATTACATGGAGTTCTCATAGCATATGAAATGAGACTTGATGAAGAAGAGGGTACTTCACATCTAGAAACTGCGTTCGTTGCATCTAAGAAAACCAATAAGGATAAACAACCTTTAATTGAAAAGACATGCACCTGCAATTGTGAAGAAAAGGGAGATGATGAAGAAGGTATTTCATATGAAGAATATGCTTACTTCATGAAAAAACTAAAAATTGGTAAGGGACAATTCAAAGGTAAACTTCCATTGATATGTTTCAGCTGTAATGAGGTTGGGCATTTTGCAGCAAATTGTCCAAACATAAGTAATGGCAACTCAAAAGGAAAGAAAGGCTTTAAGAAATTCAACAAGCAAGAATCCAAAAGGAACTTTCTCTCTAAAGAAGATATCTCATCACTCGATGAAGACAATGACAATGAAGAAGAAGCCAATGAGAGAGTTATACCTAATTTCTCACAATACCCTAATTATGGACTGTTTCAGCAGAGCGCACTTGTACGGCATGCCATGTGTCACTGTTTCTTCATTTGGCTCTAAAATTGATAGAGAAAAAACTATGGACTGTGCGCTATCTGCCACTTTTTACGGAATTCCAATCCGATACTCAGAGAGAGAGTTATGACGATTTTACCAAGGTCACTTCTTTGATATGAATTTCAGGAGCTTGAAAAACCCTGACTTCCACAGATCATATCTCCAAAAATATTGCGCACCTTGATCTGAAATTTTTACAACAACTTCCTCAGGATTTTGGCTTCGCCTCATAAACATTTAAGCTTCTGAACCTTCATAGAAAAAAATTTAGAGCGAAAATTCCACGATGACCTGTTTTAGATGGCCGAATCCCTTCCCAAGGAGGAAATGAAGATCAAAATTTATATAAATGCTTAAGATGATAGGGGCTTCAGCAAGTGAACGTGGGAGGGATTTTAGGAGCTTAAAAGATATTAATTATGACTTTTCAATGACCCATGTCCTAACCCCATGGGGTTTTAGCCCACTAACAGGGGGTACAAACTTCAAACATGAATATATCTCAAACCATGAAGAATTACATGGCGTGCCATATATCAACGGAAACATCTCGACAAGTAGAAAAAATAAAATGCATTATTGACCCAGAATATATTAATTTAGTAGGTCAAAATTCCCATGCAATATTGGGTTAGACCCTAGTGCTGCTTGGGTTGACATCAATGACAACCGTTGATCAAAAATCTCCCCCTTTGGCATTGATGGCAACACAAGTACTCCCCCTGCGATCATGACACCTCTTCCTACAACATTCTCTCCCCCTTTGACATCAATGGAAAATGGTAACTCCCCCTAAAACACAACCATCTTGCGAACTTGTACACACTTCCACTCCCCTTGACACACAACCGTCCTGCAGACCTATAATATACTTCCACTCCCCGTTTATATTCTTAAAAAGGAAAATCTAATGAGAACTTGGGAGAATCCCAAGCTTCTAGTGAATATTTAATATGTGATTCTTTTGGTGCTGCTTGGAATCTTGCTACTTGTCCAACTTCTTGCATAACATCTGGTTGGGAGGCTTTTACATATAGAAGACTACTAATCATAGATCTTACAACGAAAAAACTGACATCAGTTACAAAGAAGAAGAAGCAGGACCTTCTACAACAAAATACAATGAACCTATGAGATCTGATATGCATGTAGAATTCATAGGACAAGATTTGCAAGAACAGCCTTGGAAGACAATTCCTCGACAAACATTTCCATCCAGGTACCAACATATTTTTTATGGCTATTGTTATTCAGGTGGAAAATTTGGTCATAAAGCTGTAGAATGTCGCACGTACCCTAGGAATGAATAGAATTCCAGGAGATATGTCAAATATGAACCTCCCAGGGCTCAGTGAAACATCAATATATTTGAAAATTTAAGAAATAATATTGAATGTTACAAATGTTGAAACTTTGGACACATAGCCAAAGACTGCAGACTTGAAAATACTCCAGAAGAATCTTCGAAGCCACAGAACGAACGAACATGGAAGAAGAATAATGATAATTGTGCTCTCGCTCTCAAGGCTCAAAAGAAAAAATATGTGTGGTATGTTGATAGTGGTTTCTCAATGCATATGACTGGAGATAGAAATAAATTTGTATCTCTGAAAGAGAAGAAGGATCGAATTGTGTCCTTTGGAAATGATGGATCTTCAAATGTTATAGGATCAAGTACTGTCACTCTCGGAAGCAAATATGCTCTAGCCAAGAATGTTCTATTGGTTGAAAACATGAATCACAATCTGCTCAATGTTGGATAAATATGTGATCAAGGACACACAATACTATTCAACTCCATGAAATGTGAAATCAGGAAAGGCGTGTATGGTTAAATTGTGGCTACAACAATTCGAGCTCCAAAAGACATATATGTTCTGGATGAAGCAACTGAAGCATGCCTAATAGCTAAAGAGGATGATACAATAATTGGTAGCAATAATGATCGACTAAGTAAGAAGTTTGCTACAAAGGTGCAAAGTGATTTCGAGATGTCTTTACTTGGTGAGCTGACATACTTCTCAGGGCTTCAATTATCTCAGCAAGAGAAAGGAATATTTATATGTGAAGCCAAGTACATCAAGGAAATGCTTAAGAAATTTAAAATGGAAGATTTCAAACCCATCCTTACTCCAATGGTAACAAGTTGCAAATCGAGCATAGACGACTCATCTAAGGATGTGGATCAAAGGTTGTACAAATCTATGATTAATAGTATTCTATATGTAACAGCCTCCCGACCAGATGTTATGCAAGTACTTGGACAAGTAGCAAGATTTTAAGCAGCACCAAAAGAATCACATATTAAATATTCACCAGCATTGGAATATGTTCGCTAGAAGCTTAGGATTCTCCCAAGTTCTCATTAGATTTTCCTTTTTCAGAATATAAAGGGGGAGTGGAAGTAGATTACAGGTTTGCAGGACGGTTGTGTGTCAGGAGGAGTGGAAGTGTGTATAGGTCTGCAGGATGGCTGTGTTTCAAGGGGAGTTACCCTTTGCCATTGATGTCAAAGGGGGAGAGAATGTTGTAGGAAATGGTGTCATGATCGCAGGGGGAGTACTTGTGTTGCCATCAATGCCAAAGGGGGAGATTGTTGATCAGTGGTTGTCATTGATGTCAACCCAAGTAGCACCAGGGGCTAACCCAATATTGAATGATAATTTTGACCTACCAAATTAATATATTTTGGTTCAATAATGCTTTTGATTGTTTCTACTTGTCGATATGTTTCCGTTGATATATGGCACACCATGTAATTATTCACGGTTTGAGAGATATTCATGTTTGAAGTTTGTACCCCCAGTTAGTGGGCTAAAACTGAATGGGGTTGGGGCATGGGTCATTGAAAAGTCATAATTAATATTTTTTAAGCTCATAAAATCCCTCCCTCGTTCACTTGTTGAAGCCTCTCTCAACTTAAGCATTTATATAAATTGTGATCCTCATTTCCTTGTTATGCAAGGGATTTGGCCATCTGAAACAGGTCATCGTGGAATTTTCGCTCTAAATTTTTTTCTACGAAGGTTCAGAAGATGAAATGTTTATAAGGTGAAGCTGAAATCTTGAGGAATATTCTGTAAAAATTTCAAATCAAGATGTACAATATTTTTGGAGATATGATCTGTGGAAGTCAGGCTCCTGAAATTCATCTCAAAGAAGTGACCTTGGTAAAATCGTCATAACTCTCTCTCTGAGTATCGGATTGGAATTATGTAAAAAGTGGTAGATAGTGCATAGTATTTAATTTTCTCTCTATCAATCTTAGAGCCAAATGAAGAAACAATGACATGTGGCATGCCGTACAAGTGCGCTCTGCTGGAACAATCCATAATTAGGGCATTGTGAGAGATTGGGTATCAATCTCTCTTGAAGAATCCAAATTGGGTCAGACTTTTGGCATTGGAAAGATGACTCAGAGGAATAATATAGGATCAAAAATTATATATTGAGGATCTGAAATAACAGAGATACACCAGATTCAATATCGAGCTCCTAGAAGGCAAGAAAAAGCTAGATCATGTGTTATCAAGGGTTGCAAAGGACCAGACTTTCTATGGCAGAAAAGCAAAGCAAGGTGCAAAAGAGGGTAGCATGACAACAAAAGCAACCAAAGTGCATAACAGCAGCAAGAATTTCATCATATGAATTATTCAAGTGGGCGACACTGCATACAATCATTGTAAAGGTATCATTGTACTTAATCATTGTAAATACATTATTGTACAAATTGTACTAGTGTCTATTTGCCAAGGGTTGAAGAGGCAGTGTTGGGAGGTCTAGGATCATCATTAGGTGGTTGTGTCAAATTTGGGGTTATGGTATAGTATATCTTCTTCTTCTACATCATTCTATATCATTGTAAAGTGGACCATTTTCCCTGGTACGGGAGTCTATTCTTCTTTTATTCTTCTATAGGGTGGTAGGGTGGTGGTAGGGTGAGTTGTAGCTCATTGGGTGTTGGGGAATCTATTTAGTTGACTACTAAAGAATCTCAGGCGTTGGAGCATCCATCCAGTGGGAGCTAGAGAAGAATGCTTTTCTAGATTCTAGGAAGTTGGAGCTTTTTTTTCAATTGGAGTTGAATATTAAAGAATTATTAGAAAAGCATTAGGTGGTTTTTGTCCCGGAGCAGGTTTCCACCTTAAAAACTGTGTGCATTTGTGTTCCTCTTGTTTGCTGCTATCATTGTACAAACACTAATAATAATTGAAGATTAACTAATGCTCTAATTGAAAGGAACACTGATTCACCCCCCCCTCTCAGTATTTCCAACAGGTTTGAGACCCCTAGTTTACCCATTAACCCATTACAAATCATGAGGGGACTTTGACCCTCCCCAAATCCCCTTGAATCTTCTTTTCACAACACACACGACTCAAAACTAACAAAAATACTAATATTTGTCCCAAAATTGTGGTCGTAAGGGACCCTGCTCAAACAGTTCCCCAACACAATCTTGTGACTCATCCCGAGTCACAGAGGAGGTGGGGTCTACATCTTGGTCTTCAAATCTTCAATAGATGTGGTGAAGGGTGCAAGGATGACCTCACTTTGAACAACATTTCTCTGAACCTCAGACTCCACCAACTTCTGCGATGATGGTCCTTCTGCTGTGAGACTGATGCTCCGCTGCATCTGGCCCAGGGTCTTCACGGTAGCATCTATGTCCTAAGATAACTTCATGGCCTCGTCAGCCCACAGCTTCATATGGGTGGTGACGATATGCTTCTTTCGGCACAAATCTTTAATTTCGTCTTGTAGCACCTGAATTATCTGCAAGTGAGCCATTCTTTGAGCTAAAACAAGTGTTGGTAGCGCCTCCTAGAGCTCATGAAAATTTTGTTCCTTGGTGCGTAGATCCTGAGATATCTTTCGGACGAGGGGGTATGTCTGCACTAAAGTCCACAATCCCATGGCTGTATCCAGGAGTTCAGTTCCCTTATCAACTGTTGTTGCAATTATAGATGAAGCCTTCTTTACCAAGGTAGCGCGCTGGGCTCGCACTTCTGGCAGAGTCTCTGGCTCGAGCTTGGATTGTAACTCCCAATTTGTTGTTCAAAATCTACCCTGACTGCTTGGAATTCTGAGCAGGAGGCCTTTAGGGCGACCACTAATCCTTTGACTTTAACCTGAGGCGCAGTAGAGGCAGGGATGGAAACCTCGTGAAGGTTACCACAAAGGTGATCAATTAGACTCTAACTCTGCGCGCAGGGCCATCGCTGCTTGATGGGCTGCTTGAGCCTGCAAATATTCTTGTGTACATGCTACAACTGTTTTCTATGCCTCTGTGAGGTGCTGGTGCATGCGTGCCTCTCGACACTGTAGCTCATCTGTGATAATGGACTAGATCGCATGCAAGTTTCCATTGGGAATCATGAACAAGTTGATACTGACCTAGGAGCACATCTGCACCTGTGCGCACAAGTCGGGCAGCTCCGAGGTGATCGCAGCTTCAGGAAAGGGGCAGATTCGGCTATCTGCTAGGCTAGTGATGATTTTGGTAATCACACTTGGTTGATTCGGCCTTGTCTAAGTAACGCTCACTTGAATGTTGTTTGTTTTGAGCTCAATCACCTGTAGATCGGCCTGCATTGTGTACACCACAACTTTATATTGCTCCTCTAGTGAAACCCATCGATCTTTGGAGGCAGAAGTGACCACATATGCAATTTTGTCTAGATTATCCTCCATGAGGGTGACATCATCTGCACTTCCTACCTTATATCCTTTTCTCTTCTTATGGGCACCCTTGGGAGTTTCAGCCCCTCGCTTGGTGCCTTTGGGGGACTCCTCTTCGACGCCATTATTTCCATCTCCTCCACTAAGATCAACTTCAGTCTCCATCTTATTTTCCTTCTCCACTTCTATCTCTGTGCCCTTCCTAGCTTCTTTTCCAGCTTCTGTGCCTTGAACTATCTCTTTTGCAGCATCCGTCATCTATTTCCCTAATGTCGAGGCTGTGACGGGCTTGGCGGAGCCGAGCCCGGTTTTCCATGATGCTGGCCAAGTCGCAATGACATGGCCAATTTCGGCCTTTGTCACCACCATGTAGGGCAAGTTGTACCACACCGTAACCTTGCGTGCATAGATATGTATGTTGTGCATAGACACTTGAAATTTTGTAATGGCTTTATATTTTTCATATGCAGCTGGGGACAATCGAGGGCACGAGTGGATCACTGCAGCCAACCATCCTTCGAATAAGACCCAAAAGCTCTTATTTTCCATTACTTTCTTAGGGTGTGTGGAATCCCACAAGTTGGCATAGTGTGCCCCTTCAAACATGCCAGGCTCTATGTCTGGGAGTACTGCATTCTCTGGTGTTTCCCAAGCAACCAGAGAAATGAGCAGGAGAAGCCATGAATAACAAAATTTATTACCCCCCTCCTGTGTCTCGCACACGTTTTCCAGGAATTCAGTGTAGAGGAATTGGGACCAGTTGAAACTCACTCCCTTCTTGCACTACCCTGATAGTGCGATGAAATGCACGAGGACCACTTTAGGCCTACACTTGAGCATCATTTTTTAAGCCAACACTAATGTCCCAATGCGCACCACTGGATTTTCAATCTGCTGAACCAGGAAGCCCCTGATATCCCATCCCACCTTATACTCATTCTTCACCTTCACATCAGCTTTATACTCCAGGATCTTTCCATAATTTTCCATAGGGTTAGGTCCCTTCTTTGGTAGGCCGGTGATCTGGTGGATCAGTGCGACATCGATTGGAATTCGGTTTTTAATCCAAAGACACCCATCGTGCACCAACGCCAGCAGCTGGCGCACACATGTATCCGTGATGGGATATATTCCAAAGAGAGGAATCATCAACAAGTTGAGAATTTCGAAATTTCTCAACCCATCTGCCTAAGGCATGGGCTCTACTCTTACCACTCTAGCATACAAAACGCGTTCGAGGTAGTACTCTGACGTCAATTATGGGAAGGTGTTCTCATTGGCCAGATCCTAGTCATAAAATTTTACAAATGGGAGCTTCCAAAACATATCCCCCTCCAACATGACTGCCTCAAGGATCAATGGAATTTGCAAGTAGGTGCACCCTGTATCCAAATCCTTCAGGGCTTTTACAAAGGGTCTGTGCGGCTTCACATATTTTGGGAGCCACGAGATGGGCTCAACAAAGAGCGCAAGCTCCTTGGTTGTGGTCATAGGTCTCTTTGTTGGATCACCCGTAGGAGATCTGTCCTTTGGCACCTGGCACAAGGATGTGATATTCCTGGTGGATGTACGAAACTTCGACGACGATCCTTTAGTCACCTTAGCCTTCCCCCTGGCAGGTGTTGATACGACATCATGGATCTCAAGGAAAACTTCATGAACGTCTTCAGAGCCTTTCTCGATAGACGTCATAATTGGCACATATAGTTATTCAGACTGTGCACTCTCGGAAGCGGGGTTGGCAACTGTCATCATTGGCTTAAATATAAACTCAGGATTAATTACTTCAGGATTGGGGGTCTCACATGCAGACATACAACACACACTATTAATCTCAGGGCACAATTCACTCAAACAACAAAAGAACAGAATGTGACTCGCTTCCTCATTTTTACAGGAGATCCATGGTAAAAATGGTCGAAAAATCATTAATGGCACATTATCCCCATAAAAAAGGTCAAAATCCCCGTAAGATCTTATCATTAATTGTATAAAAGCCACTCCATCCAACGGTAAAATCAAATTTTCACCCAGAGTTACTTTTCCAACGGCTAGTTTTTCCTGCCACGCACAACCTCTGTGCTCGTGTCGCACATGCCTGTGCATGCCCTTCGTGCAACATGTAGACAAGTGGATTCATTTTCTCCAGCCATATAATTATTTGGTAGGCACAAGGTTATCCCTACATGGCTTCAATTGACTATCTTTGATGTACTCTGGGATACTCTCACCGTGCAACATGGCCAAGCGCACCACACCTCCATTAGTGATCTCCTTCACAATATATGGCCCCAACCAATGCATTCTGAACTTCCCTGGGTGGCGCAAAATTGAATGTCATACAATAAAACTAGATCTTCTTCCTTGAATGCCTTCTTCCGAATGTGCCTGTCATGCCAGGCCTTCTTGCGCGCCTTCTGGACCTGCTAATGAAGGTTGGCAATAAACCGATCCTTCTCTAATGAAACCAATTGTGACAGAAATTCCTCCATGATGTCTGGTTCAGCCATATTAGTTAGTGCTATGATGTGCAGGCTTGGAACGATGTATTCCATCGGCATGATAGCTTCCTGGCTATAAACCATCTTGAATGGTGTCTTACCAGTCAATTTCTTGTAGGTGGTCAGATAAGCCCACAAGACAACAGGTATGCGCATGTCCCAATCGTTCTAATTTTCTTTGCAGATATTTGTAAGCGCATTCTCCAGGATCTTGTTAAAGGCTTCTACTACACCATTTTCCTGAGGGTGATAGGGAGTACTCTTCTGGTGATGCATCTTGAATTCTTCTGTTAGAGCTGGAATAGTCTCATTAACAAAGTGTGTACCTCAATCACTCATCAATATCTTAGGGCACCCAAATATAGTCAAGATACTTTAAAAAATAAATTGCACAACAATGTGAGCAGTACAATCTTTTACTAGCTTAGATTCTTCCCATCTGGTTACATAGTCTGTTGCAGTGATGATGTAGCGCGCACTAGTATTTTTTCCAGGAGGATTAATAAGTCCAAAAAATTCTATGGCCCATTTATCAAAATCTTGCAAAGCCATCTACGGCTGTAATGGAATCTCATCTCTATGCAATGGCTTCCCTGTTCCTTGGCATTTATCACAAGCTTGACAATATGCATATGTATCATTGTGTAGTGTGGGCCACCACAATCCAACGCGCAGAACCTTTTGCACATTGGATGTCCATGAATAGTGGCCTCCTGCCACTCCCCCATGAGCTTCAACCAAGATGTCTTGTCTTTTATGGTCTAAGACATACCTTCTTAAAACTTCATCCGAAACTAATTTTTACAGTTGACCATTAATAAATGTAAATTCAATAGCGTACGTAACCAACTCCTCCTTTTGTTCCACCGAATATTCAGCAGGTGCACTACTAGTAGTTAGAAAGTGGATGATATCTGAAAAGTGTTCATCAACCACTTTAATGGCAAAGAGCTGTGCATCAGGTAATCTATCCTCCAGACTAGTTAGTTCTTCTCCATTATCAATGCATGATAAGTGATTAGGTCCAACATTCAATCTACCAGGCTTAACAATTATTTCAAAATCATATTATTGGAATAACAGTAGCCATCTACAATTCTTCCCCCCCAACACAGGCTTGTTGACTAGGTAATTCAAAGCAGAGTGGTCAGTGAACATCATGAAGTTCCATCTTAGCAAATAATTCCTATATTTTTGCAGAGCATAGACCATAGCCAAACCTTCCCTCTCTATGGTCGAACAGTTGCATTTTGCACTGGAGAGATCTATACTTGCAAAGGCAATGGGGTGATCAATTTATCCTCCTCTTGGCTGCTCTAAGACAACTCCAAGTGCAATGCCGAATGTGTCAACATGCACATGGAAGACCTTGGACCAGTTAGGGAATACAAAAATATGCATGACAACCATCTTTTCCTTGAGTATCTTAAATCTCCTTTGCTAGTCATCATCCCAGGAAAAGGACACATCTTTCTTCAGCATTTTTTCCATGGGTACAGTGATCAGCGCGTAGCCCTGAATGAATTTTCTATAATATCCTATGTGTCCAAGAATAGACCGTAGCTATTTTACATTGGCAGGAACCTCTAAATTAACAATAAATGCAACCTTGTCTATATCTACCATCAAACCTTGCTGAAAAAAAATATGCCCCAACAAGATCCCAAAAGGAACACAAAATATACACTTATTCAAGTTAAGGGAGATCTCATGCTTTCTGTAACGGTCAAGCATCATGTGCAAGTTGGAAATATGCTTCTTCAGTATTCAAACACAATCCGATCATCAAAGTACACCTCCAGAAACTTGTGCATGAAATCCTTGAATACATCTACTAGTACGCGCGAGAATATAGCAGGTGCATTCTTCAATCCAAAGGGCATGACTGTGTATTGGAAAGATCCCCATTATGTTACAAAATTGGTCTTACTTCGGTCTTCTGGCGCAATCCTGATCTGATGGTACCCTGAAAATCCATCAGTGAAAGAGTAGGCCTCTTTTCCTCCATCATTGTCCAATGTCTCATCTGAAAATGGGGTAGGGAAGGGATCATGCACGCATGCATCATTCAGTTTGCGCAAGTCCACACAAATACTTATTTCTCCCTTAGTCTTCTTTTCCTGAACAACCATTGGGCTTACCCAATCACACTCTTCCATGAGCTCAATGATTTCCACAAAAACCATTTTCTCCAATTATTCCTTCAATTTTTGCTTATATTTTGGATTTAACCAGTATGGTTGCTACTTGATGGGGTGTGCATATGGTTTCAGAATGATTTTCATAACTCCCAAGTCTCCTACAATTCCCTTTAGCTCAGAAAACTACATCCTTTAAGATTTGGAGAACTTGTTGTTGATGCTTGATGTGATCTTCCACTGCTTGAAACTTAGAATTTTCTCTTAAAGATGATTGATAGACGGTGGATGATATCCATAAAGTGCCAAAAAATGGGGTCATTTTTTCTGCAGTATGGAAGGAAGTGTTTTACTACCATTCAAATAGAGGTAACCACTTGACCCATTGTGTTTGTTTATCAGATACAAAACAACGAAGATACCCTTCCAAACATTTAATCACTATCTCAGTTTGATGATCAGATTGAGGATGATAAGATGAGTTATGAGCTAGTTGAGTACCCAAACAAGAAAATAATTCTATCCAAAAATTTCCAGTAAAATGGGATCTCTGTCGCTTACAATAATCTTTGGTTTTCCAAGTAGCTTTTGAATTGTTTCCATAAATACAGTAGCAACTGTACTTACTTTAAATGGATGAGATAATTCACAAAGGTGTGCATAATTGGTAATTCTATCAACTACCACCATGATGGCACTCTTTCCTTCAGACTTAGGTAAGCCTGTGATAAAATCCATTGAAATATCCTCCCAACGTTGACTTGGAATGGATAAAGTTTGTAGACGACCCAGGGTCTTAATTGTCTCAACTTTAATTTGCTGGCAAACCAAACATTTCGCCACAAACTTTTGAATATCAAATTTAATGCCATCCCAGAAAAACTATTTCTTCACCCTGTGGTAAGATTAGTGTCCTCCTAAAGGAGAAGTGTTCAATTCCAAAAGAATATTTTGTTTTATTTGGGAATTCTTACAAATATATAAATGATATTTGTACCGTAAGGAATAATTTTTCCAACTAAATGTATCAGATGTACTAGGATCTTGCTGCAAATTTTGAATGAGTGCCCACACTTCTTCGTCCTTCTTCCATTCATCCCTTGCTTCGGTTATCTAATCTGGTTGGATAATAGAAATGGCAAAAAGCAATGCTTCCACCTCTTCATCCTTTCTTGAGAGTGTGTCTGCAACAACATTTAGCTTCCCTTTTTTGTAGATGATTTCAAAGTCATAACCTAACATATTTGTGACCCATTTTTGCTACTCTTATAAAGACAATATTTGTTCCAAAAAATGTTTAAGGCTATCATGATAATTTTTTACCTTGAAGTGTCTTCCCATTAGGTAGGTCACCATTTCTTTAGTGCATGTAGTATTGCAAACATTTCCTGATCATAAATAGATTTCTGCAAATACTTTCCTTTGATTATATGGCTTTCAAAAGCAATGGGTCTTCCTTCTTGCATTAAAAAACACCAATTCCATTTCCTGAGGCATCACATTCCACAATAAAGGTTTTTGTGAAGTCTGGCGTAGCTAAGACCAGTGCTAGGCACATTACCTCTTTAAGATGTTCAAATGCCTTAGTTGCTTTAGGAGTCCATGGAAATGCATCTTTATTCAATAATGTTGTTAGAGGTGCTACTATTCTCCCATAATTATTAACAAACTTATGATAATACCCTGTTAACCCGAGAAATCCTCGCAATTGCTTTATGGTTGTGGGGACTTTCCATTCCTAAATGGATTTAATTTTGTTAGGGTCTACCTTAACACCCTCGTGAGATATAATATGACCCAGATATTCCACCTCTTGTACTCCAAAGAAACATTTGGATATTTTTGCATATAATTATTTCTCCTCCAATAGTTTGAGCACCCTGTCAACATGTTGAACATGATCCTTCCAACTGCTGTAGATTAGTATATCATCAAAAAATACTAACATTAATTTTCTAAGGAAGGGTTTGAAAATGGAATTCATCAACCCTTGAAATGTAGAAGGTGCATTGGTAAGGCCAAAAGGAATGACCAAAAATTCATAATGACCCTCCTATGCTGGGTTTGTTTAAGAAATTATTAGTTGCTCCTTAGATCTGCCTATGCTTGTTTATTCCACTAATGGTTCAATATAGTAGTTTTCAAATATGCTTTATGGTTAGCCCTGCCTATTTGATGCTATTTAAACTCTGTTTTGGAATCTCTCTTTGAAGTATTACTTGTGAGGTTTTAGCCAAAGAGGCCATGTTTTGATCATGCCCTTTGTCCATGCTTGAGAAGTTGCCTTAAAGTTCTTTGTAGGTTGATCATTGATGTTTAGGCATTCCCTCTTCATTGATTAAAGTTATTTGTTATCTTGAAAGCTTTCTAACCTTGAAGGTGAAATCACTAGAAGTTAAATGAGTTTCTCGCCTTCTATATTTCATTGGAATTGTTCATATTGAATTATTGTTTGCTTAAAGTGAAATCTAAGAGCTGCTGGTTTGCCCTACCTTATGATTATGTTCTTATGTTGATCAGTATTTTAGACTATACTGTTTAAAATTATTTGTTTAAGGATTCTTTACTGCCCTTACACACCTACTATGCTCACAAACTTATTGTTCATTTCAATTCACACATACCTTTTAAGATCCATTTGACCACGCTAGATTTGCCCTGTTAGGCATCCTATTTCATTGTTGAGAAATCCATGACTTTCATTGACTCCAAAGCCCAATTATTTTAAGACCTCTCACTCCACCTATTCTACTTGACCATCTAACCAACCAAAACAAACAAAACCCTACACTTAACAACTAGCCTAAAATAAAAACCGTAGAAGAAAACAAGTACACATCCTTTGCATACAATAGAGAGAGCCCTCTATGAGTCTAGGAAGGCTAGGTCCTAGGACTCCAAAGACTGGTCTGATGTTACCCTGTGCATTTGGTCTGCCAATTTGCTAAAACACGAGACACTAACATACTGGTGATCAGGGTGGGACCTTCTGAGTAAGTCACAAGCTGAAACATTCGGTATCCATTGATTCATTCCCACCTCATCACCATCACTAACATAATGGTGATCATGATGGGACCTCTGAGTCAATGAAAATCTTAGTATCCCTTAGGACTTCAGAAACCCTTATCAAATCATAGAAAACTCAAACTGTTAGCTAATGAGTAGAATCTGGTGGTTTCACTATCCTAGAAAAATGATGACTCGGTTGTAGGACACTCATAGAAACCTTAGGGCTACATAAAGGAACTCAGAAAACTCCAAAACATCCCTAGATTTGTTTTTTGTTAGTATTGGTGGTGGACCATACACACATATCCTCAAAAAACAACTAAAAACATCCACCTGGCGACTCCATTAGCCTCTAGTAGGCCTATTACTTCACTAGTTCTCATTAGACTTCCCTAGGATTGTGTCAAATTAGCTCGGAGAGGTTTAGAAGCCTAGTTCCATACTGTGCGAGTTTACCAAGCTCTAAGAGAGGTCAACCTTCCGAAAACATTCCTAAACTTTCAGCCTCTCTACATTTTGAGTTTGAAATCTGGCTTCACAAAGGATTAGCACCAAAGCTCATCCAGACCCAAACCCTCCCACCATAGTTGATAACCCAGAAAATATTTTGTGGAAAACTTCTAAAACTGGAAACTTAACTATTGTTAGGACTATTCATAGAGCAAGCTCTATCCCTGAACATCTTACAGTCTTGCAAGATCCCCAATTTGACTTGCACTATACAAAGAACCTTTTCAAAACCAAGTCATAAAGTGATATTGACTAGACTGACCTTGAGCCCATATATTTACAGTAGAGTTCTAGTAGAGAAGCCTCTCCTTCCACCCCACCTGAATTTTAGCTTCTCCATCACTTTAGCTCTTTCCATACCAAATCTGCTCAGAATTAGTTAGTTGGTCCAAGTACTTCCAACACACCCATCCATACCACCACTGTGAAAACTACTCCACTTCATCCTACACCTCCTTTCACAAACCCTCCTCTTGCAAATCCCCCATTAGCTCTCATCATGGTAGCCTTGTATGCCCCCCTGGTTTTACCTCAACCTCTAGTACCTTTGCCAAATGACTACCAATCCAAGATCCCTCATTTCACAGGGGCTGACTCAACCACCGCCCAACAACATGTAGATAGAATGAATGATGCCTTTGACTATATGGAGTTGGAATAAGAAACCTTTAAAATAAGGATTTTTTCACAAATATTAGGAGGAGAATCCAAAAAATGGTTCAAAGCATTAACTCCTAACGCCATACATGATCTCCCTTCCCTCTACCAAACTTTCATAAACAAGTGGGAAATCAAGAAAAACCCTCTCCAAATCCTTTCAGAATATAAAAATCTTAAGAGGAATGTGGGGGACAGTGTACAAGATTATTGCACCGGGTTTAATAGTGTCTACAATGCCCCCCACCTCACATGAAACCCCCACAAGGCCTAGCACTAGTGAAATTTCTTGAAGGCTTTGATTGAGACATGACATACCAATTGAGAGAGAGAGACCCCACAACTTTAGAAGAAATGCAAAGGGCAGCTATTAGTGTAGAAGCCAACCTCATTGAAAAGAGGGCTACGATGAGATCAGAAAAGAGAGTAACCTACAAAGATGAAACCATGCCCTCAACCTCCTCATCTGATGCCAAAATATACAGCCTAGTTAGGACCATGGAGAGAATGATGGAGAGGATAAGTCTAAATGAAAGAGTACCTCCTAGGGAAAACTAAAAAAACCCCAAAACAGAAATAGGAATCCAAATTTCAGAAGAGACCCTTCCCAAAATAGACCACGAGACAATGACCAACAAATTAGGCCTCCTTTCCAAGACAATTATCTAGATGAAGAGGGAAGAGAGAATGAAGAACCTAAAGAAAGCCATGTAAACTTAATAGGTTCTGATAATGAGGGTGATGTTTTTCTCACTGAAGAAGAACAAGGTTTCTTTATCTCTGACCCAATTGAAACAAATTATGAAGATTCTAAAGACTACCAATTGGGATTTGAAAATTGCATAATGGAAGTCCATAGGCAATATGACCTTAGGAGTAAAAGAAACCAAGCGACTTCCAAGAAAAAACAAATAGACGCTGCTACTAGGAAATTTCCCGAAAACACTTCTAAGAATACAACAAATAGTATCAATACTATGGCTAAGAAAACTAATCCAAACGAAGAAAAAATCAGCCAACCAAATAGTGACTCAAGCTACCCTAGTACACCAACTAGTGGCCCTGAAAAAATCCTATTGTCTAAAGTCCCAAAACAGAGTCAGCAAATTAAACTTGTAGAGAAAATTATGGCTGATAAGACTGATGTAAATATGTCTAAAACATAAGTGCCTTTCAGTTTTGAGGGAGAGATTGCAAAAAACAAGATCACCATGCCTCTCACTGAACTGATAACCCAAGACATATACAGATCCCAGGTATTGAAAGTCTTAAACATGGGAAATGATACTAACACTCTGCACTTGACTAATGACAAACCCGAGCTGTTTTTTGGACTTGAAGTGGAAGGGATGTACCAGGAAGGAGCTATTCCCCTTTTCTATATCAGCCTAAACATACATGACAAAATATTACACAATTCCATGCTAAACTCTGGTGCCTCTCACAACCTCATGCCTAAAGTTGTGATGGAGAGGTTAGGCCTAGAAATAACTAAACCTTACAAAGAATTGTACTCATTTGATTCGAGTAGAGTCAAGTGTTTGGGTCTAATCAAGGATCTTTGTGTCAATCTGGCACAAATACTTGCTAAGAACCTAGTCATGGACATAGTTGTTGCTGAAATTCCCCCTAAGTATGGCATGCTTTTGTCCAGATCTTGGGGAGAAAAGCTTCATGGAAACCTTCAACTAGACATGTTCTATGCCACCATCCCTGTTTTTAACCAGATAAGGATACTGTACCGAGAGTCACACATGAAGTATATGGTTAGTAGTCTAGAGAGACCAAACAACATTCCTCTTTATTTCATTCATTCATATCTTGATTCTTTTATCTTGTGTAATGAAGAGGACATTAATGAGAAAGAAAGTGAAGTTGAGACAAATCTAGACACACTACAACAATCAAAACAGTCTCTACATGAGGAACTCCACAGCAAAAACTCTAGCAACCCCCAACAATGACATGATGGCAAAGCTGAACCTAGTTTCCTACAAATTGAAAGTAAGACTTCAAAACCAAAACTAAGCTTAAGATATGAACAAGTTTGCTCAAGTAAAATACTAACTTAAAAAACACAACCATTTCCTTCTGTCAACATTAAAATATTGGGAAACTTTCATATAGCAATACTTTCTAAGGAACTGGATCAAAAGAAACTTAAAGTCTTTCCATACAAAGATAATTCATCACTAAAAGTTTCTACCACTTTGCAAGAGTGGTTGGATCCCAACAATGGTGTTAAGGAGCCTAAAGTAGTACTTACTGAGACTAACATAAAGGAGTACAATGTAGGCAACCTAGGAAAACCCAAAATGGTTTTACCTCTTCACACAAAACAAAAATACCTAAGACTGTGCAAAAATTTCAGGATGTTTTTGTATATGGTGATGAAAGCTAAAAACCTGGTGACACAGAAATTATTCAAAGAAGGTCTCCCTCCAAGAAATACCATGAAACCCTTGGGAAAATTTTGTCACTAACAAAGAAAGCAAAAGGATGTAGACTGTGTATAGGCTTTAGGTACCTAGATAAAACCTCCATGAAGGGAAAATACCCTTTTCCCAAGATAAATCACACTCTACAGAGGGTAGGAGTCTCTAAAAAAATTTCATTGCATGGTAGTGTTTCAGGTTACCATCAGTTGATAACACTTCCAATCAATCAGCATACATCTATTTTCAAAATACCTTGGGGCACCTACATGTTTGATCTAATGCTTCTTGGGTTAAGGAGTGCGGAAGCTACCTTCCAAAGAGTCATAGCCCTTGTTTTCAACTCCTTCACTATGATATACATTAATGACATCTTCATCTATTTTGAAGCTAATGAAGAATACCTTTTCCACTTAAGAAGGATCTTTGACAGAAACAAGGTTTGGAAGTAAGGCTCATGAAAGAGGAAATACCAAGGAGAGCATGGCATGTTTGAAATTTTTTGGAAAAATATTTACACCATGCCCTTAAATGAAGGTAACCATATTTTTTGTTTACAAGAGCTGAATGAAAATGGGTTGTTTGGAGATCCTATTGCTGACAGGGTGCTCAAATACCATGGTTGTCAAGAATCCCTAGTTTAGAACTTTCATTCATTGTATATAACGTTGCATGAGAAGAATCAGAAAAAAAAATAAAACATAGAAAGAAAGAAAAAGAGGGCAGATTTGAAAAGAGGTACAACCCCATACCAAAAAAACAGTAGTACTGAAAGTGTGAAAGCCTAAATGCGACTAATTGTTCTAAAGAGTCTTGTTCAGTCATCTAGCCTAATCATGACTAAACATGTTTTCAATTTATTGTTGATAATTCAGTGAAAGAGAGCTTGTCAAATCATTCAAACTTGACTTATCAAAAATGATAGATTAGGAATGAAAGATACTGGTTCCACATGCTCAAAATTGAACCAAATAGGAATATGGGGATGCATACAAAATGATAAATCACAACCCTTATTTTTCTAGTTTTGTTTGTACAAAAATAATGTTTGTGTGCAACTTGTCCAAATGCCACAACCCATAGTAAGTCAGATTGCCTAATCCTGATTTAAACCATGCCTTCAATTTCATGTCAATAGCTTAGAGAATGAAGTCTTCCAAACAACTTAATATTGATAGTCAAATAGTCTAGGTAGAGAATAAAAAGAATTCATTAGCATAATCTGAACTCTTGGAAGTAATAAGAGTAGAAGTATATAGTTTGTTTTTATTTCAAAAGAAATCTATGTCAAGGGTTTTCCAGTTCAAGTGCACCCAAGGAAGAAAAAAAAGTTAGGCAAGTAGGTTGGGTAGGTAGAGATGAAGTTGAGCTAATCGTGTATTTCAAATTATTGAGATCACAACTTCAAAGAAGCATCAACAAATGAAAAAAAAGAAAAATTTTCCCAATGGATGAGGCACTGGTCTTCATAAAACCATAGATTTGAGATTCTGGGCACCTCCTGAAAAGGAGCTACCCTCCCCAAGTGGAGCCATTGTTAGTCATCAGTAATTTTTGCCTTTTTATAGATGACTAAATGCTTATCCTAGATTTCTAGAAACAAAATTCATGAATATTGTGAGTTCTAGAAATCTCACTACCTTCATTATCCTTAGGACAAATGTTTCACTATTTCACTACTCTATCAAGTCATGGCCAGCCTATCACTCCCAGAAGACCCATCATGGGCTCATTCCATTCATTTTTGTCGCATTTTCACACCTATGAACTCAGTACTCTGTTCTGCCTACCTATAACCCTTCCACTTCCACCTCAGATTTCCAAGTGGCCTAACCTTTTCCCCTATTCACTAAGTTCCTCAAGCATTGGTGGTCTCAAGCTACCTCTCTAGGCTCTCTAAATAAATCAAAATCAGTATTTTTGGGTCTGCAATTCATAAAGTTGGCATAAGCTCTGTTTTACACCTAAAGACCCCAAGTCAAGATTTCAGCCAAAGACCAGCCCAAAGAGCCTCCCAATAGGTCATTTAGGGTTTCATAGGTTATAGGATTGTTTTGGTGCTTTGAATCACTGCTTTACATGTGCCAAGAAGATGAAATCAAATGGAAAGGAGGGTCAACACTTGATTGTCCAAAAAAGATCAAAAATCCCTCAAGAAAGACCTCCTTGGTCAAGACATCATTTTGCAAAGGTATAACTATGCATCTTAAACATTTCTGTAGGAATGATTGAGATGGATATCATGCAGAAAATAAGTTAAGGTAAGAAGATAGCTCCTCACTAAAATGATATCCACAACAAAGAGAAGGAAGCTTGCCTATGTTCAAAGGGAATCAGGGTTTTTAGGACTGATTGGCTAAAACAGTGTAGCCAATGAAAAAGACCACAAGGATAGAGGCACATCAACAAAACCAAACACACATTGAAGATTTTTAGAAATTATAAATGAAAAAAGGAAAAAGGTGAGGTGAACTGAACAGAAATGAATGAACTTGAAAGGGCTATAGAGAATTTATAATACAACACTAATTATTTTTCTCTAATAGCCCTAAAACCTAAAGTTTTAGAAGGATAGGAAAAGTAGGTGAAATGAGGATGATGGGCCTCCATCATGACAGCAAAAGGTTAAAGAAGATATCAGAAGGTGATTTCTAGGGTTTTCCAAGGTAACAGTGCTTCACTATATCAAAAGGATAAAATGCAAAGAGTATCAGTGTCAAGGAGGTCAAGCCTCCATTTTCAGTCATAGCCTTCAAAGGGTCAAAGGAATAAAAGTATGGTTTTGAGTTATAAGCTAAAAAATAACATGAGCATGAGTTTATTGTTGAGTAACTGAAGTTATCAAAATCCAAACAATGACAAAGGAGACCAAAACAAATGTGTCATGGCACCTGCAAAAATCAAAAGTGGCCAAGAGGAGACATAACAGGTATAATTTATAGCCTTTGTCAAAATTGGATGTATCACTGTCAAAAATCAGTAAGGAGGTAAAGAAACATGTTTTCAGTTCACTAACACTCAGAGATGCCAAAAGAAATAAAAAAATTGTTTTTCAGTGTCTCATATGTAAACAAAGGAAGTATGGCAGTGCTCAAGCCCTCAAGGTTAAAAAGAGACATTTTTATTTCTCCAGCAGGCTACCATCAAAGGAACAAAAGCTACCTTGAAAATTTTTCAGACCCCCTGCAAAAGATTAAAAAGTTATCAGTCAAAATGATAAAGTGACAAAAAACTTAGCAAAAGTGGTTTTTCTGACTTTAATTTATTTTTCAAAAGGGTATTGTTGTAGCCGCTACAACACCACCCAAAATTTTGGGTATATTTAAAATTTTGGGTTCCCCCTCTGCTCGCCTAGGCGTTAAAGTCTTTCACCTAACCTGTAGTCAACAACATCCCGCCGACCTATCCCCAACCCCTCACGAGTTGTCTCATCACCATGACTTGATGCTGTCGCTGCAATCACGCCATATGTGCGAAGGATCATCTAGCGTACGCTCAAACATTCTTATCACAGTCGCGCCATGTGTAATGAGATTGCCATGCATACCTTTGAATGGAAACCTGTTGTGTATTGACAATTAAAGACCCTCTCCCCGTGGGTCATTAAGCATGTTGACTGAATGCATATTTTAAAATCTTTAATCTCATACGTGTTATCTAGGGACACCATTCGCAAAGAATAACTGGAACTAATTAATGTTATGTTGATTATACAGGTCCATCCCTCGACTGATCAACTCATCAATGATTGTCATGGCACCAAGAGAAATAAGATTAAGCCTCTTGCATCTGAATAGATTAAAGAACCTGGGCTTGTCGACCATACTGTGGTTTCAAACGAACCTCTAGCTAAAGTTATGTTCGAAATACTCCAAATGATTCTACCCAAAGTGAAAGCAGTGATGTAAAGATGCATGTCAGACGGACCTTCCTCTGAGGGTGGCAGCCAACATAAGTATTCTTTACTATTGGAGGTGTTGAATCCTTTGAGCAGAAGTTGGAAGACGCACAAGAAGCGTTGGGTATTGGTCCTCATGATTATGTTCCTGTGACATATGTTTCAGAAATGGTCTAGTATCAAGAGTTGTTCAGATGTGCACCTATATTATTGATTCTGGGGTCTCTCATTTACTTTGGGCGAAGAAACACAAAGTGGTTTGGGTGTAAGTGGACCTAGAGGCAAAGGTGGCCGTAGACTCATTAACATCAGCAAAACTATGTGAAAACATTATGAGGAGCGCACATTCAACGAAGCAAAGTTATGTTGCACATTTAAGCCAAAGACAAGTAATGGCGAAGCACATTTTGTTTTGGAGACTGTTAAAATTTTACAAAAGGTCATTTTGTGAACCAACAATCATTTTGAGTTGTGTGGGAAACTCTGGAAAATGGGGGACAAGGAGCAATTATGGTTAAATCCAAGCTACACGGTGGATGCAAAATTTATGATGTTATACAATTTAACCAAGGTAAAATCGTATGGGTTCAAAGCCATAAGAAATGGCGGAGCAAAACCATGTCAAGACATTATGAAGTGGCACACATTCGATCAGCCTAAGTGGTGTTGTATATGAAATAAGGCGCTAACCATATGGTTTTAAAACCATATAAAGTTAAAGGAACGATATCATGAAAACACTACAAATGAACTCAAATATCGAAACCTATATTTTTAAAGGGTGAGGCGGAGTTTTATTCTTTAGAGGAGATATGAAATATGTGGGCAAAAGGTTGTTTTTTTTAACATGAAGTCAAACGTTCCAAGGGTGGGTTTCGATCTATAATGAAACATTTGATGGCCAAAGTTTATGTTAAAGAACGGGATGTTATGATAAATGTCAAAGCATGGAACCATATGTACGTTAACGCATGGAACCATATGTTAAAGCACGAAAGATGAACCATATGTTAAGGAACCATATTTACGTTGCATGGGGATAAATCGTCGATGGCAGGTTTCATTTAAGTGCAAATATATACGTATACTACAGTGCAACTTTATAATTAAGGCGTAAATGTTCGATAACGTATGTCATATAACGGTCCAACCTCACGATGAAAGGTGGAACAGAGCTGCATGGACACGTTGGTCGACTCTATGTTGGAGACCATGGGAGCAGAACGTTGAGAAACCGTTGCAAGTGGGCGCGCATTCATGGGCCAAGGTTGCGTTGCAAATTTACACCAAAGGGTAGGGTTGACGGTCAAACAACTTACGTTTCAAAACCATATGAGGTGGCAAGCAGAACCATCTAAAGCATTGCATGGAGCTAACGTCCGATGCCAGGTTTTCGATCTATAATAAACATGCACAACGTATACATATAACGGCCAGATTGTGTGAAGCCCCAACATCGTAATGAATATATGATATCATGCGAGCATGGCGCCGGTGGAGACTAGAATTATGGTAAACATTAAAGCGGAGATAATGACGGTCAATAATTTATGTTATACAGTGGCAACGCTGTAATATTGGTATGTCGACAACCAAAAAACCGCAAGGTGGAGTCTTCCACGTGGCCATCCCAAATTTGTGCGGCAAAATCACAAAAGGACCTCGCGTTTTGAATAAGTATGAAAAGCTTATCGATACTAAAGGCGAATGCATTACAATCTGTAGTCGTGAGCCAAGAAGTCAGCGCCATAAAAGGCATGCTGCACTACATTCCAGAAAGGAGAATAAGATCTGATGGTTGTAGCCTTGACAACAATTTTCCAGGAGACAATCACGTTGCAAATCCACTATTAATTGCACATTTAGAAAGACGTTATTGCTACATATTCGCTGGGTTCTGATTTTTCAATATTGCCATTATTGATCACATTTAGCTATATCCACAGAGCTAATTTTCGATGGCATTTTTTCTTGCACCCTGTCCCAAGGCACTAAAACTTGATCATCACATCCCACGCGAGTCCATTCAGTGCGTTTTTCCAATTGCAGGCCCATGCCGGAATGAGCCCCTCACCATGGAAGCGGAATGTCAATAATAGAGCGTTGCACCAGAACGGGCCACAGTAAGAGAGACAGGTCGATGCATATGTCTGCATACAAGTTAAGGTGAAGGAGATGGTGATGCGGCTATAACGCATCGCTGGACAGAGAATGAAAGCGGAGCACTTGAACTTGCAGATGATTTCCACGATAGGAGCTAAAACACACCACTCCAAATGTTGAGACGACAAGGAGGAGGTCGCAACCGTCCAGAGGTTGCAGATTCACCCCAAAGTGCGACCTCCCTCAGACGGCAAACGCCCACGGTCATCTGAATATAGAACTGCATTCTTGAAACACGTATTGGACATATTCTTGTGAGTAGCCAGCTTCGATGTAGTAAAAGGTAAAATGAACCTGAAAGGCGCCCATATAGCATGTGGAAACCCTAGCTCAATGAACAAATAATTTCAAGCTGGATGCAACAATGAAAGTTCGTCCTCTCTACAGCAAAGCGGGTGATATTGAGCACTTAGCAGCCACATTCCGATTTATTCATGGTGGTGTACCTGGAGACAACCCGAGGAAGCCTCCTGCTTTGCAATACCCACTTTATCCAGGACTATACAGGGGTCCAAGCTGACCTTTAAAATCTCCTGGTTTTATGTGCCAATATACCTTTTACGCATCTACGTTTATATGTTCATTACTTCCCCAGCATGCATAAAATATTTGTATGATTAAGGCTGATTTAGCAGGTTATACATGGCTGATTTAATTCGCAGATCTGCAGGTTATATGAGAAGATGCTGATCTGCTCTGTTGTCTTGCAGGTAATACAAGGAAACAACGATGCCCATCCAAATTAAGAAGACTGCTAGCTCTCTCCGAAGGATGCGAGGCTGTGTTCCAAGTCAACCTCAAAACCTCGTATTACGTGGATACTCAACATCATCGGCAGAGAGAAGCTACTACCTCATCATGGCGAAGGCTAAGGCTGGCCTCTGGAGAACAAGGTAATGAATTGCTGAAAGAGAAATGCAGGGGGGAGGATCGTAAGTCGAGGGTTTCATAGTCGCACTCCATGTTAACAATCTGACAACGCGACCCAGCGACCCAGCGACATAGTCGCTAAGTCGCGAGGTCGCATTCCTTCAGTGTTCCTCTGTTTTGCGACCCAGCGACCCAGCGACCTAGTCGCTAAGTCGCGAGGTCGCATTCCTTCAGTGTTCCTTTGTTTTGCGACCCAGCGACCCAGCGACCTAGTCGCTAAGTCGCTAGGTCGCATTCCTTCAGTGTTCCTCTGTTTTGCGACCCCACGACCCAGCGACCTAGTCGCAAGGTCGCAAGGTCGCATATCCTCGGTTTTGCCTCCTTTTGCGACCCTGCGACCCAGCGACCTGGTCGCAAGGTCGCAGGGTCGCATTCCTGCAGTTTTTATCCCTTTTGCGACCCTGCGACCCAGCGACCTAGTTGCAAGATCGCAAGGTCGCATGTGCGCTGTTTACACGATCCGTGACCCCGCGACCCAGCGACCTAGTCGCAAGGTCGCAAGGTCGCACCTTGGCCAGTCTCTTACAACTTGCGACCCCGTGACCCAGTCAAGTCGCAGGTCGCAACGACAGCTCAGATTGCAGGTCGCAACAGCGGCTCAGGTCGCAGGTTGCACAAAGGACTAGGTCGCAAGGCAGTCCAACGGTCGGGAAGATGAAAGATCAAGGAAGCCCGAAGGGCAGTTTCTAGATTATAAATACTTCCTTCGGGAACTTGTAAAGGGCTTTTTCTTTTTGGAATACTCAAGAGCTACATTGTATTGTATTGAAAGACCCTATTCTTAGACATATGAATACGAATACTTGCTAAAACCCCTTTCTCGGATGATGTATGTTGCTGTGACAGCACTATGTGTATTTCTTGAACAGTTTCAGAACATCCTATGATTAATGAAACTGCATTTTCTAATAATATCATTTATGCATCATGTTTATCTATGCTTGTATTAATGATATTCAATTTTATCGCTTTCTAAATGAATGTTAATACCTTTGTCTATTAGCATTTCATTTCATCTTTCAGAAGTAAGAAGGAATCTTGCCATTAAGAATTGTTTCTTATGTGGTAAGATACCTTGCAAGCATGACCCCAAAGACGTGACGTTAACTGCATCTCTTCGGGCGTATGTGTCTTATTCATTCTCTTGCTATGCATAGTGTTGTAGACACGTTCCATGCATCAATCATGTATTTCGTATCCTATGGATAAGTGTGTGTCCGCAGGTTTAATCAGGTTCTTTTGAGACCAGGAGGGAAGGTGTCTTAAGCGGTAACCGGACCCACACCCCGGATGGGATCCCTACTCCAAACGGTTTAAGGTCTAATTGGGACTTTTTACCGGGGAGATCCCCTACTGTTGGCCGGACAAATTTTCCCGTCAACAGAATTGGCGCTAGAAGGAGGGCCTGAACCTCCGACCAGATGTTTAACGAAAAGGGGAGGGCCAGATGACAAGCTGAGCCCTTAGAGCCTGCAGTTAATCTCATATCTGTAATGGATCGTTCCCAAATCATTCTCCCGAGATGTTTGTCGGAGTTTTATAAGCCTAGATACTACATCTCCGATGAATTTATTTATCACTTGTCCCAGTTAAAATTTGATGGTGAAAATGGGGTGTCCATAACCCAACACTGTTCAGATTTTTGTGACTTTGGTGAGTGCTATGAAATTGACGATCAGGGTTTGTTTTGTTTTCTTTTCTTCCTCACCCTCGAAGGTCGTGCTAAGCAATGGTGCTGCACTTTGCCGGAATCTTCCATCCATTCATTTGAACAACTCGCCAGTGAATTACAACAAGCTTTTCACATGTATGATTTTCATAATGTTTTACTAAAAATAAATGACATCAGAATGGAACCTCAGGAATCTTTAGATGAGTTCTCTATCATATTCGTTCATTATTGTTTTGAGTTCCCTGAAAAGGATGTCGATTGGAGGTTGTTAAGAGAGCAGTTCGCGTATGCGATTCTCGTTTCCCTTGAACCATTTCAGTTAGCAACCCGACCTGAGCCTAGTGTTCCCTATGACAACCCGCAAGTCAATGGTTGTTCTGACCATGAGTCTTTCACATACCATGTCGAATCTGAACATCTCAGTGGCTCGTTATCTCTTTTGGCTCATGAAACCTACCCCGAGCCCACTTGATGCCTCCCTGGACTTAGTCCTAAATCTGGTTCACATTCGGATGATGAATCTAGTTCACATTCGGATTATGAATCTGGTTCATATTTGGATTATGCATCTGGTTCATATTCGGATGACGAATCTGGTTCACATTCAGATTATGAATCTGGTTCAGATTCGGATTATGAATCCGGTTCACATACATATTATGAATCGACTCCTACCCCGCATAAAGTTTATTCCCTTACAAGGCTTGTCAAATCATTGTGTCCTCTGAACGACACGGATGTGCGTGTTGAAAAGCCTCATATGGTTAACGCCCCTGCGATTCAATCTTTTCGTTCATTATTTCCTAGTTTGTTTCTCGATCCCGCCACACCAGTAATTTCTTCGAGACATTCAAAATTGCCTTATACTGGTATTGGCGACAATCATAAGCGCGTAGATGGTGTTTCTCAATCACAGTCCAAAATCGATGAATCTTTTAAATCTGATTTCTCTCACTTGGGATCTTTAGACAGCCATAGGAGCGATTCCCCGTCTGAACAACTTCAAGATGTTCCCTCTATTGATCTATCCCAGTCGGTAACTCTCGGGGAGCCTGACATCTCAGGTACCCAATTCAATCAAATCAATGATTACAGTGATCTCTGCTTATCTGAAAACATGTTCAATTATACCACCGAGGACTATCACTCGGATCTCTTGGCCGACCCTATGAAGACACCTGAATTCGATGATTTTCTTTCGGAAGATTCAAGTACCCACCAGAAAATCGAAACGCGTCAGCTTCCGCTGAACGTTTCTGAAATGACCATTCCCCAGTGCCATGCTCCTTCCAGCATAAACGCGTCGAATTCACCCCATCCTGGCAAATCTGGAGAATCTGACATTTTGGATTATCAATTTGTCAGTACGCAAACATTCGACCAAATTGATACAAAGCCCACTGACATCTCTCAAATCACTACAATTGATGATCACGCCCATTCGCCTGTTAATCTCGCCGAGCAGTCAAAGTTGGAAAGCCCCTTGCTCAAAGGTCCAGAGTTTGTTCAAAGCAGTGAGGAATTTCAGACTCCTTTAAACATGGATTCAGATCCCCATACCCTTAACCAAACCCAGGAGCAACCCCAGACTAGAGTTTTCGAAACTAGAATTTCTACGCTTGGATGTGCATGCATCTATAATTCGCCTGACACTTGCGTATTGTTTCCATTCCATAAAAATGATGGACCCCAGCACCATGATGAGATTGTCGATCAACTCAACCGACCCCATTCGGTGAATGTGCTTGCAAATAGGAATTGGCTTAGCCATCACCCCTCAAATCCAGGATCATGCATGAATGATTTTATGTCATTTATCCATAATGTTGAGTTTCAAGAACATATTGTTGGTTACCAAGATAAGAATGGGATTCAGCTCACACAATCTGTTCTGGCATGTTCTTTGGTAAGTATCTCTGATCATCTTATCATGGCACCTACTCCTCAGGTAAGTTTTGTTGCTGCTGCACTTTTTTGGATGCTAGCCCTGATCCTGATCATTGTTGTTCTTGCAAGACAGGAACTAATGCGGTGGTTGCACTGGAAAGCTGATTTTACATAACCTGACCGCATCATTGTTTAAACTAGGGTTTAGGTGTAGGCTAGCTAGGACCAGTTAATAAAATTTGTTAGTTCAAAGTTTTAATTAGGTTTACTTGCCAAATTTTTCTTCATGATTTAAAAGTGTGTTTGTTGTTGTTGTTTACGATTAATATTTTAGGCATCATCATGTTACAAGTATTGTCCTTTCATTTCCTTTTCAGTTGCTTGTTATTGCATAAATAATTACTGCTTGTATTGCGTCTCTCTCCCATCTACAACTGGTTAATCATTCTCCCACATGGCGTTGCATTGCATCTTGAGCCTCACCTATTACATTGCGTCGTATGCTCTCTTCCTCACATCATTTTTGTCATATCGCCTGCCTCTTCACCAGCCCTTATTGCAACCCTATCACCTTGCAGTCTTGTTTTGCCCCGATTGCTGAAACAGTAACCCCATTGTTTTGCGTGAAGTTGCGGTGGCTATCTCAAGAGGTTGTTTTCTCTTAGGACCAGTTATCAAAGTCGCTTCTCAACAAGATGCCTATGAGTCTAAACTTATCATCTGGGGAGATACGAGCCGGTTGTCCGTGGGAGACCTGATGAGTTGAAAGGGCCCATACCCGTAAGCCTAAGCCTTGTGTCCAGCATAGTCTTGGATGTTTTAATGATATGTTTTGCACACTTCGCCTATTGTGGTGAATGGGATGTGAAGGTTTGGCACGAGGGTAAACCCAAATCAGGATATCTTTTAGTTTCTGTAACACGAGAAACAACCTCTCTTGCTCGTAAAATAAGTCGGGATCCCTCATCCGCCCATGAAAAATAAGTGCCATGAGCACATGAAAATAAGTGTTGTAAGCACATGAAACAAATAAGGGTAAAGGATCGAGAAAGGCTTCCTGCGCAGAGAGGTAATGCAAAGACTCCGCCGGGGTACTGACCAGGCTCGCTGGCAGCGGAGCAACGTTTGTGATTTCTTGAAGTGACTCCGCCAGGGTACTGTCCAGGCCTGCTGGTAGCAGAGCAACACCAGAAGCTTACTTTAAAAATCCTGAGAATAATAAACCCAGTGCCTTGCTCTTCACATCATCAGCTAGCTACTGGCATCTGTGAGCTTTCTCTTAATGTGTTCTGAATAGGGAGACTTAGCTGATGCACGAGGGTTAGGCATACCTGTAAAGGGAAAATGTAATACAAATGGTACACGCGGAACTTGTTCAATATTCCCTTGCATCATTATTCAAACTCAGACTATTGTGGTCATATTGACAGAGATGCTGGATTCTACCAGTGGTTCGCCATTTGTTGTAGCCGCTACAACACCACCCAAAATTTTGGGTATATTTAAAATTCGGGTTCCCCCTCTGCTCGCCTAGGCATTAAAGTCTTTCACCTAACCTGTAGTCAACAATATCCCGCCGACCTATCCCCAACCCCTCATGAGTTGTCTCATCACCATGACTTGATGCTGTCGCTGCAATCATGCCATATGTGGGAAGGATCATCTAGCGTACGCTCAAACATTCTTATCACAGTCGCGCCATGTGTAATGAGATTGCCATGCATACCTTTGAATGGAAACCTGTTGTGTATTGACAATTAAAGACCCTCTCGCCGTGGGTCATTAAGCATGTTGACTGAATGCATATTTTTAAAATCTTTAATCTCATACGTAACTGGAACTAATTAATGTTATGTTGATTATACAGGTACATCCCACGACTGATCAACTCATCAATGATTGTCATGGCACTGAGAGAAATAAGATTAAGCCTCTTGCATCTGAATAGATTAAAGAACCTGGGCTTGTCGACCATACTGTGGTTTCAAACGAACCTCTAGCTAAAGTTATGTTCTAAATACACCAAATGATTCTACCCAAAGTGACAGCAGTGATGTAAAGATGCATGTCAGACGGACCTTCCTCTGAGGGTGGCAGCCAACATAAGTATTCTTTACTATTGGAGGTGTTCAATCCTTTGAGCAGAAGTTGGAAGACGCACAAGAAGCGTTGGTATTGGTCCTCATGATTATGTTCCTGTGACATATGTTTCAGAAATGGTCTAGTATCAAGATTTGTTGAGATGTGCACCTATATTGTTGATTCTAGGGTCTCTCATTTACTTTGGGCGAAGAAACACAAAGTGGTTTGGGTGTAAGTGGACCTAGAGGCAAGGGTGGCCGTAGACTCAGTAACATCAGCAAAACTATGTGAAAACATTATGAGGAGCGCACATTCAATGAAGCAAATTTATGTTGCACATTTAAACCAAAGTCAAGTAATGGCGAAGCACATTTTGTTTTGGAGATTGTTCAAATTTTACAAAAGGTCATTTTGTGAACCAACAATCATTTTGAGTTGTGTGGGAAACTCTGGAAAATGAGGGACAAGGAGAAATTATGGTTAAATCCAAGCAACACGGTGGATGCAAAATTTATGATGTTATACAATTTAACCAAGGTAAAATCGTATGGGTTCAAAGCCATAAGAAATGGCAGAGCAAAACCATGTCAAGACATTATGAAGTGGCACACATTCGATCGGCCTAAGTGGTGTTGTATATGAAATGAGGCGCCAACCATATGGTTTTAAAACCATATAAGGTTAAAGGAACGATATCATGAAAACACTACAAATGAACTCAAATATCGAAACCTATATTTTTAAAGGGTGAGGCGGAGTTTTATTCTTTAGAGGAGATATGAAATATGTGGGCAAAAGGTTGTTTTTTTTAACATGAAGTCAAACGTTCCAAGGGTGGGTTTCGAGCTATAATGAAACATTTGATGGCCAAAGTTTATGTTAAAGAACGAGATGTTATGATAAATGTCAAAGCATGGAACCATATGTACGTTAACGCATGGAACCATATGTTAAAGCACGAAAGCATGGAACGGGATGTTATGATAAATGTCAAATCATGGGACCATATTTACGTTAAAGCATGGAACCATATGTTAAAGCACGAAAGCATGGAACCATATGTTAAGGAACCATATTTATGTTGCATGGGGATAAATCGTCGATGGTAGGTTTCGTTTAAGTGCAAATATATACGTATACTGCAGTGCAACTTTATAATTAAGGCGAAAATATTCGATAACGTATGTCATATAACGGTCCAACCTCACGATGAAAGGTGGAACGGAGCTGCATGGACACATTGGTCGACTCTACGTTGGAGACCATGGGAGCAGAACATTGAGAAACCGTTGCAAGTGGGCGCGCATTCATGGGCCAAGGTTGCCTTGCAAATTTACACCAAAGGGCAGGGTTGACGGTCAAACAACTTACGTTTCAAAACCATATGAGGTGGCAAGCAGAACCATCTAAAGCATTGCATGGAGCTAACGTCCGATGCCAGGTTTTCGATCTATAATAAACATGCACAGCGTATACATATAACGGCCAGATTGTGTGAAGCCCCAACATCGTAATGGATATATGATATCATGCGAGCATGGCGCCGGTGGAGACTAGAATTAGGGTAAACATTAAAGCGGAGATAATGACGGTCAATAATTTACGTTATACAGTGGCAACGCTGTAATAATGGTATGTCGACAGCCAAGAACCGCAAGGTGTAGTTTTCCACGTGGCCATCCCAAATTTATGCGGCAAAATCACAAAAGGACCTCGCGTTTTGAGTAAGTATGAAAAGCTTATCGATACTAAAGGCGAATGCATTACAATCTGTAGTCGTGAGCCAAGAAGTCAGCGCCATAAAAGGCATGCTGCACTACATTCCAGAAAGGAGAATAAGATCTGATGGTTGCAGCCTTGACAGCAATTTTCCAGGAGACAATCACGCTGCAAATCTACTATTAATTACCTACGCTGATCACATTCAGAAAGACGTTATCGCTACATATTCGCTGGGTTCTGATTTTTCAATATTGCCATTATTGACCACATTTAGCTATATCCACAGAGCTAATTTTCGATGGCGGTTTTTCTTGCACCATGTCCCAAGGCACTAAAAACCTGATCATAACATCCCACGCGAGTCCATTCAGTGCGTTTTTCCAATTGCAGGCCCATGCCGGAATGAGCCCCTCACCATGGAAGTGGAATGTCAATAATAGAGCGTTGCACCAGAACGGGCCACAGTAAGAGAGACAGGTCGATGCATATGTCCGCATACAGGTTAAGGTGAAGGAGATGGTGATGCGACTATAACGCATCACTGGACAGAGAATGAAAGCGGGGCACTTGAACTTGCAGATGATTTCCACGATAGGTGCTAAAACGCACCACTCCAAGTGTTGAGATGACAAGGAGGAGGTCGCAACAGTCCAGAGGTTGCAGATTCACCCCAAAGTGCGACCTCCCTCAGACGGAAAACGCCCACGGTCATCTGAACACAGAGCTGCATTCTTGAAACACGTATTGGACATATTATTATGAGTAGCTGGCTTCGATGTAGTAAAAGGTAAAATGAACCTGAAAGGCGCCCATATAGCATGTGGAAACCCCAGCTCAATAAAAAAATAATTTCAAGCTGGATGCAAAAATGAAAGTTCGTCCTCTCTACAGCAAAGCGGGTGATATTGAGCACTTAGCAGCCACATTCTGATTTATTCATGGTGGTGTACCTGGAGACAACCCGAGGAAGCCTCCTGCTTTGCAATACTCACTTTATCCAGGACTATACAGGGGTCCAAGCTGACCTTTAAAATCTCCTGGTTTTATGTGCCAATATACCTTTTACGCATCTACGTTTATATGTTCATTACTTCCTCAACATGCATAAAATATTTGTATGAGTAAGGCTGATTTAGCAGGTTATACAAGGCTGATTTAATTCGCAGATCTGCAGGTTATATGAGAAGATGCTGATCTTCTCTGTTGTCTTGCAGGTAATACAAGGAAACAGTGATGCCCATCCAAATTAAGAAGACTGCTAGCTCTCTCCGAAGGATGCGAAGCTGTGTTCCAAGTCAACCTCAAAACCTCGTATTACGTGGATACTCAACATCACCGGCAGAGAGAAGCTGCTGCCTCATCATGGCGAAGGCTAAGGCTGGCCTCCAGAGAACAAGGTAATGAGATTGCTGAAAAAGAAATGCAGGGGGGAGGATCGTAAGACGAGGGTCGCATAGTCGCACTCCATGTTAACAATCTGACAACGCGACCCAGCGACCCAGCGACCTAGTCGCTAAGTCGCGAGGTCGCATTCCTTCATTGTTCCTCTGTTTTGTGACCCAGCGACCCAGCGACCTAGTCGCTAAGTCGCGAGGTCGCATTCCTTCAGTGTTCCTCTGTTTTGCGACCCAGCGACCCAGCGACCTAGTCGCTAAGTCGCGAGGTCGCATTCCTTCAGTGTTCCTCTGTTTTGCGACCCCGCGACCCAGCGACCTAGTCGCAAGGTCGCAAGGTCGCATATCCTCGGTTTTGCCTCCTTTTGCGACCCTACGACCCAACGACCTGGTCGCAAGGTCGCAGGGTCGCATTCCTGCAGTTTTTATCCCTTTTGCGACCCTGCAACCCAGCAACCTAGTCGTAAGGTCGCATGTGCGCTGTTTACACGATCCGTGACCCCGCGACCCAGCGACCTAGTCGCAAGGTCGCAAGGTCGCACCTTGGCCATTCTCTTACAACTTGCGACCCCGCGACCCAGTCAAGTTACAGGTCGCAACGACAGCTCAGATCGCAGGTCGCAACAGCGGCTCAGGTCGCAGGTCGCACAAAGGACTAGGTCGCAAGGCAGTCCAACGGTCGGGAAGATGAAAGATCAAGGAAGCCCGAAGGGCAGTTTCTGGATTATAAATACTTCCTTCGGGAACTTGTAAAGGGGCTTTTTCTTTTTGGAAGACTCAAGAGCTACATTGTATTGTATTGAAAGACCATATTCTTAGGCATATGAATACGAATACTTGCTAAAACCCCTTTGTCGGATGATGTATTTTGCTGTGACAGCACTATGTGTATTTCCTGAACAGTTTCAGAACATCCTATGATTAATGAAACTACATTTCTAATAATATCATTTATGCATCATGTTTATCTATGCTGTGTTAATGATGTTCAGTTTTATCGCTTTCTAAATGAATGTTAATATCTTTGTCTATTAGCATTTCGTTTTATCTTTCAGAAGTAAGGAGGGATCTTGCCATTAAGAACTATTTCTTCCATGGTAATATACCTTTGCAAGCATGACCCCAAAGACGTGCCGTTAACTGCATCTCTTCGGGTGTATGTGTTTTATTCATTCTCTTGCTATGCATAGTGTTGTAGACATGTTCCATGCATCAATCATGTATTTCGTATCCTATGAATAAGTGTGTGTCCGTAGGTTTGATCAGGTTCTTTTGAGACCAGAAGGGAAGGCGTCTTAAGCGGTAGCCAGACCCACACCCCGGATGGGATCCCTACTCCAAACGGTTTAAGGTCTAATTGGGACTTTTTACCGGGGCTATCCCCTACTGTTGGCCGGACAAATTTTCCCGTCAACAGGTATAAAAGCATCTCAATTATCATTGTTCATCTCACTTGTCATTTGCAACGAGAAAGAAAAGCAAGAAAACCCTTCAGGAGAAAATTTCTGAGAATTTGGACAGTTTCTGGGCTAAGACCCTGGCGCTGCGCGAACAGTCTGGCATTGCGATCATGGGCCCTGGCACTGCGCTAATAACGTTTTTTTCCATTCAAAATTACTCGGCACTGTGCAAATAAGGGGTGGCGCTGCGCGAATCGGGTGGCTCTACGCACAGACGAGCCCTACACGCCCAAGACTCGACTCTGCGACTCTGCCCGGCACTGCGCTCAGACAGAGACATGACCCGCCCGACGCTGCTCCCATAGGCCGACCCGACAGTGTGGGCATGGCACTATGCTAATGCAGAGGTCCTCCCAACTTAAAAAAAAATTCCCAGATGGTTAGGGACTTCCTCAAATTTCATTTCAAAGGCCTGCAGAGGAGCTAAATCTGGTAGGTGCCCTATTTCTCCTCCTCTCAAGTGTTTTTATTCATTTGATGGTTAAATGAAAGAGTAAAACCTAATAGTTGCAAGCCCTAGGTCTTCAAGATAAATCATCCTCTGCTTTGACCCCCAAACAATTTTTAGTTAAAGGGAGTAAATTGGGGTAGTTACACTTCATATTCAAGTAAAAGCCCTCATCTATAGGGGCAACTCAATCATAAACCTAACCTCCATAACCCTCATTTTCAAGAGCTTCCCATGATCATTTGCATCTTACTTCTCTTTCCCAAGTCTTCCCACCATCAACCCTAATCACCATGTAAGGAGATAAAGATAGTGGCAACAGTGAAAGAGGCCAAGGGCCTGTGAGGCCAAACCACAAAGGAGGGAAAGTAAATAGATTTGAACCCCATAGCACAATGGCTATCACATCATCTCCCATGATCCTCTCATGTTTCTAGAATGCGGGATGTTTTCAATTTTGTGAGAAGGTCAAACAAGTGCAGAGCCACCCAGAGCTTACAAGGCTTTTCATTCTGAACCTGCACAACAAACAATCAAGCCTAGCAGGAGTGTATTTTGAACTATCAGCAGATTCCATCTCTAATTCTACAGGCATCCCTACTGTTGGTGAAAAGTGGTTTAAGAAAGCCAAATTGGACAAGAACTATTATGAGCCATTTGTCAAGACTAGGTACTGAATGAACTACAAGGCAATTTTTCCTTTCTCACACCTCAAAGAGAGATTTGCATCCTTGATGAAAGTCATTATGAAGTAATTTACTTGTGAGGGTAGATACTCCAGGCTCTATTCCTTCCATGTTAGACTCTGTTGGTCAGATAAATCGTTCTTGTGGACAAGACCGATCTCCCTAGTACTAAAAGTATCTAGCAACAAACATCCAAATAGACTAATCTTTCTCTAAGCATGTCACGTTTACAAAATCTCTATAGAGGTGTAAAAGACTTACCATATGTCCAGTGCTTGTTTGAAGTCGTTGTTGTCCCTCATGCACTTGAAGGAGTTTTCCTCGTAAACCTGTAGTCACAAACAAGCAAAATATTACATAGCACTTGTATAGACATCATCATAAACCATGCTTATCATAGTGATCAAGGAATCTATGAAATAAACCATTGATTGAAATCTTATTGAGAAAAATGAGTATATTTGTATTAATTTCAAAAGAAGGAAAACCTTACAACCTAAGCCTTGATGTTTGAAAGGCCTTCCTGGAGTCCGAAGCAGGAGTCTCCTTTACTTTGATAAGATCTGCACTCCTCCAACCAAGACAAATAGAGGTATGCAATCTCTCCTCACAAAAGTCTTAGTTAACTGAGTCTAAATCTCAACAGCACTTAACCTCAAATCTTCTTAAGCTTGACCTCCCTTTGAGGCTACCCAATGCCTCTTTTTATAGTGGAAAAGAGGAGGTTTTTTGTTCCAAGTATGAAGGGATAGAATCCTCCTTCAAAGGGATAAGCTCCTCACATCAAGGGGTTAGCTCCATAAGGTAAGGGATTCATGCACCTCACAAGAGCGATTCTGCCACTGCAAGATCCATTCTAGAAGCTTCCAGAATTCACTTTTATTGAGCTTTTTGGAATTTACTTGCGCCTTTTTGATCTTACAGGGGTCCGCACCTTTAACACAAATAAAGTGCGTTCAGGTACGCAAGAGAGCTGAACATTGGGTGCGAGACCACAGGCAAGATAGTGAGAAAGTGTGACACCAAATTTTAGGAGACTTTTAGGAACATTTCTTTGATTTTCAAGGCTTGACATGAGGAACTAACATGTTTAGACTTGCAGAGGGGGAAGTATGAGTAATAATGAGCTCATACAGTTAGCAGAAAGTCGAGGTGACAATTTTTAGTGTAACAGATTGCCCCCTAAAGTGCAAAGTCTGGAATAGATGATGCTGAAGTCTGTCATATATGAAGAGTGCAGTACTTTATCATTTCAAGGATCATCCTGTGGACACCCCAGTTGGAACCTGTAAAAACATTCAATGCAAAATATATATATGTAAACATATCATCGCTGAGGTAGGCATTCCCATACTCAAATCAAAACTAACTAGAAACTAATCTAAATTGTTCCGATACAGGAATGATTTTCAATACATCAACAATATATACATATGTAGACACAGCATGGACACATCCATATGTTTATAAATAGTCCACTGTATAATTGATAACAAAATTCCTCGCAGCCTGGATGGTAGAAACTAGATCCAGGGTCTTGATTTCCGCATCTCGAACTAGTACGATTCTATCCATGTGAATAAATGTGTTGAAGTCGAACATGGTAGAAACCAATTGATTACCAATCAATGATGTAAAATTTTAACAAGTGTGAGAGTAACCACTAGTAATGTCAATGGCTCTCAAATTACTCAGTACAATCCATGAAATGTTAATGAATGAGCTGAAGTCGAACATGTCACGGAATCATTCGATCGAAGGTCAATGATGCAACCTGTCGTCGAAGGTGAGAAACCTGCCATTGAGGCATGCAGATTCCAAGGTACTGACGATTTTTGGATCAACTTCCTAGATAAAGAGCTGTCGTCGATAGAAAGCAATCTGTCATAGGCAAGCCCACAACACGAAATCATAGATCAAGTTTTTAAAATATATCAGCAAGGACTGACTCAGGGATGGTCATAAATGGATGACAGATATTTTGCAGATGAATGGTTTATTTAAACTGTCCTCTTGAACACATAACGACACTGCAGATGGCTTGGTAGCAATTGACCCAAAGCTAATACCCAGAAACTAGATGAAGAATTTCAAATGAGGTTCGATTAACTGTTAGGCAAAGGATTTCCCAACCCCGGTGATTGAAAGTGTCGTGTTCGAGAGTGGTTAACTAGATTTTCGAAAAATCAAAATACCACAAACAAGTCATTTTTCTCTCTTTTCCCCCACCATTTCTGGCAAGTACCTCTTTATTTTTGACAAGCTTGAGGAGGATAACATTTTCTTGTTTATAAGCTCATCCTTCGGATGAGTCCAACTTAGTTTAAGATTCGAACCCTAAGAAGGAGTGGTCCGTTCATGTTTAAAATTGAACAGGTCCTTTACTGTTAAGTTTTAACGAGTCCAGTATAGGAGAAACTCTATGTTTTTCAATTTTAGGGAGTCAGAAGAAAAAACTTAAGAAAACTCCATGGGTGTACTTTTTCATAAATTTAGTCTCTCAGGCCCGAAAAAGGATAAAATAATGCGGGAGAGAACTCTATTGACCGTAATTAGTCAATGTATACCTTTTTCGTAAATAGTCCATTTCAGTCCGTAAAAGGGGTAAACTTATACTGAAGGGACGATCATTCATTTACTTTAACGAGTTCGAACAATCAAGTACTCGGCAATCTTTTCATATTTAGAGAGTTTGAAAAGGGCTTAAAAGAGAACTCCAATGTTTCGCTTTTTCGGTAAGTTTCAACGAGTTCGAAAAAGGGATAAAAATATACTCATATGGCCGACTTTCAATTTAATTTACGAGCAGGAAAAGACGGAAAGAACTCGGCATTTTCATGTGTTTTACGAGAATGAAAGATAGCAAAATAATCTCGGGATTTTCATGAGTTTAACGAGTCTTGAAAATAACCAAAATTGACTCAAGATAGGTTTCATTTTTACTAAAGCTTGAAACAGAGAAAAACTATGCTTCAGAGTGGTTTCATTTTTACACAAGCTTGAAACAGAGAGAAAACTGTGCTTGATGCCCCCTAAGCGTAACTGCTGGAGCGCATGCGCCCCCAGCTTCATTTCATTCAACTAAATACACAGATGGTAATTAATAGCTGGATGGAATGAAGGTTTATTTACGAGATCATATGAAAGACCCGACCTAAAACTATAAGAAAATTATGCAAAAACTGAAATAACTAACCTAAATATACGACTTAACATTTACGAGATCTAGTCAAAGACTTGACTCAATTAGGGGAGGATTTGTTTCATTTTTTAACGAGCTTGACACAGGAAAAGAACTATGCTCATGGCAACGTGTTTCATTTTTTAACGAGGTTGACATAGTAAAAGGAACTTTCCTCTTCTACATGTTTCATTTTTTAACGAGGTTGACACCGTAAAAGAAACTATCCTCATACCTGATTCATTTTTTAATGAGGTTGACTCAGTAACAGGAACTATCCTCAGAAACTACTTACAATCTACCTATATAACCTACTGATTCATTTTTTAATGAGGTTGACACAGGAAAATAACTGTCCTCATACCTAATTCATTTTTTAACGAGGTTAACTTAGTAACAGGAGCCAACCTCATACCTGATTCATTTTTTAACGAGGTTGACTCAGTAACAGGAAGCATCCTCATAATCTACTCTCTACAATCTACCTATATAACCTACTGATTCATTTTTTAATGAGGTTGACACAGGAAAAGAACTGTCCTCATACTTGATTCATTTTTTAACGAGGTTGACTCAGTAACAGGAACTATCCTCTGACCAACTGATTCATTTTTTAATGAGGTTGACACAGGAAAAGAACTGTCCTCATACCTGATTCATTTTTTAACGAGGTTGACTCAATAACAGGAACCATCCTCATACCTGATTCATTTTTTAACGAGGTTGACTCAGTAACAAGAACTATCCTCACTCACTGATTCATTTTTTAACGAGTTTGACACAGTAAAAGAACTGTCCTCATACCTGATTCATTTTTTAACGAGGTTGAATCATTAACAGGAACCATCCTCATAAGCTACTTATTTCTAATCTATTAATATACTCAACAATATATCTACCGATTCATTTTATAATGAGGTTGACACAAGAAAAGAACTGTCCTCATCGCCGACTGATTCATTTTTTAACGAGGTTGACACAGTACAAGGAACTATCCTCGGACTCACTGATCATGGCTTCCAACTGAAAGAAACACATGTCAATGGACACACCTTGATCATGGCTTCCAAGAGATCTTCATCAGAAAGAAGAATAGTTCTCTGGAAGGAACACATGTCAAGGGACTTAAAAGGGATAAGAACATCGCGTTCAAATAATCCCATAGAGTTTTCCATGTCAATTACCATATCTAAGTCAAAGGAAGACGAGCAAACAATGAGAGGCTCGCTTACATCAGTAACTGAAAACATGGGACTAGTTGCCACATAATTAACCCGTGGCGGGGTAGATACCACTTTAGAATCAGGAACATTTAGGGGTGTCATATTATTGGTAGTCGAAACAAGACTAGGGAACGAGAGCTGGTCTACAGTCACAATATTTCCATTTTGAGGGAAAGACATCACGCGAAAGAGTGTCAATACTACAGCTTTCATTGGATAGACATAGTCTCGCCCAAGGAGTAAATTGAAATCCAAGGGACCTTGAACTACCATAAGATCAATACAGACAGTTTTACCTTCCAAAGTAATAGAAAATTTAGGAAGGATCCTTAAAGGTTCACTAATGGTTCTGTTAAAAGCTTTCATATTCTGCGTAATAGGCACAAGCTGAGGGGAACCCAAAGCTTTCCAAGCAGTAGAGGATAAAATACTAACAGAAGCACCTTCATCTACCTGTGTGCGGTGTATGTCCCTACCACCCAACTTCACAATGATTTGGAAAGGGATGGAGGAAGGAAGACGAGGTTCTGTTAGGCTATTCCAATCAAAGGAAAAGACCTCAGTACTTGGAGGGGGTTCTTTAGAAACAGGTGAAATGCCCCCTAGCATAGAAGAATCTGATGTAACAAGAAGAACTTGAGCAGTATGAAGTTCACTCTCTACAGGGAGAATGGGATTGATCGAATGTGAAATCGAATCAACCACTTGATCAACTAATGGATCATCAACCTGAGTGATATGAGTTTCACTCTCCAATGGAAGAGTGGGATCGACTGTACTTGAAATTATATCAATCACTCCGTCAGTTGAAGGTAGGTTGGGAGAAAGTTTACAGTAACCAGTTGGAAATTCTTGCTGTGGAACAGTAAGGTTTTCCAACAATTTTGAGGCTTCATCCATGTGAGGAAAAATGTGAGTTTGGTGACTCCCTTTGCATAACTTACAAGGAAACCTAACTTTACCCTTTTTCCCAGGAACCTGACTATCACTGGTTGATGGATCAATGGAAAGTTGATGAGATTTTTCTAACCATACTTCCAAAACCTTTGGAATATTGGGACAATTGATAAGGAAGTGGTCACCCTTACAAAGCCTGCAAGGGTATTTGGGTTTACGATGCATGTTGAAGGTTTCCTCAACACAACTAACACTTACAACCATGGTTGGTTGGTTGAATTCTTTCTTATCTTGCTTCTTCTTCTTCTTCTTCTTCCCTTTCTTCTTCTTCCTAGCCACCTGGTTACTAGTGTCAAGGCTTTTACCAAGCGAAGAGGAAGAAATGGAGGAAGAAATATTAGGCGAAGAAGGTAAAGGGTAAATAGAAGGTTGGTGATGTTGAGATGGAGAACTCTGTTGAAGTGAAGCATCCGGTTGAGGTGGAACAATTGGAGTATTCGGGGCCAACGAAGTTGAAAATAACCATATCGGTAAACCTATTGTAAATCCAGGTGATGAAAAAGTAGCCATATAAGGAGGACCAAAATTTCCTAAGCAAGGAAAAGTACTAGGATTCTCGTTAAGAGGGGTTCCTTGGTTGGTAAATTCCGGAACAGTTGCCATTATATTCAACTTCAATGAATTTTATTAACAATTTAAAACTAAAATTAACAATTCACAATTCACACCTAACAATTAAAATTCACAATTCACACCTATGGTCTCTAAAAGTAAAAACAAACAAATTAATACGCGCCATCAAATCTAGGAGTCAAACCACACACAAACAGTAACTTCCCGTACTAAAAACACTAGTTGGTGATGAAATCCAACATTGTAGAATTTAATACAGAAAGGGCGGTTGGAACAGTTACCCCGACAACCTGCTTAACGAAATAGACTGGCACAAGTTTCTTCACAAAACCATCTTGTGTGAAGAGAACCCCCCAGAGAGTCCAAGTGAGTCTAGTCGACGTCTGCTCCAGGTACAGTGAGATCTTTCCTTCACCGTCACCTTAGGAAATAATCTTAAGCTTATGGACACTAAGGTTACCAACAGTAACAAATACAACTGGGGGAATAGTCTACAATCCGATCCCACGCGCAAGGGCAGAGTAACAAAGCTCAATCCCCTTGAAGGCTCCTCGACATGGTTAATCTAAGGTTTACCGACAAGTGACCCCAAGCTCCTCGACAATGGTTAATTCGAGGTTTACCATTTGTAATGTGCGCAAAATATTCTATCTTCCCCAATGAAACATAATTGATTGTCTCAAAGGTTCGGACATGATCTCGTGATTAACTCCTTTAAGAGAAGCTTCCCATATTATACAAATTACAATTGGATTTATTTCCTACCGCAAGATTTATCTACTTGTTTGTTTTAGTTTCTTTGGAAAGTTAGCTACAACCTATTCCAAAGCACTAATCCTAAGCTATATTGGTGGAAAGAGCCCTAAAAATGTAAAAATTACTAGATGAATTTTAATTAAGCGCTGTGTTATTTAGGCTGTTATTACTCAAAGGGTAAATGGATATGAAACCAATGGTGTTATGACCCAACCCAAAACTGAATGCAATTGAATATGATAATGTAATCTTTTCAATTCGATGAATCCTAACTAAAGTAAGGAGAGAGTTTCCATTCACTTCCAACAATGAAAAAAATTGATCACTAAGAGAAAATATAACAAATTCTCTAATGCACTAATTTCATCAAGAAAAACTAATGCAAATCAATCCCAAAACAATTTTTATATTTTTGTGTTTTTAAAACAAGCATAAAAACATCTAAATTCAAATCAAAGAAAAATGATCTAAATCTATGATTGATTTTTCAGAATGTAAACTATGCAATTGTAATCTATGCACAATTCACTTGAAAAGTATGCAAATGTAATCTATGCACATTTTTCATTCATATTCTGAAAATGAGAATTTTAATTATGCAAATTTGATCTATGCAAGAGAATTCTCAAACACAAGATGATTCTAATGTAATCTAAGAACCAATCAAGTGCAAGTCAAGAAAATCGGGTGAGAGTTCCAAAGATTAAAAAACACTCAAAGGAGATTAACACTCGTGGAAAAACAAAAGCAAAAAGATGGAAAATTGTGAAAAGACTGAGACAAACCTCCAAGTAATGACCAAAGGAAATCAAATTAATAATTTCTCAAAAAAGAGACTCAAAACACCCAATTAACTTAATGGAGATTGATGAGATGAAGAATTGCTGAAAGAAATTCAGAAACAAGAGATTTTTGACAGAAAAATACAGATCTGGGTAGATGCTAAGAATCCTAAATTAAATCTAAACTAAATTGGAAAAAAGAAATCTAGAGTTTTTTCCAAAATTTCAACAGGGTCCGCAGGCTCCCAGAAGTAACGGGTGTGTCCCGCACTGTTAACTCAAGGAAAGTGCGAAATAGCCCGCACTGTGCAAAAGAACAAAGTGCGGTCCCCAGAAAAGTTCAAGAAAAACGTAAAAGATTTCAAAATTTTCAAAAAAAGAGAAAACCTAAGTTACCCAGGCAGATATCCATCAATCAAAAACCAGGAAAAACTTTTCCTCAAATCAAAATAAAAGAGAACAAAAAACAACAAGTTTCTTTCCCCAGTGGAGTCGCCAATTTGTTGGCCGGATAAATCGTTCTTGCGGATAAGACCGATCTCCCTAGTACTAAAAGTATCTAGCAACAAACATCCAAATAGACTAATCTTTCTCTAAGCATGTAAGGTTTACAAAATCTCTATAGAGGTGTAAAAGACTTACCGTATGTCCATCGCTTGTTTGAAGTCGTTGTTGTCCCTCGTGCACTTGAAGGAGTTTTCCTCGTAAACCTGCAGTCACAAACAAGCAAAATATTACATAGCACCTGTATAGACATCATCATAAACCATGCTTATCATAGTGATCAAGGAATCTATGAAATAAACCATTGATTGAAAATTTATTGAGAAAAATGAGTATATTTGTGTTAATTTCAAAAGAAGGAAAACCTTACAACCTGAGCCTTGATGTTCGAAAGGCCTTCCTGGAGTTCGAAGCAGGAGTCTCCTTTACTTTGATAAGCTCTGCACTCCTCCAACCAAGACAAATAGAGGTATGCAATCTCTCCTCACAAAAGTCTTAGTTAACTGAGTCTAAATCTCAACAACACTTAACCTCAAATCTTCTTAAGCTTGACCTCCCTTTAAGGCTACCCAATGCCTCTTTTTATAGTGGAAAAGAGGAGGTTTTTTGTTCCAAGTATGAAGGGATAGAATCCTCCTTCAAAGGGATAAGCTCCTCACATCAAGGGGTTAGCTCCATAAGGTAAGGGATTCATGCACCTCACAAGAGCGGTTCTGCCACCGCAAGATCCATTCTAGAAGCTTCCAGAATTCACTTCTATTGAGCTTTTTGGAATTTACTTGCGCCTTTTTGATCTTACAGGGGTCTGCACCTTTAACACAAATAAAGTGCATTCAGGTATGCAAGAGAGCTGAACATTGGGTGCAGGACCACAGGCAAGATAGCGAGAAAGTGCGACACCAAATTTTAGGAGACTTTTAGGAACATTTCTCTGATTTTCAAGGCTTGACATGAGGAACTAACATGTTTAGACTTGCAAAGGGGGAAGTATGAGTAATAATGAGCTCATACAGTTAGCAGAAAGTCAAGGTGACAATTTTTAGTGTAACAGACTCCTCATGAATTTCACAAGGGTCAAGATGCTCAACTTGCCCTACTACCTCTATAGAATTATGGACAAAATTTCTTCTATTGTCCGGAGAAGGAGTCCTTCCCAACAAATGCAGAGTTTATTTCACCATTCATTGATCAAGATGGTGGTATTACATTAGTTGGAACAACAGGGAATACCTTGGGAGGTATTCATAGTACATGAAGTCTTCACAAGCCCATAGCTCCCTCATCAACCTAGCTTTCCCTCATCATCCACACAAGTGACCTCACCTCAAGAAAGCCTCCCTTATTCCCCTTCTCTTGATGCATCAAATGAAGAAGAGGAAAGTAATGAAGAGGAAGAGGGAAATGATGAAGCAGGGATATAAATTAATGAGGAGGAAGAGGGAAATGATGAAGCAGGGACAAAAATTGATGAAGAGGAAGAAGAAGGAAATGATGAAGAAGAAAGTGGCAATGAGCATGACAGTGAGCTAAACAGTGAAAAAATGGAAGAGGATGATGAAGAAGATGAGGAGGTTGAAAGTGTAAATGAAATGAGCATTGATGAAGAGGAGGTGAGAAATAAAACAGAGGAAACGGAAGAGAACAATGACAAAGATGATGACCATAATGACTGAGCATAAATTGAAGGCAACAGTGACCAAAATGAAGCCAACCTCAGTGATGAGAAGGACAACAAAGAAGGAAATAATCATGACAGTCATGACAGCTATCATGACAATCATGATAACAATCAGCCCCTTAGTGATAATTAAAATGATGACAATGCAAAATATAAGGAAGAAAGCAGTCCTGGTGATGAGCAAAATGAAAGTGAGGAAAGTGCAAAGAGTGATAGTCCTAATGAGGATCACAGTCATGACAAAGAGACCAACAAAATCACCATCACACCTCTTTCATGCACATACTAGAGAGTGCCAAGGTTAGTGTTTGCTGCCTCCAAGAGGCAAGGGACCATGCCATCTACCTTAGCTCAAAATCTTGACAAGGGCAAAAAAAAGATGAAAAAAGGTGAGAAAGGTAAGAGAGGAAGGAAAACTAAACAAAAGACCCAATTCATTAACCTTGACAATGATAATGAAGATGAAGAGATGGCCACTAGAATACTACTCCAAAGCAAAGATGCACAAATTAGGGAGATGGAGAGGGATTTTTCCATGGCACAGAGTATCATTTAGTACTATAAAAATGAACGCAAGTATTTTAAGAAGATAAAAAGGGGCCTTTCTCTCCAGAAAAATATGGCCAAGCATTATGCAATGAAAAACAAACTTGCTTGTGCCAAACTCAAAGAGGCCCTCATTAAAATCCAAGCACTAAAAGGAGGAGAACACCAAGCTAGACTTGGAATTTTTTCATCAGCGTCCCTACAGGTCTCTCAAACCCCTTGAAAGATATTCCTACCAATTTTGAAGGAATTTGGAAAGGTTCATGTTTTTTGAGAATTTGAAGGCCTATAAGTGCAGTGCCACTAGCGCTACGCTTTTCCCTCAGGCATCCTCAAAGGTAAAACTATACATTTTTGGATTTCTCATGACTATCACACTATTCTCACCAAATTTCAGAGTAATTGTAGCATTTTTTACCCCTCGAAAGGTAAAAAAACACCTCATTTTTCACCATTCTCCCTCCTTTTCAGGCCTGGCGTTGCACTCAGATCAGTGTTGGTATTTTTACATTTTTGACCTGTTACAGGAGCTAGATCAGGATACCAAGAGTATTTTTGGAAATTAGACTCATCAGAATTTCTAACGGGCCATCACGGAGCAACATCCGACTTCGGGAAGGTCTCCAAAACTTGGTTGCAATAGGACCTATTTTCTTCCTAAGGTGGCGCTGCGCTTATGGACAACACTGTGTGTTTTTGGCCAAAAGTCAACAAAACACACTCATTTATTGCAAAATCATATTTTAGTGTTTTTTGAGGCAAATCACTCTAGAATTAGGTGCTAGAAGTTATTTTGGCATTTATTTCATGGGATATTTTGTGCCTTGGGCCTTGCATGGTCTCTTGGGCATTAGTGACATTTATGGGTGATTTTGACATTTTCCAACCCTACCTAGGGTTTTTTCCCTCCTTTGATCGATAAATAGAGCATGAGAGCTTTCATTGTAAATGTTGGCATTTGATGAGTTTGGAGAGCAATACATGGATTTCTTGAGTTTGAAGAAGAAATTGGTCTTGTGGAGTTTCTAGATGGATTGCTTGGATTGATGATGAAGGAGGATAGCTTGCAGGATCCCTAAGCTTGGCTATTGGTGAAGTTCTTCTCTTTCATGTTATTTTTTTCTCATGTTTTCATTATGTTTCCATCCTTCTATGCTACAGTAGAACAGAAGAGTATAGGCTAAGAAATGTTGTTGGAGGCGCCTTAGTCCTTCCTGTTGTCTATTGTCTTTATGTTTTCCTCTGCTGGGTTTGTTTAAGGAATTCTTAATTGATCCTTAGATCTACCTATGCTTGTTTATTCCATGAATGGTTCAATATAGTAGTTTTCAAATATGTTTTATGGTAAGCCCTGCCTATTTGATGCTATTTAAACTCTGTTTTGGAATCTCTCTTTGAATTATTACTTGTTAGGTTTTAGCCAAAGAGGCCATGTTTTGATCATGCCCTTTGTCCATGCTTGAGAAGTTGCCTTAAAGTTCTTTGTAGCTTGATCATTGATGTTTAGGCATTCCCTCTTTATTGATTAAAGTTATTTGTTATCTTGAATGTTTTCTAACCTTGAAGGTGAAATCACTAGAAGTTAAATGAGTTTCTCACCTTCTATATTTCATTGGAATTGTTCACCTTGAATGCTTGTTTGCTTAAAGTGTAATCTAAGAGCTGTTGGTTTTCCTTACCTTATGATTATGTTCTTATGTTGATCATTATTTTATACTATCTTGTTTAAAATTATTTTTTTAAGGATTCTTTACTGCCCTTACACACCTACTATGCTCACAAACTTATTATTCATTTCAATTCACACATACGTTTTAAGATCCATTTGACCACGCTAGATTTGCCCTGTTAGGAATCCTGTTTCATTGTTGAGACATCCTTGACTTTCATTGACTCCATAGCCCAACGATTTGAAGACCTCTCACTCCACCTATTCTTCTTGACCATCTTACCCAACCAAAAAAGTAAAACCCTACACTTAACAACTAGCCTAAAATAAAAACCCTAGAAGCAAACAAGTACACATCCTTTGCATACAATAGAGAGAGCCCTCTCTGAGTCTAGGAAGGTAAGGTCCTAGGACTCCAAAGACTATTTTTATGTTACCTTGTGCATTTGGTCTGCCAATCTGCTAAATCACGGGACACTAACACAATGCTAAATATCCCCCCTTATGTGCTCTTTCTGTCCGATGGGATGCCTTCCCAATATGTATTCATGAAGCATGAAAATTCACTTCATCCATCTGTATGTACCATAAACCATACTCAGATGTTCCCTTCAGGTGTCTCAGGACATGCTTGCCTGCCTTTCAAAAGAGCTTTGTAGGCTTAACCATCGCTTTACTCAGCTGGTTAACCGCATAGCAAATGTTCGGTCTCGAGTTCACTAGATACATTAGTGAACCCACTAACTGTTGATAGACAGTAGCATCCACTACCTCTCCAGAAGTAGCATCCCCTTTCCTCTAGTTTCCTAGAAGAGGAGTATCCATGGGTTTGCAACCCTCCATGTGAAACTTACCTAGTATCTCCCTTGCATACTTGCCTTGAGACACAAAAATTTCACCATATTGTTGCCATATTTCCAATCCAAGGAAATAATGAAGGAGGTCCATATCCTTCATCTCGAACTCCTTTGCAAGGTCCTCTTTGAATTAGTGTATCAGTTTCTCATCACCAGTCAATATTAAATCATCAACATAGAGAAAAATGATTAAAAGCTTACCCTCCACCACAATTTGGTATAGGTTTGCATCCGCCTAACTTTTGGTGAAGCCCAGTCTGGTGAAATAGTTGTCTATCAAAGTGTACCAAGCACAGGCTGCTTGCTTCAGTCCATACAATGCTCTTTTGAGTCAGCACACATGCAACTCGCTGTTGAAAATATCAAATCCTTCAGGTTTCTCTATGTACACCTCTTCCTCAATGATCCCATTGAGAAACATAGTCTTCATATCCATCTGATGAATAGCCCATCTGCGCTGAGAGAGAAAGGATAGTCCTTATGGAAGAATACCTTGCAACAGGTGCAAAGGTTTCTTCATAATCAATCCCCTCGATTTATGAGAAGCCCCATGCCACAAATCTGGCCTTGTATTTCTCAACACTCCCATCAGCAGCGTGCTTTACCTTATAGATCCATCTCAAACCTACCATGTATTTATCAACCAGCCCTGGAACAATTTCCCAAGAAATTTTTTTGACAATGGAGTCATACTCCTCCACCATTGCATCTACTCATTTGGGCTCCTACACTGATTCCTGAAAGGAAGATGGCTTAGTCACAATACATTTTCTCATGAGAGCCATGTATCCAGTAAATCAGTCAGGAGACTGTCTTTGTCTGCGCTGTGAAGTAGGGGCTCCTACATTCCGTGCAACATCAAGTCTCAGCCTATCAGATTCTGTGGTACGCCTTCTACCAGTTCTAATGGTTGGCTCTACATGAGTGGACTTTTCCACTCCATGAACCTCCTCCTGTGGCTGATCCACATCTAGAGACTCATCTTTGGGAACCAACAATTCCTCCTCCGCATGCATGTCTAGCTCCCTTTCAAGCGACAACCACATGGATTTCCCTTCATCGAATTTTATATCCCATCGCACCACAGTCATTCGACTGTTTGGAAAATACACATGATAAATATGGGGTGTTTTTGTGTACCCCACAAATATCCCAACTTCAGTAGTCAGCTCCAACTTCTTCCTAGTGTCCTTGGTCACATGCACATAAACATATGAACCTGTTGACGGGAAAATCTGTCCAGCCAACAACAGGGGATCTCCCCGGTAAAAGGTCCCAATTATACCTTGGACCGTTCAGAATAGGGATCCCGTCCGGGGTGTGGGTCCGTCTACTGCTGATTTCTCCTTTCTTTGGGTCTCACTTAAACTCTATAAAAAAGTGGATACCCATCTAATAAAATGATACAAGACATATGATTGATGCATTAAATGTACATGCAACACTATGAGTAGCAAGAGGAAATAATAAAGCATGAAGACTGAAGGAAGTGTTGTTAACGAAACTTCATTAGGGTCATGCTTGTAAACTGTTTTGACCACAAAGGAAACAATTCCTCATGGCAAGAACACCCTTCACTTCCTAAAAGTTTTAAATGGTAACACATATGCTAATAAACAAAGCCATCAACGTTCATTAAGAAAGTGAAATGAACTCAACCACCATTAACATACTCAGCAAACTGTTATGCAATTGTGATATGAATTAAAGATACAGTTCCCTTAATCTAAAGACATTCAAAAACTGAAAACATAATACTCAATAGCGCTCATACATATTATAACACTAGATCCACAAAGGGATTTTTCAAAATGCTTGTATTCATGCTTAAATGTATAATCCTCTGGTAATAGCTTATACTCAGCTCGAGTCCCCAAAAAAATATTTTAAACAAGTTCCCAAAGGCAGTATTTATAGAGCAAAGCTTGCCCTTTGGGCTCCCTGACTTTTCACCTTCCAGATGGTTGGGCTTCCTTGCGACCCAGTCTGTTCTGCGACCTGCACATATATGCGACCTGCGACCTTGGGTAGATGTGCGACTTGTGACTTCCAACAATCTGCGACCTGCGACCTGCTTAGATTCTGCGACCTTGCGACCCAGTCGCTGGGTCGCGCTGTCAAGCTTTTAACGAGGAGTGCGACTATGCGACCCGATGACCTGCCGATATCTGTGACTTCACTGATTCCGCGACTTGCGACCTAGAACAATCCACGACCTGCGACCTCAGATCATCTGCGATCTACAACCTCGAACGGATTTGCGACTTGTGACTTCCAACAACCTGCGACCTGCTTAGATTCTGCGACCTTGCGACCTCAGATCATCTGCGATCTGTGACCTTGAACGGATTTGCGACTTGCGGCCTTATTTGGGTTATCTCCGGATTTTATAGCAATATTCCTTATCTTCCATTCCTTGATTGAAAATAGGCCCTCTTGGTTGCTGGGAAAACTCCAACTCTTCGTGCAAACCAATGGCTTCCACTTGTAGTCACATAGCTTAGGTTACACGTCTTCATGATCTAACATCGATACTAAGAGCATGTTTGAATAATTTCAAAAATAAAAATAATAAACTTAGACCCATGTGTGGTAAGGTGTGGAGCTACTGAATCATCAGAGAGAATGGCTAAGGTAAGCTTCCCCTGCGCCCTTTCTTTGTCAAGATCATAATATTTCCCATGCAAAAAGTTCTCTTCAAATCTTGGTTCGAATTGCTTGATAGGCATGGGCTTCTTCATTCACATCCTCAATGGCTACCATAGATTTTCATGCTCATCAGTTTTCCCATTTATTAGAGAAGCAATTCTTGTCATCTTCAATCGGAGAGTCTCAGGTATCTTATTTATTTGACTATTTCATGCAATAGAGGTACAAAGGATGCAAATGCTTCAGGGAACGAAACAATGTCTCGATATATGTTTACAAAACCTCTTAATGTTTCTGAAGAGAGATGCATCATCATTAGCTTCCATGATTATAGCGAAAACCAAAGGTTGAGGTAAAATGGATACCCCACTAGAAAGACACAGCCAATGTCTATACTCTTGATGCTCCAGCAAAAGGGTAGGGAATTTCACTTCGAGGCTCTGCTTACTATCTAATGCGAACATCAACAGGGCTTGCAAAAAATTAACAGTCTTGGGACACAAACTTAGATAATATTTGTTAACTGAGAGAAATGTGGAGCATGGGAATGTTCCAATAGCGACATCCCATCCTGAATTGATGGAGCAACGCATGTCGAAATTGGAAGAAGGAAGTATAAGTGACCAAAGTCGCAGTAACAATATGGTATTTCCAAGCTGATCACTATCAAGGGCATTTTATGACGATTCTCTGCAGCCAAGCTAATAGAACTGCATGCTCGAATACAACAAATTTCATTCTGTAACTGGGGTCGCATGGTCAGAAAATCTCCTTGGTCGCAGCTTTCCTTGGGCACACCTTTCTGTGACCTTGCGACCTCGGAGGGGTCGCACAGTCATATGGTCGCATTTCCTGTCCAGCAAGATGTATTGCGACTCATCGACCTGGAGGGGTCGCACAACTTTAGCTTCATGTGGGCTGAGAATTCTCTTCTTCTATGGTTCCTGATGCCAAGAGGCGATATACGTAGACATGCTTCTTTTTCCCCAGCCTGAAAGCTCAACTTATAGCTTGCTTGACAATGGACGAGTTCTAGACTAGATCAAGAAAGACTACTCTTGAAGCCCATGCAGAAAATATCAGGCACGTCTCACAGGTCGCACAGTCACATGGGAAACAGGTCGCATTTGTTGAGTGGAAGAAAAATCTGCGACCTTGCGACCCGAGGCCTTTAACTGCGACTGCTCTTGCAATGATCGCAGGGTTGCAAGTCGCATTTTTATTCGCTTTGTTAGCTATGCGACTTAGCGACTGTTTCTTCTACGCTTAATTACAATGCGTGTGAAACACTTTACTCTCTCTATCGAACAAATAAATTATTCCAAATCGATCTTTCCACACTCCACGCTTCCTTTACTATGCTTTGTTCTGGCGCAATGCTTGATCTGCCTAAAAAACTGGCACATGCATACTAATCACGTGGAAGCCTTTAAGGAAAGCTTGCCAACTAGATGCTTTATATTTGGTATTTTAATCCGGCATGTCATTGTGTCTCCTTGGCACAGTCGATACGAATAGTATGTTTGAAAACAATGGTGGAAAATATCCTGGATCCCCCAGTTATACGTATACCACCATCCATCACAGAGGTATGGCTGTTTTGGGGATATCATCATCAAAAGGCGTGCGAGTTTTGTAGAATTACTCCTCCATGCAAACCGTGCAGCTAACATGCACTCGATGAACGTCTTCTGCAGTGTCAGAAAGTGAACAAACGACCCCTAGAAATTTATGCGAGAGCACATCATGTCTCTGTTGGAGCTTTAATGTTAACAAAATCCTTCGCTTCATTGTGACAACGTCTACAAAACAAACCTTATTGCAACGTGGCGCTTCTAGTATGACATCTCTGTTTATATTAATGGCGTTAACATATAACATTTTATGATGCCCAGTGTTTTCCCATTTCATTGGGTGATGGATGTGTTATCTTGTTAACCTGTGTTATCAGTCTCGTCCGATATGGTTTTGAACCACCACTTTGCGCCGTTTAAATCATAGGGTATGGGTTATCATGACTTTACGATTCTGTCCTTGGTTTGGCTGTTATTGCCATCGTGGTCTTATTATAACCTTCCGCTCTGAATTTGTTGTCACGTTCTGCTCCGTAGTTTTCGACCACCACATATATATATACACTCCGAATGTTTCATGCAATAGTTTGAGCCCCTTTGCAACATTTTAATATGGTTCTGCTCCGCCATTGTGTGCTTTAACATAAGTTGTTGGATTGTCAACTCTGCTTTCTTTTGACCATAAATTGCACAATGCCGCAGTGGGTTAGTTGTAATATTTCGCTCTCATATTTAAACACAACCTTTTGACCACCATATATATATATATATCTATTCCCAACATTTTACCAAAGGTTGAAAACTGCGCTCATTTTTTATGTCTTCATATAGTTCTGCATTTGCTTTGATTATAACCACTCGATGATTGTTATATCATTGTTGTCGTAGGTCTATTATAAGGTTCTGCTTCATGTTCAAACATTAATTTTGGCCATTATATGTATACGCTCCATATTTTTTAACATGGACTAAAACTTCGGCATAAAATATTTGAGCCAATCAAAACGTTTACGCCTATTTGTCACGTGTCCACGTAGTTTCTCTCCACCATCTCACATGGTTTGAAAACCATATGTTCTTGCACCGCTTAAAACATGGTTGTAGATTGTCATACATCGCACCATAGTTATTATAATATTCATTGCCATGTGCAAACACGACTTTGGACCATTAAATATATATATATTTGCTCCAAACCTTTTAACATAGGTTGAAAACTTCGGCATAAAAGTATTTGAACCCAATTGTAATGTCCTTCGTATATTTTTTATATGATTTCGCTCCTCCAATATTATATGGTTTGGAAACCATATGTGTTTGCACCCTAGCTTAATGTTTCAAAAATGTCACCTTGGTCCATCGAAAGTGCGCCCGCCATGTAGCTTAGGTTTAACAAACATTGCTTCCCTTCCATAATTTGCCAGAGTTGTCAACACAACTCAAAATTATTATCGGCCTTTTATAGGATTTGTACAATCTCCAAAGACAAAATGTACTTCGCCATTATCTGAATTTGGTACAACACTCAGACTCTCAGATGTACCTTGAACAGCTAAAGACTTATAACCGAGAGCTTCCTTCTATGTTGTCATGATGGGTCAAATTTGTGCAGGCCACAAATTGTTATGGACCTCAAATCACCACCTGCTATACTATCTAATTTATGGCCAATAACATTGTGACTAAGCTGCAATTTTCTATTGGCCCTTTGCATAATCACCTCCTCAAATGTGTTTTCTGTTACAATGCTTCTTGCCAAAACATGATGCAGCTGACCAATGCGATGAGCACACTATAACGCTTGCTTGTCAACTTGTGGATTCCAGTCCTGCTCCTAGAAAATGACAGTATCAGCTCCTGCAAGATTCAAACCAACACCACTAGCTCGAGTAGATATTAAAATACAAATGCTTCATGAGTATCATCATTGGCCTTTCTGATGTCACTTGACTCTGGCAGTGCTGATGCTTTGCCACCAAAGCTTTGCACAGCTGCAAAACACTCTTATGCTCTTATTGATCCATCAAGACACTCATAAGAATACCTTCGTAGCTCTAATTAATCCCGAAGAATGTCTATTGTCTGCGTCGTTTGAGAAGAAATCAAGACACGATGTCCTTGACTATGTAGCTTCTCAAGCAAAATGTCCAAGGTGATGAGCTTTCCACTCACCTGAACTAAGTGTTCACCTTCTTCAAATGGCTCTGGCTCCACATCATTGAAAAGATAAGAATGGCTACATGTCTTTCGCAGTTGTACCACAATATTTTGTAAAGATTGATGCTGAGTACCTGAACCAATTGTTTGAAGCTGGGAAACTCTTAATGCAATACAGATACATAATTTTTCTTCTGAAGTGGGACCAATGGAGCCAGTACTGTAACCCCAGACAGTGGTGGCAATGTAAGAGTTCCATTCTTGACAAGTAAAGATTTTGTACACCGAAGCATGAATGCATGCAAAATAAAACTTAGCAGCTTGAACTATTTGCTACATCCAGAGGTATTGTCACTTTGAGTCAAGGTCGCAACTTTAATGGACACAACACCAAAAGGGCCATGGGCATTTCCGTTGGTCTTTCTTGTAAGCCAACAAACTTATAACCTGCAATGTTTTCCCAAGTCCCATTGTGACCGCAAGTTCCCTTGACTGGTGCGGTCTTATTTCCTGTGTACTTGCGATAGATGTCCTCCACTTATCATGTTTCAGCTCGCACTACTCTTATCCTTCTCATCGGTGTGGTGATGAAATTTTGGGTGTATCATCCATGGGATTGACCTGTATGAAACATTATAACATTAATTAGTTTACTCTTTGATAATGGTGTCCCTAGATAAAACATATGAGACTAACGAGCTTAAGAGAATTATTGAAAAAAAACATGCTTAATGACCCATGGCGAGAGGGCTACTAATGTACATCTTCCATGCACAGAAAAGTTCCTATTCGAGCATATGCTAGATGATCCCTCCCACACAAGGCGTGATTGCAGCAACAACATCTGATCATGATGGTGAGAAATCTCATGAGGGGTTGGGGATAGGTTGATGGGATGTCACTGACTGCAGGTCGGGTGAAAGACTTTAACGCCCAAGCGAGCAGAGGGGGAACCTGAAATTTTAAATATACCCCAAAATTTTGGGTGCTGTTGTAGCGGCTACAACAGAACCAAAAAACTTAAAGCGTGAAACATCTGGTTTCTTACCAGTGAAAGCTTCTTCAGGTGTACTCATGCCAAGTACTCTATGAGTACAACGGTTTTTCACATAAACCGCAGTGGTGCATGCTTCTTCCCACAAATGCATTGGTAGGCCCTGATCATGCAACATCACTCGTGCTGCACCACGATCATTTTTTTCTTCCTCTTTGTGACCCCATTTTGCTGTGGGTTATGAGGTTCTATGAGTTCTCTTCGAATTCCTTCTTTGCTGCAGAATTTCTTGAATTCGTTAGATATGTATTCTCCACCATTATCGCTCCTCAGAGCCTTCACTTGCTTCCCCGACTCTTTCTCCACCAATGACTTAAACTCATAGAACGTTGAGAATGTTTGATCCTTCTTCTGCATGAAGAAGATCCAACATTTACGAGAAAATTCATCAACAAAAATAACATAATAATTATGTTTTTCTATTGAAGCAACCGAGAATGGTCCACACACGTCTATGTGAACTCTCTCAAGGATCCCCGAAGCACGATTCTCCTTTTCATGAAAGGTGGACTTTACATACATCCCTATGGTGCAACCCTTGCACTGATCTAACTGAGAAAGTGTTCCCATTAGAATTCCAGTAGATATTTGCTACATGAATTTCAAGGCTCCATGATGAAGATGGCCCGATCGTTTGTTCCATAATTCACCCTCATCCCAACTTGCCACTTTTTCTGCCTTGCCCATCATGGAAGTGCAACCATGTACCTCCAACTTGTAGAGATTCTTAACTCAAATCCCTATCCTCTTGGCTTGACCCATTGTTTTATGTCAAAGGAAAGCTTTTACATCGCTGAAAACAATGTCATAGCCTCTGTCCTCCAACATTGCGACTGTGACCAAGTTTTTCTTTAGACCTGGAACATGCATAACATATTTCAATTAAAACGGTTTACCTGACTCCCTCTGAACGGTAATGGTACTAATTCCAGTCACACTGTATCATCCATCTTCACCCATCTCTATATGCATATGGAGATCTTTCTCCTCCAAGTCACTGAAAAGCTCTTTATCTCTCGTCCTGTGGAAGGAAGCACCACTATCCAAATACCACACCGATCCCAATGCACTTGACCCATGCATGCGATCAAGGAGAAGTCAAGTTTAAATTGCAAGGCAAGGGCCTCACCAGCTACAGGTCCAACAACCTTCTTGTTCTTCTTCTTTTGTGGACAGTTAGTAGCAAGATGCCCATGTTCATGACAGTGAAAAAACTTCACCTTGGACATATCCATATTCTTGCCTTTAGACTCAGATTTAGAATGGAATTTATTCCCCTTCCCCTTCTTCGCCTTGGCATCCAAAGCACAATCCTCTTCATCATCATGCTTTGATGAAGAGCCATCTCTGGTGTGCTGCCTGAACTCCTCCTCCACCAGATCCAACCACAGTCTTTCCCAATCTGGAAATTTTTCTCATCCGTTGACAGAGTCTTCATAACTATGCCAACTCTTAGGAAGTCCCAAGAGAGCCAATCTCACCAAATCATCATCATCAACAGTTATTCCCACACTCCCCATTTCATCTCAACATTGGACAAAATTCGTGAGATACTTTGGAATGTTGTCGCCCCTTTTCCATCTTGATCTTCCTGAGTTTATCTTTGAGTGCCAATTTCCTATGGTTGTTGTTTCTTTGGAAAATATCTGTCAAAGCCTTCCACATAACATATGGTGCGGCTTTCCCATGAAGGCTTGAGACAATGTGGTCTTGTACACCTTCCAACCGAATCCTCCTCGCCTTTGCCACTTTCTTTTTCCATGCATCAAGAAATGCAACATTTTTCAAAGTAGGCTTAGGAACATCACTGTCAATGAATTCCTTCAAGCCATTATCTTCTAGCACTGCCTCCATCCTATTCTTCCAAGAAATGTAGTTCAAGCTGCCCTCGAGTGCATACTCTAGCCGCAAGCCATTGAAATCCATTTCGATGTTAACTCAATTGTAACACCAAGAAAGTCTTTTTGCAAATTTGAATTCTTTCCACCAACAAACTCAGCTCCTGCTTCAAAATTGCAATCTCCTATGCTCTGATACCATGTAGAAATTTAATACAAAATATGTATTTCCTGGATTCTCCTGATCGAACAATTATATGCCACTGTTAAATACAAAATCTTTTCAGAATTTAAAACAAAGTCGCCAATAGCAATATCAAGAAGAAAGATCAATCACACATAACACAGATAATTTAATCCAGGGTAAGCATATAGATAAAAATTCCACTATTATGTATTATATCATGGATCATGACATAATTCCATACAAAGCTCCAATCCAAGAGCTCTCAGTACAATAGCTAACTGTCTCACACTATCATACAAAAATTGGCAAGTTCCTTAGCCAATTTACTATCTCTAGACAACCTGCTTCCACTGCGCAATCCTAGCTAATAGTAATCCCTGAATGAATGGAATCCTTCTTGCCTTGACTGCGCAATCCTCATGGGCACATCCAATGTGTGTTTGGTTGCATGTGTGCAACCGATTATGTCATAATTGATAGTCAATCTGTCCCTTTCACCTACATCTCAACTGGGTTTCCACTGGTTTTGACATGCATGTAGTTAATAGTAGTAAACCTTTAGTTGCATATGAGACCACTGATTGTGAATTAATTAATAATTAATTCACTTGATCTCTCACTAGTGTATCTTCAGTTACAACTAGCACAATCGAGTTTAACTCACTTAACTGAGTTAAACTACTTTACAACTCTCATAACTACACTTCCAACTCTGTTACAACTTCAAATCACTCAGTTACAACTAAGTCCACTTGCATGTCCCACCAACCAACCACTCAACTCGAAATTCCGATAGCTAACTGATTTTCCACTTCAGTTAACTATTTCCAAGTGCTCATTGAGAATAAATTATTGTTTATTATCCAAATAATATTAAGGGATAATAATAGCCGACATGCATCTATAAATAGACATGCGATCTATAAATAGAACTTGCACATACATCTATAAATAGACCTAATCTATAAACATAATTTTCTCATGCATCTATAAATAGACATCCACCTAAAAATAGTCTAAGGCTCCATCCTAGTGTAGGTGCATAATTTTCACTTGGATCTTCTCATTGAATCTCAACAGCCACTGTGTGAGCCTCATTGTGGCTTCTCTGCCTGTCTGCAAATTCGCTCACCGGATCTAGAATGCCTCCTTTGGCTTCACTTTATCTACCTCTCTCTCACTGCTTTGACCTCACTGAATCACTTTCGATAACAAACGACTGCTACTCTGGAAATCGATTTCCCAGTAAAATCGAATTGCTCAAGTGTATCTTCTCCAAGCCCCATCTACTTCTTTTATAATATTTCATTGAGACTTCAACGACCAATATTAGATCTTAATCAATGGCTAGGATTAACTAGAAATCGATCCATGCGAGTCTCTAGAAAATTCACACCATGACTTAATTAATTATGATTAATTATTCATATTCCGTAATTTTAATCTTAGGAAATATATAAAAATTGACTAATAATCTAATTAAGTCGTCTTGAGAAGGAATTTCTATAAAATATTTATGGGTTTTGGATATCTCATGTATTCTGGCCTCTCCACCAAATTTCAAGGCTAGAACACATCTGATGTTACAAAAAGTAACATATACACATCATTGTAATCATTTTGTGATGGAATTTTATTCCCAAATTATTAGAATTAAGAGAATACTCTTCTTCCATAATGTCAATATTTATTGGTTGTTATCTAAAAGTGCCAATTTCTAAAAGGATTGACGTCTAGTATCATTCTAGTGCTTGAGAGAACCACCCATTCCTAGGAGATCTTCATTATTGAGTAGAGGCAATGAGATTGACAAATCAATCACCAAGACTTTAGAGCCATATGACTTTTCCCTTTTCTCACTTAGATTTCGATGTTTCTCATTATCTAGGTTTTCAAATAACTTGATGTTCAACAAAGAGTTGAATTCCACAACCTACTTGATAATTTTGTTATTAAATTGAGACAAGCCTAAAGCATTTATCATCATGATTGTAGATATGACCTTTAATGGTTGCAAACCATTAAATGAATCCACTATTTAATAAAACCATAATTTATAAAATCAATAACATACAAGATTGAGTATATAAACTTAATTGCATAAAAACCTTAACATGAAGAATATATTTTGGATAGCACTTTTTAAAATTCATATGAATTGGAAATATATTAACAAAAGTGACTAGAAATGTTGTACAATCCATAAAAATGAAAGAAAGGAAAATGGAAAACATAATCCCAGATATTTGAATAAAAATAAAAATAATATATATTATACAAATAATATATGTAATTAAAATAAACTTAAAACAAAGTCTAAACAACTTGTATAATTTTTTTTGAGACGAAACAAATTTTTTCACTAGAATCTGAGAAAACAATTTCAAGAAAAAATGTGATTTTGTTGTTGTTTAAAATGCATTTTTGAATGCATAAATAGATTTAGCACCTTGAAAAATCCATTGGAGCACTCAAATTTTACAGATTAAACAACTTAAATTCAAGTTTAAAAAAAATATTTGGCTAAATTTAATTAAAATTAACCAAAAAAAAATATCATGAAAAAAGTTTGTGTCATATATAAATTAAACTACACCTTTTTTTTACTAATTTATTAATTAATTTGCTATATAACACTATAGTCAATATACTATAACTTCTATTCATTGTTTTAAAAAATCTTTGACTAAATTTAATAAAATTAATCAAAAAATTTTGTTTCATCTATAAATTAAACTATACTTTTTTTACTAATTTATTAATTAATTTGCTATATAACACTATAGCTATATACTATAACTTCTATTCATTACCATCGCACTTATTCTTTGCATTATTAAAGATCTCAAAATAACATAAGAACTTTTCAGATTTTACAACTGTTCTATTTTTAAATATTTCTTTAACTATTCATATAAAACAAATCCCAACAATTAATAAATGTGCTCTTCAACCGATTTTTGTTTTGATAAAAAACCATTTCCAAAATATGCTTTTGCCTTCTATAGTATAATATTTTGTCTTTTACTCCACTTTTCTTCAACTTCAAGAAATATAAGGAAACTTTTCTTCATAAAGCCATAACTTTAAAAAAGAAAAAGATGAACTTTAAAAAAGAAAAAGATGAGAAGTACCAGCTCGAGTGGACTAATAGAAAATAGTGTTACTAATCACTTTTATGAAAAGAATGAGAAGTACAACTTCCAGGACTGATAAAAAATAATAATGATGTTATTATTATATTCACTTTTTGCGGGTAACATATACTTCCAATCAAAACTATTAAAAGTAATTTTGATAACGACTTCAAAAATATTGTCTTTTGTGTGTACTGTTTTTAACTATAACCAAAAAATTATTTTATGCAAGCAGTTAATAAAATTAAAAAATTATATATCTTTAATGTAAGCAGTTAATAAAAGCAGAAGCCTTCCCTTTAACTGATCACTCATACATTATTTATGATAACCAAATTTTATAATTACATAATTATAATAATAATTATAATGAATATAATTACATACAACTCTTAAGATTATAATAATAAAAGCTAAACCAATAATTTTATGTATTATAATTATTTCCGCTTTTTAAAAAAACTAAAATTATTTTACTCTAACAACTAAATACAAACATTTATAAAAATTATTAAATATAATAATAACAAAATTATAATAATTAATAATATAAATTATATTATCATAAACTTATATATAACTTCAATTTTATTACTTTTGCCGCTTATAAAAATATAAATCATACCTTTAAATTGATTGCCTACGCATTAAAAAGATAATTCTCATTGGTTTATTATTATTATTGTTAGTGTATTTTTAGTTTTTATTTTGATATTTAATTTATATTTCATTTTATTTTACTATTTTAAAGTTTTTCTAATTTTATGAATTATAATTAATAATATTTTATTATATAGTTAAAATAGGTAAGATTTGTAATTATTAATATTTTTTAATGTCCAATTTTATTATTTTATTATTATTAGTTGGTTTCGACTTAGTTAGAAATTGATGTGATTTTCCTGAAATTTTTTTTATTGAAGATAATTTTTCTTTTACAATTTATTTATAGTTGGTTAATGGATTTGTAACTTAAAAGTTTACATAGAAACATAATGGTATGGGGAGAGAAATGATGCAAAGTCAATAATAATATTTTTATAAATATGTTTGTTTCCTCATAGTTAATTGGTTGTTTAGAGATGCATAAAGTATAAAATATCTGAATATTTGTCTTTTAAGTTAAATATTATTGCTTCACATCAACTAAAAGTCATTACATAGTTTAGTTATTCAATTTTATCGAACATTATAGCATATGGTCTTTACATGCACACTAGTGGGAAACCAAAATTTTTTTACCATTTTTCGATAAAGTAGTAAGACCAAAATTGAAAAAATAAATACAACATTTGCAACATCACCAGAGAGACTATTAGAGTACCATGCCATAAAAAACTAACAACAAACATCTAACAACTAGGAAACCGAGGAATTCATTAGTGCTAGATCTTGTGCACTTGAGCCTGAAGGGACTGATGAGGTAGAATTGCAAGGTATGTGGCATTCAATCTAAGCCAAAGTAGTGTCCATCCTTTCCATATGGAATATCATATTACATTGAACCTTTTCATGTCCATGAAGTGAGCAAAAGCACTGTAAATGGTATGCATGTCTTTCTATCAAGATTTTTTCCAATAAAGTTTTCATCTTCTAGTAAAGGAACAAGGCTTATAGGTACTGCTTTGTCCGGTCCAAAATCAATTGTCCAAACTCCTCTAATAGCTCTGAATCATACATAGGGTGTCAGTCTTTAACAAGCAAGTTTTCAAGGTTATGCAATTAATTTCAAATGTCATTAGGGATGGCCGAGTTGAAAGCTTCAACAACCTCTTGGGCTTGCTAGTTATTATGATTTTCACTCTATTAGCCTCGACCCCCGCCCCCCTCCTCTACAACTTCTCATTTGTTGATTATGCATGGTGGCAAGTTGTCACAGTTGTAACTAAACATAGTTGCACACAGTATACCAATGACAAAGCACTATACCCATAACCACAATAAACCTATAAATACTAAAGGGGTGAGTCATGTCTCCCAAAAAAATCCACAAATAAAACTAAAACTCACAACAGTTAGACTTGAAAACACCTAGTAACTAGATAAGACCAGGGTGCATAAGGAAGACCACAACCAAGCTTTCATCACTGGATTCGTAATAAAGTTTTCACAACTTGGACCATAAATAAGACTAAAGCTTGCAACAAGACTACATAAAACTAGATCCCACATCAATTAAACAGAAATACACCCTGAGACCAAGTGAAATAGGTAGAAGCCCTCCTCGAAGGCACGATAACAGCACTAAAAAACCATCGATATCATAATACACACTAAAGATCCAAACTATGATCCAACTAATGCTAGCATCACTGAGGATAATAAGTCATCGCACAAGCCATACCTTTAACCAAAACACACATAGTAAACCAAGAGGCCTATCAGAGTTCAAAATTACCCAGTGAGAGGCGTGCGCTAGTACTATCCGCATGCAAGGTGTGATGGTCCTCCAACGAAATGAAGGTGATTTAGGCAACAACAATCCTTTGCCTCTATATCGCGACTGGCTCTCCATAATTCCTCTCCATGTTAACAAATCTAGAATACTCAGTGGGTTGACAAGCCTGCAAACATTTCTTCATTTCCAAATACAAACCAACTCTCATCTTTTTGCTTTGATATTCTAGCGAATCAACACTAGTTTTCTAGAAATTACAAGGAGCTAGGGATTTCCTAGGCAGAAGCGTTGTTGATGTCTCCTCACCCTTCCTCATTTAAACTTGTCTCGCCTCACATTTTTCCAAATCTCGATGTGTCGCATGCAATTGCATGCATGATGGTGGCCACACCACCCCAATATTTAATGTCATGCATTAAGTCTTGAGTAAGAGTGGTGGGAACTATCATCCCTACCGCCACCATCCTTAATCCTCACCCCATGAGTGATTGATTTTTGTTAATTTATTTAAAAGTAACTTTTTATTTTATTTTATAAAGTAAATGTTTTATTTATTAAATTAAATATATATTTTTAATAATAAAATTTATTATTTTATTAAAAAATTAGAATATAATATAGAAGCACAAATGGCTTAGCATATTAGTTAATAGTTACAAATATAAATATATATTTGGTAACGAAGTCTATTAAATTACAAAGGGCATTGTTGTGCATGCTAAACCTAGGACAAAACGCCATATGGACCTGTTCAAAAAGGAAAACCAAGCCTATAGTTCAAACAATAAAATAATAAGCATTCAAGAGGGGTTTGCCTTAAATTAAACCAAGCCTATAGTATTTGTAAGTGTGGAAACCAAAATGATAGATAAAAATATTTGGAAAATAAAAACACCATGAAAGCTCATAAGTTAGAGAGGAGTGCTACAATCTTTCATAAGTTAAAGAGGATTGAAGGACAATTGGAACGATACTTTACTAGCCAAGAGACCAAATTAATTAGGAGACAATTATGCTTTTCTACCAACAGAAGACAATCATAGAGTTCCTTCCAAACATTTTCCTAAAAAGAAAAAACATCGACCACAAAGCCTTTGTGTGCCAATATAGTTCCACTCCATGGTTGTTTCCCTGGTATGTCTTGAACTTGGATCCATGATGAAGTAAATGGTCGTGTAATCAACCTCCTCCTCATTAAATATATTAAAATTCTAAACCCATCCTTAATTGCATTCACACTTCTACAAAGGCCGAGGAGAGTAGTCTTAAGTTAGACCAAAGTCGTAGTAGTTTTTCCTGCCTCGAACTTGGTTTTTCCTTTGTGTGTAGACCAAGTGGTCTTTGTGCCAAAAAGATAATAGACTAAGGCAAAATTCTGAGATTGAATACTATATAAGAAATTCAGACAAGCAAGCCACAAATTAGGGAGAAAAATATGGAACATTACCTGAGAGGCCTCGCTTGAACTGAGATTTTTCCATTATGAAATGGCAAGGTCATGTAGAGGGGTTGTGACTGTAGGTTGATCTGCACACGTGTATGCAAAGGAAACCAATTTGAAACATTAATCCTGCTACTGTAGTTTCCCTCATTTACCTTGGTGCACCGTGAATGTGTCATAACTCTTTCCTTTACACTCTAAAAAAAATCCATGGTCCTCTCATCCAAGGAAATAATATGGTGTTAGTGCCATGCATGGGGCACCTTCCAATGGTTCAACATCATAACACCTGACAACTCATGAAGAGGAGTATGTAACACCCCTTTCATCTTCACAATGGCCCCATCAGGGATGGAATTTAACTGGAAAATTTCCCGTCATAGGGTGATTTTCTCATCAAATACAGGTAATTTGTTTTTTAGACCGTCAAAATTTCGGTTAAAATGATCAAAACAAGCATTACAATGTCATAAATCGTCAAATTTAACGGGTGTTTGAGATTTGAAATTCCTACCATGGACCCCATACCACTCTACATAGGGAATTAAATAATCAAATTAATTCATCTATATGAATTAATAATTTCCATATGGATCATTTTATTTTATAGTCATTATGTATATAATGTTATAAAATATCTTACTGTGATAGCAATGGCACTATGGAATACTCAAAGTAAGAATAAGAGAGTTGAAATTCCTAACAATTACAAATTAGCTAAGATTTACACTATAAATGAAGCCAACAGTACCTCCTCGCAACTCATTTAAACGCTCCCATTAAAAACCCCAATAATGTATGCCTATTTTTTAAACCCATTCCCGTCTCAAATAAGGTATATCCCCTTATAAAATAAGGTATGTCCCCCTTGTAACCTCCACATTATTTCTATTTAAGGGTAACCCATAGTTTCTTCTTTGAGCATTTCTTTCTTGTTGGGTTGAGTAATTGCATGGTTATAAGTTGCTAGAAGAATAGAGAATAATGAGAGATCTATATATCAACATTTTATCAAAAATTAATGTTTTTTAATCAAAACTGATCCCTTATATAAATGGGTATATAGCCAAACTATTCTTTGTACATGTGCTTTCTACATTTTTCATTTAATTATAAATCATGCATTTTATTAAATTATAGAAAATATATGAAAATAAATTATTATCATAAGTAAATTAATTCAACAAATAGAAATACTTCAAAAAATTGAAGTTTGTTTGTTTGCTTTTTTGGGGATTTTTTTACCAATAAAAGTAAATATTTGTATTATAAATATATGTTTTGGCACAATCATACAAAAAATTACAAAACTGTTTTGTTTAAGATTACTACCATCCTTTTTTTTGCATGAATTCTAAAAGGAATAATGTCTAATTTACAAATGATTTCGCGAGGTATATATATCCAAAAAGAACCTAAAAATATACAACACTTAACTTGCATATACTGATAGTCATTGAATTTTAGATCCACTATCACTCAAAAATTCTTCATTTTTCTGAATGGGAATAGATGTATTTAGATAGGGAATTTTGAGTATATTGTGCTTGTTATAATTACCATAAGAAAGAGAGAGTTTCTAGTTTCAACCCAAGCTGAGTTGAATATTCTCTAGTTGTTGATGTATACCTGAAATTTCATCAACAATACTTTGGAGTTGGGAACTGTGATTAACTAGATTCTACATTGTGTAATTCAAATTGGAAACATTTGATTGTGGTGAATTTGAAGTTGGAGAAATTTAGTTTGTACGTACTTAATATCCTCTTCCTAATATCTTTATGCAACACTCTCAATCCCCTTTTGATTTGTGATTTATATCCTAATCCTCTAACCTTTGTGTTGCCTCCTTCTTGTCCCCAATTTCTCCTTGACATGAAAACCTCCCACAATTCTCCTATCTTATTGAGTCACCCAATGGTCTACATTATTTACTTTCCCAACCTTAGCTGCCACCCATCTTAACAATAGAAATGAGAAGATTCGAAGGTATAAATTTCCTTAAATCATTCACCTACCTAGATCGATTTAGAAACCACCTCAAGACCCATTATTTCATCTATGTGGAAGGCTTCTTCAGATATTTCACAAAATATTACTATAAATGCATACTTACTTTGTGCATCCTTAACATAACTCTCTATGCTCCAAATTATTATTAATTCATAATGAACCAACACCAATAGACCTCAACTTGTAGCTAAGATTGACTTTTCCCATGAATTCTAGATCCAATTCATCTTACATGAAGATATTATCATACTTCCCAATCCATCACACATCCACCATTGAAGAGGGTGTGGAGAACGATCTAAATGAAACCCAAAAAATAATGGGGTAGGCTCATTCTAGCACAACCTTCCCTCACTATGATTTCAGCCATCGTCATAATTACCTTTACCTTCTCATGACTCCACTCCCATGTCAAGTAATGAATCTTCCACGAAGTATAAATTATCTCCCTCAGTACACTTGCATGCCTAGAATTGTCATACAAGGACACATGTCACTCCAAGGACGCAAAGTTTATGCCATCCATCATATGCATTATTGAATTGGATAGAAATTAGTTTGATCATTTATGAGCAAGGTTCTAGCCTCGTTCTTAGTTCCTCTATTTTCCATTACATCAACAAGATAATTATTTTTCCTTAGTATGTGAAACATAGAGAATTTTAGTTAGGTGAAGAAGAAACTTGACTCTTGGAAGAATGGAGTTTAACGCTACATCCACTCAAGTATATTTTATGAGAAGGTGGAGGAAACTATTTTTGGAATCCCCCCCAATAATTAATTTTTGGATATTTAGAGCCCTTGCTTGTATTATAGCTTGTAGGAGATTGTAAATTTTCACTTGATTATTTGTGACCATGCCTAAAATCCAAGCATAGAAGGTTGCCACTTATCCTTTGGGGTGTATGATCATTCCACTTTATTATTTTTGGTCATGCCTAAACTCTAAACATAGGATATTATCACTTTTCCTTTGGGGCATATGATCACCTCCACCTCCCTACACCTTCCACCCCATCACTTAACGAAATTAACAATTTTATTTAATCAAGAGAAAATGACCCTATGCATTGCCCCAAAGTCTATGAAATCCCTTGTTCTTGTGGAATGTCCTACATAGGACAAACTGATATATCCTGTAAAGCTAGGCTTAAAGAGCATACGGTTGGCACCTACCATAACTACATTGCTATTTGTCATCGTTGAACATTCTGTTGGGTATGTGTTATATTCTTTCCACGACTAGCCCCATGCCCTATACGTTACGCCGGGCGCAGCAGGGGGGTCACAGGGGGGGTGACAGCCCCCCCTGTCGGGGTCCAGGGCAGCGCCCTGACGAAATTTTTTTTGGTATGTGGTCCCACTCATATGCGGACCCACCCATGTTTTGTGCCTGAGTTTGCACATGGTTTTGGGGTACGATGGTTTTCGACCCCTAGTATTTTGTAGATCCGGTCAATGGAACTACGGTTATGTTCTAATCCAAGGTTAATGGATTGGGGTTTATGTTGTTGAAAATGCAGCAAGATGATGGAGCTTAGTGAAATGAAGTCGCCTTCACTAAGTGGGCCCACAGGCGAATTCTGGCGCAAAGTCTATTTTTAGACTATGTCTTTTTTTAGACATATGGAGCATGGTCCAGGGGTTGCAGTATGTTATTCTTGGAGTATTGGTCATGTTGGTAAAAATATATGGACCTCTATTTTTGGACCTATAGGTCGAAGTCTATTTTTAGACTACCTATCCTAAAAATATGGAAGTCAAATATTATTTACCCTTAATAATATTTGGACTCTAAACAGCAGTTTACTCTCTTGGAGCACTTCAGTTCGAGCTACAGAAGTGGCTCATGCATCTGATAGAGGAATTACGCTATTCCTAAGGGTTTGATGGCATCATGCATGGTTGACTTCAGTTAGGACTTCAGTGGCAGAAGTTTGGTGGAGTTAATGAGACAGCTAGTGGAGTTGTGTTCTGTTTAATTTAGTTGAACTAGTTGAGATTAGTTTAACTAGCTAATCAATTAGTTATGAGTGGAGTGAATTAAATATTATTTAATTCATTAATTAGTAACTCATTATTCAACCCAAGAACACATCAGTTCACTACAGTGCATGATCAGTTCAGTGGAGACCAGTGAAAGAGGTAGATGAAAGGGTGGAGTTAGCTATCAGTGGCGACATCAGTTGTGCATGAGATTTGCACCACACTTTGAGGAATTGCCCATGATGATTGTGCTGTCAAGCCAAGGAGATTCGAACCTTGGATCTCTATATAGACAGGCTTGGATTGCGCAATAGAGGCAAGGCAATTGGCGGTGAGTTTTGAACCAGTAACCTGTTCAAAACTGAGCTAGTTTGTGTGTAACTTCATGAGAAAGTACCGAGTACTTGTGAGGAGTATTGTACTGAGTTTGTTACATGATTTCTCCATTATAATATACACAATACTTACGGTTTTTCATCTAAGTCTTCATACATATCTGTTATGTAAAGGATATTTGTCTCTATCGCTTGAGCTATTTCAAAGGTTTATATCTATAGAGATGCAGATGAAAATAACTGAATTGTGTATCAAAGGTCTGGTATAAACCAAATTGCTATCTGCAATCAACAGTATCTTAGCCATTGAAGTAAGAGATTGATCAACATATGATTAAACTTATTTCTATAAGATATGAGTCTATATGCTGTGCCAAAACACCTGTGATCATTTGTCAGGTGTGAAATGTTCTAGTGAATTAAGAATGTGCCTTGTGTCAATCATCCACAGAAATAATTTGTTCTCACAGATCTAGAGCGGCCGAGCTTTGAGGTGGAATTCGAAATTTTGCAGCAGTTTTGTTTTCTTGGTGCCGGTGTTGAAAATGTCTTTCAACGGTTTGCGACTCGAATATGCTCTTGAAGGCAGTTCGAATTATGTTGCATGGAAGGATCGCATGGAGGCATTATTAGAAGATAATGGTCTGAAGGAGTTCGTAGATACGGATTTCCAAAAGCCCACTGATCCTGCTGAAGTCGATGCATGGCAAAAGAAGATGGCGAAGTGTCGAAGGATCCTGTTGGAGGGCGTCAAGGATCATATTGTATCCAGCCTGCATGGAAAGGCTACTCCATATTTAATGTGGAAAGCCTTGACGGATCTATTCCAGAGTAAGAGTGACCAAAGGAAGCTGGCGCTCAAAGATAAGCTCAGGAACATCAAGATGGAGAAGGGCGACAGTATCGCCAAATACCTCACGAAGTTCACTCAATGCAGAGATGAGCTGGGAAGTGTGGGGGTGACTGTCGAAGACGAGGACATGGTCGACCTGGCTCTCCTTGGTCTTCCGAAGGCTTGGCACTCATATCAAGATAGTGTCAATGGTCGGGAGAAGCTACCGGGATGGGAGCGCCTTTGGGCAGATCTCATGCAGGAGGAGATAAGGAGGACTACTCGAGATGGATCTTCATCAAAGGGAGCTGATGAAGAAAACTGCGCTTTGGTTTCCAAAGAAAAGAAGGGGAAGGGTAAGAAAACCTCTCATTCCGGTGCAAAGGGCAAGAAGTAGGATATGGCGAAAGTGAAGTGTTTTCACTGCCATGATCACGGACATTATGCTACCAATTGTCCAAAGAAGAAGAAGAACAAGCAAGCGGGAAGATCTGCAGATGGAGAAGCTTTGGCTTCACAGTTCGAGCTTGACTTTTCAATGATCGCATGCTTGGTTTCAAGTGTGATGGGATCGGTGTGGTTCTTGGACAGCGGTGCGTCATTTCATATGACGGGATATCGGGATTTGTTCTTAGATCTGGAGGACAAAGATTTGGGTGTGCACATCGAGATGGGCGATGATGGTAGATACAGTGCGACTGGTATCGGTACCATATCCTTTCAGAGGGAGTCTGGTAAACCCTTTGTATTGAAGGATGTCATGCATGTACCTAGATTGAAGAAGAACTTGATCTCTGTGGTGATGTTGGAAGATAAGGGGTATGATGTGGTCTTCAGCGAAGGAAAAGCCTTCCTGTGCAGTAAGACTACTGGAGAGACCCGGAAGATAGGGGTTCGAACCAATAACCTTTATCAGTTGCAAGTAGATGGCTGCACAGCAATGGCATGCAAGGCGGGAGAAGTGGTGAGCCGGGATGATGAGGGCGAACTGTGGCACAGGAGATTGGGCCACCTTCACCATGGAGCTTTGAAGATCCTGCAGCAGATTTCTACTGGGCTTCCTAAGGGCACCCTTGCGTAGTCAGATCAGTGCAAGGGGTGTACTTTGGGGAAGTATGTGAAAGCCACCTTTCACGAGAAGGATAGTCGCGCCACGACGATCCTTGAGAGAGTTCACACAGACGTGTGTGGTCCTTTCTCAGTTGCTTCGACAGCAAAGCACAAGTATTATGTGATCTTTGTTGATGATTTCTCTCGAAAGTGCTGGATCTTCTTCATGCGGAAGAAGAGCGATACATTCGCGAAGTTCTGTGAGTTTAAAGCACTGGTCGAGAAGGAGTCGGGGAAGAAGGTGATTGCTCTAAGGAGTGATAACGGTGGTGAATTAATCTCGGCTGAATTCAAGGAGTTCTGCAGCGTAGAAGGGATTCGGAGAGAGCTCATCGCACCCCATAACCCACAGCAGAACGGGGTGGCTGAGCGGAAGAACATAACGATCGTGGGTGCTGCACGGGCGATGTTGCATGATCGGGGCCTACCCCTTCACTTGTGGGCTGAGGCATGCAATACAGCAGTGTATGTGCAGAACCGTTGTCCTCACAAGGTTCTTGGCATGAGTACACCAGAGGAGGCTTATTCTGGCAAGAGGCCTGATATTTCCCATTTGCGGATTTTTGGTTCTCCTGCCTACATGCATGTGACGAAGGATGCGAGAAGGAAGCTGGATCCAACTGCTGAGGTTGGAATATTTGTGGGGTACACTGATACACCTCACAACTATCGGGTGTATTTGTCAGACAGTCGCAAGACTATTGTGCGACGGGATATAAAATTTCAAGAGGAGAAAGCCATGCAGTGTTCGCTTGAGAGGGAGCTACACTTGCATGCAGATGAGGAGCTGTTAGTTCCTAAGGAGGAGCTTCCGGATGTGGATCAGCCACAAGAGGAAGTTCAGGAGGTGGAAAAAACCACCCATGCAGCGCCAACCATCAGAGGGCGCATGCGCACTACAGAAGCTGAGCGACTGGCTCGAGATGCAGAGAAGGTTGTAGGACCACCTACAGCACAGCGCAGACAGAGGCAGTCACCGGATCGGTACATTGGATACATGGCTCTTGTGAGTCAATGTGTTGTGACGGAGCCATCCTCTTTTGAGGAAGCTGTGGAGGAACCCGCATGGGTTGATGCCATGATCGAAGAATATGATTCGATCGTCAGGAACAGTGCATGGGAGATTGTCCCAAGACCGGTGGGGAAATCGGTGGTGGGTTCGCGATGGATCTACAAAGTGAAGCAGGCAGCTGACGGGAGTGTGGAGAAGTACAAGGCGAGATTTGTCGCCCGTGGCTTTTCACAGATCGAGGGGATTGACTATGAGGAGACCTTTGCACCTGTCGCAAGGTACTCTTCCATACGAACGATCCTTGCTCTCTCAGCGCAGATAGGGTGGCACATTCATCAGATGGATGTGAAGACTGCGTTCCTCAATGGAGTTATTGAGGAAGAGGTGTACATAGAGCAGCCTGAAGGTTTTGAGATCTTCAGCAATGAGTCGCATGTGTGCCGACTCAAGAGAGCACTGTACGGGCTGAAGCAAGCACCTCGTGCTTGGTACACTCGAATAGACAACTACTTCACCGGGCTTGGATTCTCCGAGAGTGAGGCAGATCCAAACCTGTACCAGATTGTGGTGGAGGGGAAGCTGTTGATCATCGTACTGTATGTAGATGATCTGATTTTGACTGGCGATGAGCAGTTGATACTTTCATGCAAGGAGGATCTTGCACGAGAGTTTGAGATGAAGGACCTGGGCATCCTTCATTATTTCCTGGGATTGGAGATTTGGCGGCGCAGTGGAGGACTGTTTGTTTCTCAGGGCAAGTATGCCCGGGAGATTCTGGAGAGGTTCAACATGCAAGGCTGCAAGCCTGTTGACACTCCTCTTCCTGGTGGTTGGAGGAAGGAGGATGCTACTTCAGCGGAGGTAGTGGATGCCACTGTCTATCGACATTTGGTGGGGTCGCTTATGTATCTGGTCAATACACGACCCGATATATGCTATGCAGTTAACCAACTTTCGCAAGCTATGGTTAAGCCTACCAAGCTCTTTTGGAAGGCGGGCAAGCATGTATTGCGCTATATCAGAGGCACATCGGGATGTGGTCTATGGTACAGACAGGAGGATGGAGTGAAGCTTTCTGGTTTCACTGATGCAGATTGGGCAGGGAGCCCAACAGACCGGAAGAGCACTTCTGGAGGAGTTTTCAGCATTGGGTCGACAGCAGTTTCCTGGTACAGCAGGAAGCAGAGATCCGTGGCACTCAGTTCAGCAGAGGCCAAGTACATGGCAGCAAGCTTGGCTGCATGCGAGGCTATTTGGATGAGGAAGATCCTCGTCGGATTGTTCGGGTCACACTTGGAGCCTACTGTGATTTATTGTGATAACCAGAGTTGCATTAAACTCTCGGCTAATCCAGTATTTCATGATAGATACAAACACATCGACATCAGGTACCATCATATCAGAGATTGTGTTCAGCGGAGAATCATGTTACTTTCATATGTTCCCACGGAGGATCAGGATGCTGACATCTTGACGAAGGCGCTCACCAGGAGCAAGTTCGAATTCCACAGAGGCAGGATAGGGGTTGCGGATAATCCATATCTTGCTGAGAGGGAGTGTTGAAAATGCAGCAAGATGATGGAGCTTAGTGAAATGAAGTCGCCTTCACTAAGTGGGCCCGCAGGCAAATTCTGGCGCAAAGTCTATTTTTAGACTATGTCTATTTTTAGACATATGGAGCATGGTCCAGGGGTTTCAGTATGTTATTCTTGGAGTATTGGTCATGTTGGTAAAAATATATGGACCTATATTTTTGGACCTATAGGTCGAAGTCTATTTTTAGACTGCCTATCCTAAAAATAGGGAAGTCAAATATTATTTACCCTTAATAATATTTGGACTATAAACTTCAGTTTATCTAAACTTAGGTTTACTCTCTTGGAGCACTTGATTCCGAGCTACGAAGTGTCTCGTGCATACGACAGAGGTCGCTATTCCCAAGGGTTTGATGGCATCGTACATGGTTGACTTGAGTGGCGAAGTTTGGTGGGAGTTAATGAGGCAATTAATGGAGTTGTGTTCGGTTGCTTAGTTGAACTAGTTGAGATTAGTTTAACTAGCTAATCAATTAGTTATGAGTGGAGTGAATTAAATATTATTTAATTCATTAATTAGTAACTCATTATTCAACTCAAGAACACATCAGTTCACTACGGTGCATGATCGGTTCGGTGGAGACCGGTGAAAGAGGTAGATGAAAGGGTGGAGTTAGCTTATCGGGTGGCGTTGTCGTTATGTGAGAGATTTTTACCAATTGGAGAGTACCCATGATGATTGCGCTGTCAAGCCAAGGAGATTCGAAACTTGGATCTCTATATAGACAGGCCATGATTGCGCAATAGAGGCAAGGCAATTGGCGGTGAGTTTTGAACCAGTAACCTGTTCAAAACTGAGCTAGTTTGTGTGTAACTTTATGAGAAAGTATTGAGTACTTGTGAGGAGTATTGTACTGAGTTTGTTACATGATTTCTCCATTATAATATACACAATAGCTGCGGGGTTTTCATCTATAAGCTTTCCCCATACATACTGTGTTAATGTGTATGATGATTTGATGTTTTATCGCTTGATTTTATTTCCGCATGTTTGATGATCTGAGTGGAAGAGATTATGTGTTGCATATAAATTCGAATTGTATGTGATCAGGATAGTCTCGGTGGATAATTAATCATTATTCAGCAAATTTCTACATATGTATGCTTTGACATGTATATATATGTGTTGTAACACTAAAAGGAATATAATGAAAAATCAAGCTGGTCGTCCCAATTTGGGATCCAGGGGAAAATCTCTGTGTTTATCTGTTTTATGTTTTATGCTCTTGCTATTGTTTATTTTCATTTATAAGATTCGTGTGTAGATAATTTCTATTCAGGGTTAAAACCTACATTTGGTATCAGAGTTGTTTCGGCTTCAAGGGGACGCCTTTGCTGCTGAGGGTTTTTTGCTTGGGCCTGAGGTAGACCCTGTTCAGTGGGAGATCTACGGAATCGATTCTTGTGGTGAAAGAATATGGCGAGCGGCGGAAAGATAGATATCGAGAAATTTAATGGTCAGAGTTTTGAGTTGTGGAAGCTCAAGATGGAGGATCTGCTGGTGGATAAATATTAGTGAATCGAGGTAGATCCAGGTACTAAACCAACGGCAATGTCAGATGAAGACTGGAAAAAACTGGATCGGAAAGCTAAAAGCACAATACGGTTATGTGTCTCAGATTCAATATTTTTGAATGTATCTGGGGAAGCTACGACGAATAATTTGTGGGAAAAACTTGGGACTTTGTACCAATCTAAGTCTCTGGTGAATAAGTTGTTCCTACGGAAAAAGCTGTATAACCTGAGGATGAAGGATGGACACTCGGTGACAGAGCATCTGAACGCCTTCAATACTGTGGTAAGTCAGCTGTCATCTGTTGATATTAAAATCTCAGATGAAGATAAGTGCATCAGTTTGTTGTGTTCTCTACCAGACTCGTGGGACAGTCTGGTTATTGCAATAGGTAGCAATACCACTACCTTGAATTTTGATGACATTGTCTCAGCCTTGCTGTCGGAGGAAATGAGACGGAGAAATATGGAGGGTCAGAATGGAGATGCCTTATTTGTACGAGGAAGGTCCCAGAATAGAAACAAGAATAAGGTTTCAAGTGGGAGATCTAAATCTGAAGGAAAGTCTAAAGTTCTGGAAGAAAGTTTGCAAAGCTGGAAATGCGGAAAGGAAGGACACTACAAAAAGGAATGCAGATCTAAAGCTCCTGAGAAAGGAAAGGGATCTGATGAAGCTCCTTCTGCAGAGGTAAAAACCACCTCGGATCAAGGTGGGGATGTGTATTTGGCTTCTTTTTCAAATACACATGTAGATCATGAGTCATGGTTGATTGACTCAGGTGCATCCTTTCACTTCACTCCCCATAGGGAGTGGTTCTGCGAGTATGAGAAACATGATGGTGGTGATGTCTTCCTAGGGGATGATAGGAAGGCCAGAATCGTCAGACGTGGAAAGGTCAAGCTGAAGCTACAAGGTGGAAGGATTGGAACACTTCCTGGTGTTCTTCATATTCTTGCATTGGCCATAAATCTGATTTCTGTAAGCAAGATGGATGATGCAGGTGTAAAAACAGTGTTCGAGAAAGATGCCTACAAGATGGTTCGGGGAGCACTGGTATTAATGCAGGGAGTTCAAACTGGAACTCTGTACAAGCTACAAGGTAGCACTGTTATTGATGGGTGTAACAGTTCTGTGGTTCTTGAAAGAGAAGTGGAAAGCCTAGCTGTCTCTGGAGAAAAGACCATGCTATGGCATCAAAGGCTTGGACATATTGGAGAGAAGGGCCTTCGGATACTGCATAGAAATGGTATGGTATAAGGTATGTCTAATTGATCTCTGGATTTCGATTTCTGTGAACATTGTGTATATGGGAAGCAGAATCGGGTGAGTTTTCCTTCTGGTGCTAAGAGAGCGGACAAGATATTAGAGCTTGTGCACAGTGATGTGTTTGGACCTGTGTCAGTTCCATCACTGGGAAAGTCTGTGTACTATGTTTCATTCATAGATGACTTCTCAAGGAATACATGGATATATTTCTTGAGGAAGAAATCTGAAGTCTTTGACAAATTTAAAGAAATTAAGACTCACAGTGGAAAACAGACGGAGAGAATAAGATAAAGACGTGAGGACGGACCAATGGTGGGGAGTTGAAGGAATTTGAAGAGTTACGCAAGAATTATTGGTATATCACGGCGAAGACCACTCCATACTCAACAAAGCGAGTTGAAAAGAATGTTCATAACAACATTGGAAAAGGCAAGAAGCATCACTCGGTGGTGCGGGTTAGGACAAGAATTACAGAGCGGAGGCGTGGAACTACATGCTTGGTTATGGATCACCTTCATCAACGTTGGATAAGATACATGAGGTATGGACTGGTAAGAAACCCTCTATTTCACATCTAAGGGTATTTGGATGTGATGAATATGTACATGTTCCAAAGGAGAAAGGACCAAGTTGGATAATAAATCTGAAAGGTGCATCTTTATTGGGTATAAGGATGGTTTAAAGGGTTACAAGCTTTGGAACCCAGAAACAAGGAAGGTTGTGTACAGCAGAGATGTGGTGTTTAGAGAAGTGAAAGATGTTGTTAAACATGAATTCCTACCAAAGGAACACAGAAGATAGGTTGAATAAGAAAGGAGGATGAGTCGGACTCTACAAGAAGAAGACTCAAAAAGAGGAGAGAACTACATACTGACTTTGAGAAGATGGGTTGAGGAAGGAGGAGAGAGCAGCAGGAAAGGTATAGTCCATTGCTTTTGTTGGGTTTTGTCATGTAGTGATGATGATCCAGAAGCGTAGGGCGATGATTGAAGGATGGCTTTGGAAGGAGGCCATGGTTGATGAAATGGCATCCTTGCACAAAAATGAGGCATGGGATCTGGTGGAGTTGCCGGCTGGAAGGAAGCCCATAGGGAGCAAATGGGTGTTTAAAAAGAAGATGAATGTAGAAGACAAGGTGGAGAAATACAAAGCTCGTTTGGTAGCAAAAGGTTAGTCCCAAGTGCCAAGAATTGATTTTGGTGATATTTTCTCTCCTGTTGCCAAAGTTACTTCTATTAGATTACTTTTATCTGTTGCTGCTGCATTTGATTTTGAGATAGAACAGATGGATGTGAAGACAACATTTCTTCACGGGGATCTAGAAGAAGAGATCTACATGAAGCAACCTGAAGGATTTATGGTGAAGGGTAAGAAAGAGCTGGTATGCAGGTTGAAGAAGTCTCTGTATGGGTTAAAACAGTCACCAAGGATGTGGTATCAGAAATTTGATACCTATATACGGGGACTTGGCTTCACCAGAAGCAAGGAGGATCACTGTGTTTATTTTAAATTAATTGGTGACCATGTTATTTATTTGGTCTTATATGTGGATGATATGTTCTTGATTGGAAATGACAAAGAAATTATCCAAGATTTGAAGACCCAACTGTTCTCCAAATTCGACATGAAGGATCTTGGTGCTGCAAACTATATTTTGGGCATGGAAAATAAGAGAGATCGGGCAAAGAGGAAGCTCTGGTTAAACCAGAGGAAGTATGTTGAGACTATATTGCAGAGGTTCAATATGCAGGATAGTAAACCGGTGAGTGTTCCTATTCCTATAGGTGCAAAGCTGTCTGCTAAACAGTGTCCCAAGACACAAGAAGAGGATATGTCTCGTGTTCCATATGCAAGTGCAGTGGGTAGCTTGATGTATGCAATGGTATGTACTAGACCAGACATTGTACATGTAGTGGGAGTATTGAGCAGGTTTATGTCAAACCCAGGGAAGGAGCATTGGACAGAAGTGAAGCGGGTTTTCAGATATTTACGTGGCACTAGTGATTATGGCTTGTGCTACCAGGGAAGACCAGGATTGGAAATAATGTTGGACATTCGTGGTTTTGTTGATGCAGACTGGGCTGGAGATCTGGACCAAAGAAGATCTACAAGTGGGTATATGTTTAGCCTATTTGGAGGCGCAGTCAGTTGGATGAGTAAAAGACAGTCTGTAGTGGCTCTTTCAACTACAGAGGCAGAATACATAGCAGCCACTCATGCAAGCAAGGAAGCAGTTTGGTTGCAAAGATTGTGTTCAAGTATGGGGTTGGTAAAACAAGCTATAAGGATAGACTGTGATAGCCAAAGTGCAATTTTCTTGGCTAAGAACCCTGCTTATCATTCAAAGACAAAGCACATTGATGTTCAATATCACTTTGTTAGAGATATGGTTGAGGCTAAAATGGTGTTGTTGGTAAAGGTGGACACTTTGAAGAATGTTGCAGATGCATTGACGAAGTCTGTGAGCACTCAGAAGTTCTCTTGGTGTAGAGAAACAATGGGTGTTGAAGAATTGGCCCAATGACTAAGCTCTCCTGTGGCCCCCTGTGGAAAGAAAACAACAAGTGGGATAATGTTGGGTATGTGTTATATTCTTTCCACGACTAGCCCCATGTGCTATACGTTGTGCCGGGCGCAGCAGGGGGGTCACAGGGGGGGCGGTAGCCCCCCCTGTCGGGGTCCGAGGCAGCACCCTAGCGAAAATGTTTTTGGTGTGCGGACCCACTCATAGGCGGACCCACCCATGTTTTGTGCATGAGTTTGCACATGGTTTTGAGGTACGATGGTTTTCGGCCCCTGGTATTTTGTAGATCCGGTCAAGGGAACTACGGTTATGTTCTAATCCAGGGTTAATGGATTGGGGTTTATGTATGCTTCGGCATGTATATATATGTGTTGTAACACTAAAGGAATATAATGAAAAATCAAGCTGGTCGTCCCAATTTGGGATCCAGGGGAAAATCTCTGTGTTTATCTGTTTTATGTTTTATGCTCTCGCTATTGTTTATTTTCTGTTATAAGATTCGTGTGTAGATAATTTATGTTCAGGGTTAAAACCTACACATTCTCACAATACCAATCATCTTATTTCTTTTGATAAAACCAAAAGCTTGGCTTCCACCCTCTTCCATTCCAAATGTGTCATTAAGGAAGCCCTAGAAATTGAAAAGCACCCTAAAAAATTTTATCGAGATGATGGGTACTAATTAATTCATTCTTGGAAACCCATTATCCATTTATTTTCCTCTAAAACCAATTCTCCTTATGCCAATCCTAACCCTTCTTAAACACCCCCACCCTCTCCCTCTCCCTCTCCCTCTCCCTCCCTTCTCTTCCCTTTCTTCCTCCAAATCCCCTCTTTCCTCTTAATTTCCCTCTCTATCTATTTGATTCCTAAATTCCAAGTTCATATACAACTTTACCCTTTAGATTATTCTAATTTAATTATTATTTAAAGATCCATCTATTTCAAATTTCATTGTAATATTATTCATTATTTTCATCCTTCTTTTTTTATACTTATTAATCCTTTTCTAATCCAATACTCTAATTAATTATTATTTAAATGTCCATCTATTTCAAATTTCATTGTAATCCTATTCATTATTTTTATCCTTCTTTTTTATACTCCTTATTAATCCTTTTATAATCCAATACTCTAATATATTTTATAAGTAATGTATAATAAGTTTTCAAATATTTTTTGATTTATTTTTGACTAAATCAAATAAAATTTAATTTTCTTGTTGTAAATATATTCATCAATTCTATATGTTATTACTTTAAACCAAACCAATTTTTTTTAATCTTATCCTTACTACTTAATTATTTGTTATTTTGATTAATTCTTTTTAATAATAAATTTTTTAATATTTTCTTATCCTTTCCATATTAAATCTAAATCTAATCTTATTTATTAATAATTTTTCAATTCTATATAAAATTGATATTAATTTAAGAGGGTGTTGTAGCCGCTAAAACACCACCCAAAATTTTGGGTATATCTAAAATTTTGGGTCCCCTTGCTCGCTTAGCCGTTAGGGTTTTGAACCGGCCCGTAGTCATTGAACCTTCTCACCATCATGACCATTTGCTTTTGCCGCATTCACGCCGTGTGTCTGGGGGGTATCATCATTGCATGTACTTGAATGGAAGTTTTTCTGTGGTAAGTGCTTGACATACTTTCACTAGAAACCCTTCACCATGGATTTTTAGGCGTTCTATTTGGGCTCTTCATCGAGCCATTGGTCACTTGTTAATTATTTTAAATTGGGAGACATCATCCTCTAACGGTAGCCATATGAAATTAATAAACTCATTGAAACTGAAAAGCCTTCAGCTAGTTTCTCATTTTAAGCATTGTATGTCCAAGTGATATGCTTCAAAATACCTTGCTGAAGTTATTTATATAAATCTTTATATGTACTTCAAGTAGGAGGATGGTTTTTTTTTCTCGAACTGCTTATGAACTCATTCAATAAAGTCATGGCTCATGCTATCGTTTTTTCTGTCGTAGATCTTGTTTAGCTACGTATTAAGGGAGCATAAATCACGGTGAAGTCATTTGTTACAATGGCAGTGGCTACCTAAAACCAAGCTATCAGAAGTAGCTCCCAAATAATGATATAAGGCATCAAAGCCAAGATCCACGAGAATGAAAAATCCAACTAAGGTGAGTTGGATAGCACGAGTTACCACCTCTCATGTTGCATCACACAAAACACATGCTGCCCAAGCACGCCATTGAGGTAGAAGCTTTCAGTTTGCACAAAGAGCCAAAGTTTTCTCCAACAAGCAAGAGGACATTTTCAAGGCAAGTGGATTCTCACGAATCGTCAAGAAACTCACTTTAAGTTAAAAAGCACCTGGCCATGTTCATGAGACAGAGATGCAGGAAAAGGAATCTTGTCGCGAAGCCCAGAGATCACCGAAAGAAGAACGCAAGTCACAGAATGCCCAAGGTCGCAGGTCACAGATATGACTCAAGGTCGCAAGTCACGAAATCCAGGGAGGTCGCAGGTTGCAAAATCCAGGGAGGTCGTAGGTCGCACCATGGGCCAAAGTCGCAGGTCGCCAGGTCGCAAATGTCACTCAATTTTCAAAATCGTGACTTAGCGACCTTGCGACCCTCCCAGGTCGCAAGGTCACACATCTCACAAGCGTGGGATATTTGTAACCCTGTGACCTCATTTATTGCTTGCACGTGCGACCCTTTTATAAATAGAAGGCTTGCTGGGTCGCATTTCACCCATATGATGGAGAGCAAAAAACGCTTTTGATGGGCCAACTGAAGCACACTTTTCTTGGGTGATTTCGAAGCAGAGTTATTCCTAAAGGAGAAACAAGTTGATGTTCCCAACCTCGCAATCACGTGCACATTACCATGATCAGATTGCAAGGCGCAAATCCACAGAAGGGGTCGCAGGTCGCACTATCCAACCAAGTCGCAGGTCAGACTTTCCAACCAGGTCGTAGGTCGCACTGTCCAACCAGGTCGCAGATCGCATCTTCCATTCAGGTCGCAGGGCAGCCCAATGGTCAGGAAGGCAAAAATTCGGGAAGCCCAAAGGGCAAGTTTTTTTCTATAAAAACTTCCTTCGGGAAAATTTTAAAGGACCTTTTGTTTGGGACTCAAAGAGATATAAAGCATTGTATAGAAGGACTACACATTTTTTAGTATGAATACAAGCATGTGTTAACTCCATTTTTGGATCTGATGTTGGTCGATGTGTGAACACTATGAGTATTCTATTTTCAGTTTCTAACATCTTTTGATTATTGAAACTGTGTCTCCAATTACATCATTTATGCATTATAGTTTTCTAAAAATGTGTTAATGGTGCTAATTTTATTTCTCTTTCTCAATGAATGTTAATAACTTTGTTTATTGACATTTATATTATTACCAAAACAATTTAAGGAAGTGAAGGGTATTCTACCATAAAGAATTGTTTCTTCTGTGGTTAGAACAACGTACAAGCATGACCCTAATGATATGCTGTTGACAACATTTCCTTTGGCCCCATGTTTTATAATTCAGCTTGCTATGCATAGTGTTGTATGTTCATTTAATTCATCAATCATGTGTCTTGTATCATCTTAATAAGCGTGTGTCTATAGGTTTATAGAGTCCTACTGAGACCCAAGGAAAGGATAATTAAGCGGTAGCCAGACCCACACCCCGGACGGGATCCCTATTCCAAACGGTTTGGATTCTAGTTGGGACTTTTAATCGAGGAGATCCCCTGCTGTTAGCCAGATAGATTTTCCCGTCAATAGAATTGGTGCTAGAAGGAGGGCCTGATGACAAGCTGTGCCCTTAGAGCCTGTAGTTAATCTCATATCTGTAATGGCTCATCCCCAAATCATTCTCCTAAGATGTTTGTCAGATTTATATGAGCCTCGATGCTCAATCCCCGATGAACTTATGTATCACTTGTCCCAGTTAAAATTCGATGGTGAAAATGAAGTTTCCATAACAAAACACCTTTTATATTTTTGTGACTTTTCTGAGTGCTACGAAATTGACAATGAAGGGTTGAATTGTGTGCTTTTCTCCCTCACTCTCGAAGGTCAAGTTAAGCAATGGTGTCGCACATTGCTGGAAGCTTCTATCCATTCGTGCAAGTAGCTTACCGATGAATTACAACAAGCTTTTCACGGGTACGATTTTCAGAATGTGTTAATAAAGTTAAATGACATCACAATGGAACCTCAGGAACCTCTAGATGAATTCTCTATCAGATTTGTTCATTATTGTTTTGAGTTCCCTGAAAAGGATGTTGATTGGAAATTTTTAAGTGAATAGTTCAGGCATGTGATTTTTGTTTCCCTTGAAAATTTCAATCAACAACCAAGCCTGATCCTAGTGTTTGCTATGATGACCCGCAAGTTTCCAGTTGTTCAGACTTTGCCCCTAATGTTTCCTTGTCCATCTCCCCGAGTCCAGACCACATTCAAGCCTCCAAGGAGAGTATTACTATTTGTGACATTCCTATTCCTCCTCCTGAATTGTTATATAGTGGAGTTGTGACCTCAAAAGTTCTGAGTAATGATAGATGCGTGCAAGAAAATAAAACCTGTTGCACAACCTCTGAATATTTCACGCACCCTGTCAAATCAGTGCTTGAAAACCATAGTGGCCCATCATCTCTCCCGGTTAATGAAACCTATCTCGAGTCCACTGAATGTTTTCCTGGACATATTCCTAAATCTCATTTGCATACTGATAATAAACTGACTCTTGCCCCAGACGAAGTTGATTTCCTCACAAGGCCTACAAGATCATTGTTCTCTTTGGATGACACGAATGTGCGAGATGAAGGTCCATGTGCGATTGATACACCCGCATCCTGAATCATTTCATCCATTATTCCTTAATTTATTTCAGGAGTCTGCCACACCAGTAATTTCTTCGAGTCATTCAAAATTTTCTTATACTGGTACTGGCGACAATCATAAGCGCGCAGGTGGTGTTTCACAATCGCATCCAAAAATTGATGAATCTCTTAGATCTTATATTTTTCATCCGAAATCTTTAAACATCCAAAGGAGTGACTACCTGTCTAGGCAACTTCAAGACGTTTCTTTTATCGATCCATCCCAACTATAAACTCCTGGGAAGCTTAACGTGCTGGGTCCCCAACCTGATCCACTTGATGAATCCAACGACCACAACTTATCTCAAAACATATTCACTCATGCCTTTGAGGGCTGTCATGCGTATCTATTTGTCAACCATCTGAAGCCTCCGAAATTTGATGATCCGATTTGTGAAGATTCAAGGACCCATCAAGAAATCGAAGCAATTAAGCTTTTACTAGCTGTTACCTCAAGTTCTTACGATCTTGATGAGACCCCTCAAACAAGTCCAACTAGGGTTCCTTGAATTAGGGTTTCTGAAAGGATGGTTCCCTTGTATCACATGCCTCTCAGCATAACCACGTCAGATGTCAGCTCATCTGGGCGAGCCTACCATTCAAGTGATGCTTCTTTGAGCCCATCATGCTATCCCCTAATAGCTGATATGCAACAACCGATTTACCCTAATTTATTCACTAGGAGGAAAACGCCGACCGTTGTCTCTAATATTTTCGGTTGTTGCCCAGCCAATACTAGTTTCATGCAGGCGCAAGCGTGTGATGTTTGGCAAATCTCTCTACTGCCTGAAAATCTTCCAGTCAATTCACCCCATCCTGGGAAATCTAAAGAATATGACACATTGGATTTTCAGTCTATCAGTGCGCAAACATTTGGCCGAATTAATATAAAGCCCACTGACATTTTTCCACTCACTACAATTGATGATCACATCCATTCGCTAGTTGATCTCACGAACCCATCAAAGTTTGGAAGCCCCTCGATCGAAGGCCCAGAGTTGGTCCAGGATGGTGACGCATTTTAGCCTTCACTGACAGTTAATTCAGATCCTCACATCCTTGGCGAAACCCAGGAACAACTTCGAACTAGGGTTTTCAAAATTAGGGTTTCTGCAAATGGATTCGCAAGCATCTCAAATTCACCTGGCGCACGCTTATTCTTTCCATTCTACCAAAGTGATCATCCTAAAAATCATGATGAGATTCCTGGCTAGTTTGACGAATCCTATCCAATGGATATACCTACAAACAGGCAATGCTTTTCCCTGCTTTTGTCAGACCTAAGGTTGTGTGTGGATGGGTGTGTGTCATTGATAAATGATTCTATGTTTCAAATATATATTTCTATGTATCAGGATGAAAGTGAAATTCAGCTAGCATAATCCATTTTGGCACGTTCTCTGGTAAGTAGCCATGACCTTCTTGCTATTGGACATGCTCTTTAGGTAAGTCTTGTTGTTGGTTCACAATTTTGTATGTTGGCTCTAATTGCGAACATTGTTGTTCTTGCAGGGCGGGAACTAATGCAGTGGCTGCACTGGAAAGCTAATTTTACATAACCTGACTACCTCTTTGGTTAAACTAGGGTTTTAGGATTAGGCTAGCTAAGATCTGCTAATAAAGTTTTGTTTGTCAAGTTATTAATTAGGTTTACTTGCTAAGGTTTTTCTTTATGGTTTAGAATTATGCTTGCTGTCTTTTCTTGCATTCAGTAGTTTTATGCATTATAATTTTCCATTTATTTTTGTATGCATGCTTTTTCATTTTTCTTATTGCTGCATAATATTCAGATAATCACTGCATGTGCTTTGCCTTGTTTCTCCACTTGCAACTAGTTGATCTTTCTCACACATGGCATCGCATTGTGTCATAAAGCCTCGCCTGTTGCTTCGCGTTCTACGGATTCTTCCTCGCATCATTTGCACTAGTTTTTGAGATATTCGTGAAAGTTTCTGTACATTGCATACCACTGCGTGAGCCCTCATTAAACTCGAAGCCTTGAAAACCTTGATGCCCCAGACTAGCCTTCTTACCCCCCTTGCATGGTTTCAAATTTGGATGGATTGATTTTAACTCTTTGCATGTATCGAAATCCTGATGATATTTTCTACTTGTTTTGCCCTGATTGTTGAAACAATAACTCCATGGTTTGCATGAGGTTGCGGTGGTTACCTCAAAAGGCAGTTTCTCTCAGAACAAGTCATCAAAGTCGCGTTCTCAACATGATGAGTTTAAATTCATTAGCCAGGGAGATACGGGCTGGTTTCTATGTGGAAACTTAACGTGTTTGAATGGCCTATACCCGTAACCCAAGCCTTGTGCCTAGCATAGTCTCAAGCATATTAATGATTTGTTTTGCACGTTTCGCCTATGGGTGGTAGATGGGATGTGAAGGCCTGGCATGGGGGCAAACCCAAATCAGGATATCTTTCAGTTTCTGTCAAACAAGAAACAACCACTCTTGCCCGTAAAATAAGTCCGGATCCCTCATCCGCCCATGCAAAATAAGTGTGACGAGTACATAAAATAAGTGCTTCAAGCACATGAAAAAATAAGGGTAAAGGATTGAGAAAGGCTTCCTGCGCAGAGAGGTAATGCAACGACTCCACCGGGGTACTGACCAGGCTCACTGGCAGCGGAGCAACGTTTGTGATTTCTTGAAGTGACTCCGCCGGGGTAATGTCCAGGCCTGCTGGCAGTGGAGCAACACCATAAACTTATTTAAAAAAAAAAATGAATATAATAAGCCTGCTGCCCTGCTCTCTACATCATCAAACAACCATTGGCATCAATGAAATTCCACTTTGACACGTTTTGATTAACGAGACCTAGCTGAGGCACAAGGATTGGGCATATCCGAAAAGGTCAAAATAATACAAGGGTACCCTTAGAACTTGTTCAATATTCCCTTGCATCACTTCTTGGACTCAGAATATTGTTGGGGTGTTGACAGAGATGCTAGATTCTACTAGTGGTTCGCCAATTGTTGTAGCCGCTACAACACCACCCAAAATTTTGGGTATATCTAAAATTTCGGGTCCCCTTGCTCGCTTAGCCGTTAGGGTTTTGAATCGGCCCGTAGTCATTGAACCTTCTCACCATCATGACCATTTTCTTTTGCCGCATTCACGCCATGTGTGTGGGGGGTATCATCATTGCATTTACTTGAATGGAAGTTTTTCCGTGTTAAGTGCTTGACATACTTTCACTAGAAACCCTTCACCATGGATTTTCAGGCGTTCTATTTGGGCTCTTCATCGAGCCGGTGGTCACTTGTTAATTATTTTGAATTGGGAGACATCATCCTCTAATGGTAGCCATATGAAATTAATAAACTCATTGAAACTGCCAAGCCTTCAGCTGGTTTCTCATTTTAAGCATTGTATGTCCAAGTAATATGCTTCAAAATACCTTGCTGAAGTTATTTATATAAATCTTTATATGTACTTCAAGTAGGAGGATGGTTTTTTTTTCTCGACCTACTTATGAACTCGTTCAATAAAATCATGGCTCACGCTATCATTTTGTCCGTCGCAGATCTTGTTTAGCTACGTATTAAGGGAGCATAAATCACGGTGAAGTCATTTGTTACAATGGTAGTGGCTACCTAAAATCAAGCTATCAGAAGTAGCTCCAAAATAACGATATAAGGCATCAAAGCCAAGATCCGCGACAATGAAAAATCCAACTAAGGTGAGCTGGATAATGCGCGTTACCACCTCTCATGCCGCATCACACGAAATGCATGTTTCCCAAGCACGCCGTTGAGGTAGAAGCTTTCGGTTTGCACAAATAGCTAAGGTTTTCCCCAGCAAGCAAGGGGAAATTTTCAAGGCAAGTGGATTCTCACGAATCCCCAAGAAACTCACTTAAAGTTCAAAGGCACTTGGCCACGTTCACGAGACAGAGATGCAGGAAAAGGAATCTTTCCGCGAAGCCCAGAGATCACCGAAAGAAGAACGCAAGTCATAAAATGCCCAAGGTCGCAGGTCACAGAAATGACTCAAGGTCGCAAGTCGCGAAATCTAGGGAGGTCGCAGGTCACGAAATCTAGGGAGGTCGCAGGTCACACCATGGGCCAAAGTCGCAAGTTGCCAAGTCACAAATGTCACTCAATTTTCAAAATCGTGACCTAGCGACCTTGCGACCCTGCGACCCTCCCAGGTCGCAAGGTCGCACATCTCACAAGTGCGGGATATTTGCGACCCCGCGACCTCATTTATTGCTCGCACACACAACCCTTTTATAAATAGAAGGGTTGCTAGGTCGAATTTCACCCACATGACGGAGAACAAAAAACACTTCTGACGGGCCAAATGGAGCGTGATTTTCTTGGGTGATTTCGAAGCAGAGTTATTCCCCAAGGAGAAACAAGTTGATGTTCCCGACCTCGCAATCACGTGCACACTCCCATGATCAGATTGCAAGGCACAAATCCACTGAAGGGGTCGCAGGTCACACTATCCAACCAAGTCGCAGGTCGCACTTTCCAACCAGGTCACAAGTCGCACTATCCAACCAGGTCGCAGGTTGCATCTTCCATTCAGGTCGCAGGGCAGCCCAACGGTCAAGAAGGCGAAAAGTCGGGAAGCCTAAAGGACAAGTTTTGTTCTATAAAAACTTCCTTCGGGAAAATTGTAAAGGACCTTTTGTTTGGGACTCAAAGACATATAGAGCATTTTATAGAAGGACTACACATTTTTTAGTATGAATACAAGCATGTGTTAACTCCATTTTTGGATCTAACGTTGGTCGATGTGTGAACACTATGAGTATTCTGTTTTCAGTTTCTAACATCTTTTGATTAATGAAACTGTGTCTCCAATTACATCATTTATGCATTATAGTTTTCTAAACATGTGTTAATGGTGCTAAGTTTATTTTGCTTTCTCAATGAATGTTAATAAAATTGTTTGCTAACATTTATATTATTACCAAAATCATTTAAGGAAGAGAAAAATATTTTGCCATAAAGAATTGTTTCTTCTATGGTTAGAACAATGTACAAGCATGACCCTAATGATATGTTGTTGAGAACATTTCCTTTGGCCCCATGCCATATAATTCATCTTGCTACGCATAGTGTTGTATGTTCATTTAATTCATCAATCAAGTGTCTTGTATCATCCGAATAAGCGTGTGTTTGCAGGTTTATAGAGTCCTACTGAGACCCAAGGAAAGGAGAATTAAGCGGTAGCCGAACCCACACCCCAGACGGGATCCCTATTCCAAACGATTTAGAGTCTAGTTGGGACTTTTTACCGGGGAGATCCCCTGCTGTTGGCTGGACAGATTTTCCCATCAACAGAGGGGTAGTCTAACTTATAGACCAAATGGTTTTTTTCATGATAATTTTTTGCTTAATTTTAATCAAAATCCCATAGATATTTTTAAAAACTTGGGTTTAAATTGTTTAATTTACATAATCCGAGTGTCCCAGGAGTTTTTCCAAGGTGTTGAATCCATTTATGCATTCAAAAATTTATTTTAAACAACAAAAAATCTTAAAATCATATTGTCAAATTTTGGTGAATTCTGGTGAAAAATGATAATTTGTTTATAAGTTAGACTACACCCTAATTTAAGATAATTATTGACATTTTCTTTAATTAATAGTACTTTAACCAACAACAATTTTTTTTTATCTCCTTCTTTCTAAGAGATTAAGTTCTCCCTATGATAATTCTTCCTTTACCCTTTTATTATAATACTATCCAATATGTATTAATAATTAGTCAATTCTAAATAAAACAAATTAATGTTATTGAAACTTTTCTCTATTCAAATTTGACCCTTTTTTTAATAATTAGTCAATTCTAAATAAAGCAAATTAATGTTATTGAAACTTTTCTCTATTCAAATTTGCCCCTTTTTTTAAATAGTAAATCCATTTAATGTTCACTTCCATTTTACTCTCCCTAAATATTAGAATATATCTTCATCTTCCTCACTTAAAAATGTCACATAAATTATCTAATCCAAATACCTAAACATTTCAACTTTATAAAACTTGAACTTCAACCAGAAAAATCACAACAATTTTCCCAACCATTCTAACTAAACTCATTTCAACTTTATAAAACTTGAACTTCAACCAGAAAAATCACAACAATTTTCCCAACCATTCTAACTAAACTCAATTTATAGCTAACCATTCAAATTATCCAAAACAAACTTTATAATAATATTAAATTATTTAATATCATATATATATATATATATATATATATATATATATATATATATATATTTTTTTTTTATATTTATAAACTTAAGCATTATTAAAACTTTGAATCCTAACCAAAAAAACTTTTCGTAATTTACAAATAGAATTTTTTTTTCAGTATTTTACAAATATAAAATATATATAGTTAATCATATAGTTAAAGGAAATCATAAAATTAATCTTAAAAATAAAAATAATAACATCTCAATAACAATTTGCTTGACCTAAATAATAAAAATGACAATATTTTGGGACACTTGATTTGAGGACCTTTTAAGCTTCCCTTTCACTAGCGAGTTCTACTATAAACGTACGAATACAAGTGCTCTCTAGTACAGGCACATATAAGGTGGGAATATTTAAATTACTAGTATTTTAAGTTTTCTTTAATTTTACAAATTTTAATATGAATTCTAAATTAAAGTGTATATATATGTTTAGATTAGATTAAGTTTTTGTTTGTTTTTTTTTTTAATATGGTTAAATTTTTTATTGATAAAGTGAAATTTTAATTGTTAATTGGGTTTGTGATGAATCAAGATTTGTTTTTGTGGAGAAATATATTTACGTTTAATTTTTTTTTTTCTCTTTTTTCTTTTTGTGTATGTTTGGTTATTTTATTTATGTGTTTATTTTGGGGATTTCTTTCACGTGAAATCTGGTGAGGAAATTTAAGGTTTTGACTTTTATTTAGATTTTGAATTCCTATGGATAAATTGGGGCCTGGTGATGCAATTTTTGTTTCTCAGGTCAGAGTCTCCCACACTAGTTTAAATTTCTATTTCTAGATTCAATTTGTAAGGACTCTAAGCATGGAGAATATAGATGTTTTAAAATTTCAAATAATTATAAGAAGGCATGAGGATTTCATTCAATGCAATAGAAGCTCAATGTTCTTTCTCATTGCCAAAGTTCACGAGAACGAGCACCACTATCTATCCCAGCTTGCAACTATTATGAGTTTACTGGTTCAACAAAAGCAGAGGATTAACAATATAGACGCATAATAGTACACTTTATCTACATCCTCAAGCAACTAGGTATTGAAAAATTCAACTTAGTATGAACTCAAGGAAGATTATGTGGTTCACCAATAGAAGGAACTAATGGAAATTGAGAATTAAAACTCTCCTCTTTCAAATTTCATCTAGGAGGAAGCAAGCAATTACCTTGTTATTCTTTAGGAACTATGTTTTTTCTATGTTATTAGGTCTGTAGGTGTTCTTGTTAAACATACTACTTGTAAGACAACTTGGCTCATTTACTATATAGTCTGTTGTAAAAAAAATTGTGTAGCCTCAAATATTTGTTTATTTAGACTAGGAAAACTCTAGAGTAGTCTCATGTATATCATTGTTAGCCTAGACACAATCTTTTGATAATATAATATTTCCATTTTAATAAAAAAAGGAAAAGAAAACGAAATGAGTAGAAGATGAAAACATATACAAATAAACCATAATCATCTAATTGGCGAGATAAAAAATGTGCATGTTTGAAGCATGATGAATAAAAAAAGAATTAAATGTTATTGTGTAGTCTTCAGTTGTGCAATATTATCAGTTATATTTTTGTATTTCTCATTGTATGTTCAATGCTTAGATATACATTAGAACCATCTCATCTTGTAGCAACGTTCCATTTAATTGCCAAATTTTGGCAATATAGAAAAACAATATTCCCATATATTTGAATCTATAATTGAAATTTTGATGATTTGGGTCAACTGAAAATTGGGAAAACCCCTAAGGGTATTATTTCACCATGAATGGATCTTGGATCATGGTAGGGTTCTATTCATGACTCAGATTTATGTTGGATTGTTATTAGAATTTTTATTGGAAAGATGATCTATTTATTACAAGTTTATCTTACTCCCTTACACACATCCTTCCACTCGAGAATGTTTCGTAATCATTGGAGTTTTATCATTATACCCATAACTTTAAAAATTTCCTAAGCTAAGATCTATGATACAATATTGTTGTTGAATGGAAAAGGTTTTTGGGCAACCAAACTAGTGTTATGTATTAGGAGAGGAGGACAATTAACACCATAATAATAATAATAATTTATTTTTACTTTAAGCATGAAAATAAATATTCATGTTGAAAATCCCTTGTATTGGGTGTTAGGGGTAGGGGAAAATATTATATGTGACACCCACTTTATAATGATGATAGAGAGTGTGAAGGAGGGAGGAGGGATTCAAACCATGATAGTTCAATTCTCTTATTCGAATCTCTAGTTACCACCTCATGTAAGAATTCATTTCCATCTTGAGAAAATGATGAAGATGAACGATATCAATTTATAAAATTTCATGTAGATACTTCAAAAGCCAAAGGGAAATCTTAGAATATCTCTCAAAAAGCATGAGAGTTAGTTATTTTGGTGATTTTCTTATTTTTTCTTTATGTTTTCATGCATTTTAGGGCTTGGCTTGAATTTCATTTGGCACGATCAAGTGGGAACCTAGTTACCCCAGGGACAACTTGTATACTCTTGGAAAAGACTAGAAAGAGTTTACATATTCTTCTTGCTAGTTGGTTCTTGTGTTTACTAAGGTATGTTTTAATTTATGTTTAAATTTCAATGTTGGTAGAGCATATTTTTTATTCAAGTGTATTTTAGTTTATGTTTCAATTTTGACGTTGGGAGAGTTGGATTGTTATTTGCAGGTGGCTTGAAAAACTCATCCCCTTTAGCACTTAGATATTTAGTGCCCTTAGCAATCATATTGAAAATATTCTCTCCATGGAAATCATTTCTAACAAACTCAACATGAACACTATTTTAGGTAGCACGAGTGTCACTAGAGGAGGTAGGCCTTGAGTTTGTTAAAGCCCAAGTGAGAAGAGTGAGCACCATAGACAAACTTGAGCCAAAAGTGAAGCTATAAATTTTTTATGTATCTCAATAAAAGTATTGATAATTACATGAAGATTCTCACATTAATCCAAGAAAACATTCAATTTTATTTTTAAATTATTTATCTCACTTGCAATTGATATGATACTCACCAATCTTCCCTATAATAACATTTTATATTTAACATTTAAGGAAAATATCCATTAGATGCTCATGCTAAATTTTATGGTGGTCCATATCAAATCCTCTAATGCATTGTATATGTTGCCTAATGATTGGCTCTTTCAAAACAGTCGAGGATCACCCCAATATTTCATATGACCCATTTGAGGAAAGTGGTAGCGTTATATTGCCACATTATAATTATCCTCCTTGAACTTGATGCAAAGGGTTCCATTTGGCTATAGTAGGAGGTAGTACTAAAAAATAGAGAGCATTAATAACGTTATCTAGGATGTCTTCATATAGTTAGAGGACATATAACCTAAAAATGCTTCCTAAGTATTAATAGATATTTTACAATATTTTCACACCACGAGCCTCAAGGAAGCTATTTGTTGTGAAGTGGGGGGATATTTTAGGGTTCCATCCTAATCTCCGTATGTAGGGGTGCTTAGGAGTTATATAATTAATATACAAGGCCATCATCTTTGAATATGGCTTAGTAAGTAGATGATGAGTAGGTAATTAATGTAAAAAGATTACTAGTATGAAATAAGGCCCTTTAACACACGGAAAAAACTGAGCACGCGCCTCCCCTGCGCGTTCCCCTGACCTAGCAGCCGACTGCTAGTCTTCTCTTGCTGCGCGAGGCCTCTGGCATCTGGCCTCCCATGGCCTCTCCGAACGCTACCACGGAGGGCCTTGTTGATCTTCCTGATGCTGATGCGTGTAACCTGTCCGCTGCAGATGCGTTTTCAGTTTTAGTTAATTCTCTTCAGCCTCAGAGAACTCGTCCTGCGCTGTCCAAGTTTGTCAAGAAACTGGATGGGTTGCAAGAGGTCGACCTTCCTCCGACATTACCTCGAATGGCTGCTCTCTCCTTAGATGAGCGGGGGCTCATCGGTCAGTTCACCGGCCTATGGCCCTCCCCGAAAACTGTTCAAAGATGGATTGAAAGAAACTGGGCAGACAAAGTTAATGGCAAAATCTCCATTCGTTTCTGTGGAAAAGGCTATTACACGTTCCATTTTGAATCCAAAGCAGACAAAGATCTAATTTTCAGAAATGGGCCATACTTCATGGACTCTCGTGGTCTGTATCTGAACAAATGGACTCCAGACTTTGATCCTGAGCTGGATGTCCCTAACGCTGTTCCGGTCTGGGTTCGTCTTCCGCACCTCCCGCTCCACTGCTGGGGAGATGACTCGGTTAGAGCCATCAGCAATGCTGTGGGAAAATATATTGATCGGTGTGAGCCCAAGGATAATATGCAGGCATGTGTGAGGATATGCGTTGAAGTTGATCTCGGCAAGGGCCTCCCAGAAGCAATCAAACTAAAGGTGGACGACTGGACGCATATTCAGCAACTGGAATATGAAAAAATTCCTTTCAAATGCAAGGTATGTCACGAATACGGCCAATTTTCCAATCGCTGCTCTAAAATTGTTAATGTTGAACCTGCTCAATCAGAAGAACAATGGGAAACTGTAAAGAAAAAGAAGACTGCCTCTGGCTTGAAAGCAAACTTTAAAGAGGCTCCTCCCAAAACTACCCCTCCCAAGCCTAATCCCCCTTCAACTCCGCCCAAATCCTCCTCCTCAACTGTCCCTTCTCCCTCCTCTCCTCTTGGTCCACCCATCCTCCCCACCTCGGGGCCATCCACTGGCTCTCCCCTGATCTCTTCAAATCCCTTTGGCGCCCTCTCCCTCCCTGATGACCCCCTGATCCCCCTTGAAAATGACCCACCCATCCTTTTTTCCCTTTCTCAATCCTCCCCCTCCCACTCCCTCGCCCCCCCCCCCCCACCCCGAGCCACTAGAAGCTCCTCGAAAGAGCATGGAATCAACCAAGAACCCCCAAAAAAAGGACCTGGTAGGAAATCAAGCAAACAGCAAAGGAACGAAAATGCCCAAAAAGACATTGCCATGGGAACTCAAAATCCCATAGAAACTTATATATTGGGGCAGAATAGCAAAGAAACAACACATAAGGAGCAAGGGGGACGAGCATCCCTCCGAAACCCAAACACTCAATGATGAAAGTTATATCATGGAACTGTAGGGGACTAGGGCACCCCTCAAAAATTGCTGCCCTGAAAGATCTCATAGATCAAGAGAAGCCAGGAATTGTAATGATTCAGGAAACAAAGCAAAGACTGCAAGAGATGACAAGAATTATAGAACAGCTCAGGCAATATGAGGGACAAATATGTGAAGCAAGAGGAGCTTCTGGCGGTATCACCACAATGTGGAACAAAAACACTTGGAAATGCACATCCAAAACTATCACTCCATATTGGATCAAAGTCACGCTAGAACAACAAGCAGAGGGTAAGCAAATAGTCATTTATAACATTTATGCTCCGAACCACTTTAGAGATAAAGACCAGTGCTGGGCCACACTACAAGAAGACATCCAAGCTGAAGACAATAGAAATATCATCTTTGGGGGAGACCTAAATCTTATATTACACTCCAATGAAAAAAGAGGAGGCATATTTACACATGATCCTTATAGAGCAAAGCTGGAATACATCATGCAAGAGTGCGATTTAGTTGATATCATCCCAAAAAATCGGAGGTACACTTGGAACAACCGCAGGCTGGGCAGAGATAACATTCTAGAGCGCCTTGACAAAATTTTGGTAAATACTACTTTTCTCTCTGAGTTTTCCACTGCTCATGCTGAAATTCTGCCTTATTCAGCTTCTGATCACTACCCCATTAGCATTTCTCTTGAAGCACATTGTCCTTTGGGGCCGTTGCCATTCAAATACAACTCTCTGTGGCGTAGCAATCCTATTGTGGATCAGATTGTCTAAACAGCCTGGCATCTACATATAGAAGGATCGTCGGGATTCATTTGGGAATGCAAGCTGAAGAATACAAAATACGCACTGAAGGATTGGGTGAAGCAGCATTACAAAGAACCATAAAATGTCAAAGTTGAGCTCAAAAATAGCTTGAAAGAAACCCACAGGAAAATCGAGGAAAATGGGCTGTCCCAAGAAGATAAAGCATTAGAAAGTGATATATATTATCAGCTGTACCGGGTTAACAGAGAAGAAGAACAGAAATGGAGAATTAAGTCAAGACAACTTTGGCTGCATGGAGGAGACAAAAATACAGCTTTCTTCCATAAGCAAGCAACTGTTCGGAAAGTCAAAAATAATGTCACCTTGATCAACGATGAAGAAGGCTGTCCTCAAAAAACCCAAGAAGCTATCAAGCAAACTGCCTCAGCCTACTACAACACTCTCCTAACTGAGACAAAGGAAACGGAGGACTACTCAGACCTCCTACAGCATATGTCCAAAGGAATCAATGAGGATATTAATGCAGATTTGACTAAGGAGATCACTGAAGAAGAAATACATGATGCCATCTGGGCTCTTCAGCCAAATAAAGCCCCAGGTCCAGATGGCTTTCCTATCTGTTTCTATAGAACATACTGGGGAATAATAAAAAAAGATCTTGTCAAAATGATAAGATGGGTCCAACGTAAATGCAAAATTGGAGGATTCACTAATGCTACCCATCTTGCCCTCATCCCTAAAGAAAATCGACCCTTGACATTCTCACGTTTTCGCCCAATATCTTTGTGTAACTCTTCATATAAAATTTTGACAAAAATCTTGGCTACTCGCCTAAAACCTATTCTCCCCATTCTCATATCTGAAAATCAAGGGGGTTTTTTGGCCAATAGGCAAATTTCGAACTCCATCCTTCTTGTTCAAGAGGCTATTCACTCTAGCCAAACCCGAAATGAGAAAGCTTCATTTTAAAGTTAGACTTAGCCAATGCCTTTGACCGTGTCAGATACTCCTTCCTGTTTGTTGTACTTGAAAAAATGGGATTTGCCACGTCCTTTATTAGCCTTATCAAAGCTTGCAATACAAGACCTTGGATTTCCCCTCTTCTAAATGGCAGACCTGGACCTTCCTTTCAATCCTCTCGAGGCCTTAGACAAGGCTGCCCTCTCTCTCCATATCTCTTTATTTTAATGGCTGAATCTTTTAGTAGAGCTCTGGATTATAATCGCCGCATGGGCCTCATCACCGGGATCAAATTTGATAATGGAGTGAAGAACATCAATCACTCTCAGTTTGCCGATGATACTCTTCTAATGGGGGGAGCTTCAAACATCATAGCCCGTCGTTTTAAAACCCTCCTAGACAAATACATGAGCTACTATGGAGGTCTGATCAATAATCTTAAGAGTTGTATTTATGGGTGGAACACTTCGGCACAAGTTCTTAATAGGATTGCTTGTACTCTTGGGGTCCCTTACAAGCTGAATTGGGAGCAATTTAATTATTTGGGCATGCCTGTGAGTGCCGGAAACTTGAAAGCCACATCCTGGGAATTTATTATTGATAAAGTGAAAAGGAAGATACAACATTGGGGTACTTCTTGGCTTAACCCTGCAGGGCACATAATTCTTTTGAAAGCAGGCCTCTCCTCCCTGCCCCTGTACTGTTTTACTCTTTTACAAGCCCCTGCCAACTTTCATTTTAAAATGGATGCCCTCCTTCGTCATTTTCTTTGGCAAGGAGGGAGAAATGAAAAAAAAAAATACAACTTGGTAAGCTAGAAGCAAGTTACTCAGCCGTGTGAGAATGGAGGGTTGGGAATCAGATCTTCTAAATTCCTAAACCTCGCCTTTGCTGGCAAGTTGGTTTGGAGGCTCATAACTGGAAGGAATGCTTGGTGGAAAACTGTTCTTGAAAAAAAATACCTCAGTCGCCCAAGGTACCAGCTCTTGGATCATGAGCTCCCCAACAGAGCAAGCTCTAAAATCTGGAGGATGTGTAAGAAAGCTATTCCATTCCTTGATCAAAACACTTCCAAAGTGCCCAAAGGAGGTAGTTACATAAGAATTGGAGAAGACAAAATAATGGGGCAACAGCCCATAAGCCAACGGCCTGGTACTCAACAGATTCTATCTCTTTTCAACAGTGCAGGTATTCATACTCTGGCCCATATCTCACAATGGGAAGCCCACTCCCATATCTGGAAAGGATGGTGCTTCCCTCATATACCAATAGTTGTTGAAACCAGTTTCAACAACCTGAAAACTTATCTTCATGGTATAGCGCCCGCCAAACGCTACCTTGCTGATATTTTTCGATGGGATCCTTCAGGCACTATCTACACTATTAAGGCTGCTTATCATCAGATCTGCATCAACGAGTCTCCCATGGCAATTTGGGCACATTGGAGACATGTTTGGAAGGCAGAAACTCTCCCAAAAATCAAATTCTTCTTATGGACCCTCTTAAAAGGGAAAGTCCTCACTGCGGAGAACCTCAGAAAGCGAGGAATAGTTGGAACTTCCCACTGTCCAAACTGCCAAAATGAAGAAGAGACAATCCAACATCTTTTTATAGATTTCCCTTTTGCTTCAGCCTGCTGGAAGGAAGCCTTTCGGAATCACAATCCCCCTTGGGTGCCTGGCACTAGTATATTTGAAGTGCTACATATATGGAAAAAGAGCTATCCGTGGGGAAGAAAAGCAAACAATACAACTCGAAGGGTCTGGAATGCTCTGCCCTGTACTCTCCTTTGGAATATCTGGCTAGCAAGAAACATAATGATTTTCAAAGGCACATAAACTAATGTTAGAAAGCTCTACAACAAAGCTTGGAATCTCAACTTGGAAACTCTGTCCACAAAATGTCATGGAAATCTGAAGGTGACGGACCTAACAGTTGAAGAAAGGAATTACATAGGGCATATTCTGGACAGAAGCAGCGTAGATCAAAAAAGAGGTGACCCCAATAAAAGAGACAACCCCAGATGTAGCTGGAAAATCAGAATGAAAGATGAAGAATTTGCTCGGTGGCTCAGAAACAACAATACTCATTATCTTTTCTTCGATGGAGCCTCCAAATCCAACCCAGGAACAGCAGGGGCTGGAGGACTTATTTGCAACGGTAATGGAGATGTGATCACTAAATATGAATGGGGTCTGGGATATGCTTCAAACAATAGGGCTGAAGCTGTTGCTCTCCTTCAAGGTTTGATCCAACTTCAGAAACTTGGCATATCCAAGGCTACTATAATCGGAGACTCTGCCATCATCATTGGTCTGATGATAAGCAATAGAAATGCTCAAAATATGAGTCTGCAGCAAATTCTTGAGCGATGTCATTCTCTGGATCAACAAATGAAAGGAAATATTTACTACCATGTTCTTCGATCTCTTAACAAATCTGCAGACAAACTGGCAAATAAAGCCTGCACACACTCTGTTGGTAACCTTCGGTGCAATGGCACTGACCACTTCTTTTTCTTGCCATGATCAGGCTTTATCCTCTTTGTAGATCCACCCTACAGCAGATCACTATTTGTGGCATTCGAAGCTCTTTACGCTGCCTCTCTGCGAAGAATCAAATCTCTGCCTTCCTTCCAAGGGCATTGACCCTCACAGATCTAACCTCTTCAGCACCAAACTCTGACTCTATCTGGACCGCCATTTCAAATTCCTTAAAACTCTGCGCTTTCAGTGGTTCCAACATCTCGTGCTCATTCGAGTGTTCTTCTATTCCTGTTGACCTCTTCCTATCTCCAGTCTATTGGTCTCAGGCGCATAGTGGACATGGCTCTACAACCGCAACATCTCTGCTCAACTTGACAGAGTATCTCTGTCCCAATTTCAGTCCTCCTGCAATCTTGTATTCATTCGAGTATGCTTCACAGGAGATGTTGATGATAAGTCAAAGAACAACAATTAAAAATCTTTTTGAACTGGATGAATGGAGCTACTTCTACCTCAGTGGACGACAAACTCGACACACCTGCAAGAGTTAAAAATGAAGTGTAAAATCTGTCTTTTTTTACTACAGTATGTCAGAGTCTATACAGCTTCTCGCTTTTTCACAGCGACGGAAGCAAATTGTAATACTGATCCCAACATCAACTGCATCTACTGCTGGTCCTCCATTTTCCATTATCACTCTGTAAAACTGGAGATCCGTCTCCCCCCTTTTTTCTTTTAAATACAAGCCAGCAACCGATTTTGTGAAAAAAAAAAAAATTGAAATAAGGCCCTTTAAATAGTTATAACTCAAAAATCTTGAATTACGAGTGATGAGATTTAAGTAATGGGAAACTATTTATATTGATAGAAATCTAGGTAAAATTTTGTCAAATAAACATTATTTATTTTTACCAAATAAATAAACCTCTATTCATTTAAAAATTTCCATTAAAAAAAAATCAATAATAATTATCAATATAAAACTTCATTATAATCTTATTTTTATTTTTTATTTTTTACAATATAATAACTTTAATTATTTATTTTATACATAATAATAACTTCTCATATTTATTCATTTTATAAATTTAAATACGCACCATAGGTTAAAATATCATTCATTATATTTTATTTTTCAACCATCACTTAATATGTTAAATATACTAAATAATTTGTATTTAAAAATAAATCCTATTAGATTGAGCTTAGACAATTCTCGATTTAAAGTTTCTACATATCAAAACATTACGTGTATTAGACGTAATATTTTATATTATAAATTTTATTAGACATCTATTTTGATTCAATAATTCATTTTAAAATTTATTTAAGCTCGTTACTTTTATGAAACTTCTTTTATTTATCTTAAATAATTTGTATTATTTTAATACAACTTACATTATATTTTATTAATATATGGAATATTGATTCTCTTGATGTTTCCTTAATAGATTCTTCTTTCCATTATCGATTCCTATTCCATTATTTATTATGATATCTTTGAAATATGGTTAGAATAAATCCTATGTGGACTAATATTGATCATATTCTTTTGTTTCCCATGTGCACACTTCCTAGTTTACACCTCATTCCACCCAAGAATGTTCTTTAATAATTGAAATCCTTGTCATTTAATTAATGTCATTTAATAATTGAAATCCTTTAATGCCAAGATTTATGAAAAAATTAAACCCAAAAATGATGTCATCAACGATGTTAAGATCATAGTTAAAAAGTCTACACTGATTACGTGTGTCTAAAACGAGTGGTTGAAGCTTGGTCGGTGTTCCTCATTTTTCCTTTCTTATTTTATTTAATTGAGTGGTTAGATTTTGTAATCTTTTATGAATTGATTATTTTTTTAAAGTTTGTTGTTTGTCTATTTTCATTACTGTGTTTTAGGTGTATGTTGTTTTGTATGGTTGATAGTATGGATTGAATTTTTTTAAGTGTATCCATAAGGGTGTTGATGTTGGTATTTTTGTTGTGTATAAATAAGAATATTGTTGTTTATATGGTTTCAATAAAGTTGTATACAAAATAGTTATATGTAATCATATTGTTGGGTTATATATTTAAATTTTATATATAAATTGGAGTTATGATACGTAGTAGTTATAAAATAATGTTATTATTTGTATATAATATAAAATTGAAAGCTAATTTATATATAATTTGAATAATATCTATTTTTATTATTAAAAGATAAAATATTGGAAAAACAATTTCAAAGCCTAAACACTTATATTTAGCAACTAAAATATTGGAAAAACAATTTCAAAGCCTAAACACTTATATTTAGCAACTATTTTCAAGTAAGGATATAATATTTTAAATGGCCATAATTAGTCTAACTGTTCTATGTTTTGGAAGTTTTTTAGGTATATTTTTCTGTCAAATTTACTCATAATTAAGTAGAAATTTGTTGAAATAATAAGTTTGATATATGACTTTTACACAATTGGAGTGCCCAAAGAAAATTTTTCAAGATGTTAAATCTATTTATATATTCAACAATGTCTTATAAAAAAAATACATTTTGTGTAATTTATAAGTAGAGGGAGGAGAACGTTCTCGGATCTTAGTACAGATATGAAACACGACGAGAGCTTTTATAACGGATAGGCGAGCCTTATTTCAGCTGCCATAGGCCCATTAATGCGCCCAGGCAGGAAATGCTCGCCGTCGGATTAAAACCGTAGATCATCGTGCGGCCGACATTTCCTGCCTGGGCGCATTAATGGGCCTATGACAGTTGAAATAAGACTCGCCTAACGGGTATCCATCCTTTATATCGAAGAACTATTAGTTCGGTCAAGCTCAAAGTTCATTCATTACATTGAGTGCATACAATACAATGAGTTAAAAGGTTTTGCGTTGGTTGGAACATTAAGTCATTCTATCATACGTCCCATGACATCGAGTAGTCGTAGATATACATGACGCTGGGGAAAATTTTCGAGTTGTATGCTCTAGTAGGAAGTCGGGTGGTGTCGAAGCATGCTCAGCGTGGCCGTGCGGGAAAGAATAGACCATGGAACCCTGAATATATTTATATTTCATAATTTTGTTGGGTGTTCGGCGTCGGCATTGGCAACGCTGAGATCAAATCAATTAGAATCAGATTTGAATAGAAGGAGAAAATACTATCGCAACACAGAAATAGTTCATCAAACAAATTGCATAACTTAGAGGCTCGGATTTGTGAGATATAGAGGTCTCGGACAGTGGTCAAAACTCACATCTTGGAGCTCGAATTCAACAGTCAGAACTTCAAATAAATCTTCGAACTTGTTCCCTTGTTGCAACACCACAGACCTGTATGAAACGCAATTGAAGACTTACCTGTGTAAAACCCAACTGAAGACTTAATGCTTGGACTTACTTAAGTCTTGAATTTGTTCGAAATCTGTTGAACCTCTCCACTGGTCACAAATAAGTTGGCATTGATCCATGAAATATTCTGGAATTTGCCAGCATATAAATTAATTTTGTTGTTTGCCAGGGAATATTCATTTCTATATTGTGTGCTGTATTTGAATGCTCGACTCGTAAAACATCAGAGATTATTCCATCCGAGACTTGTATATCCGCTATATCATTTTGGTCTTTGTATTACCACTGATATTTTTTAACATTCAACAAGCTGGGATTTGTCTAGCCTTCCTAGAGTGTTGAGTCTTTATTTTTTCCAGAAATGGCTAAAATTGATGATATATTAGAGTTATTAAATACTCTAATACATTTCACTGTAGATCAAAGGATAACCATCAACAAAGCTTCTCTTTCAGAAATTAAGACCTATCTAGAATATGCACAAGACAAATGTTAGAGCAAAAAAATACAGCGGAAACTAAAAAATAACCAAATACACATATCATTCAACAAACATGAAGACACAAAAGATTTTAACGTGGTTCACCCAACCAATCTGGGCTACGTCCACCAAACAGGGCATCAACGATCTCATTCAGCAAAAGGAGAATTACAATAGCAGAGTTTTGCATCTGCACATCTCTTCCACTCACCTCACATTCCTCATGCAAATTTGCCTCTACGGGCTTACATTTTATAGCTGGGAGTAGAAACTGAATCATAAATTCACTCACAACAAATATAGGATGCAATAACTCTACATCAGAATTAGATGGATTCAATTTAGCAACAAATCCTATTGTTGTCACATTCATGAGCTTTTCTCCAAATTTAATTAAAAGAAATTTCAAGAATCTACACCTTGACAAAAATTAACCTGATACCCTGTTCCATGCCCAAAATCTCCATGCCCAAAATCTGTCTTGCTGCTCCTAGATCTTTCATATCAAACGTCCTAGCCATCTGAGCCTTTAACCTGTTGATCTCGCTTATGCTGGTGATTTGGATAAGAGAAGGTCAACTTCAGGATATGTCTTTACTCTTGCAGGTGGAGCTATTAGCTTGATGTCAAAGCTACAGAACATTGTTTCTTTATCCACTACAGAAGCAGAATACATAGCTGCTTCACATGCTTGCAAAGAAGCGGTTTGGTTGAAAGGTTTGTTTGGTGAGTTTGGTAGGTTGCAGGACAACATCAAGTTATTTTGTGATAGTCAAAGTGCAATTCACTTGGCTAAAAATCCGGTCTATCACAGTAAATCAAAGCACATACCTATCAAGTACCATTTTGTAAGACAGGTTATCACTGAACAGGGAGTCTCTCTTGAAAAAGTGCATACAAAGGAAAACTGTGCAGACATATTCACGAAACCAGTTTTGTTAGAGAAGCTACGATGGTGTCTGGCTTCTCTTGGCTTGTAGAAATCTAACTTAGAAGATTTTAACCTAGGAAGTAACTTACGATCAGATAAAATTTTTAATCCTCTTTCACTCATATGGCCCAACCTTTGATGAAATAGACGAATATAATTACTGTCATTTTCAATTACTGCAGAAGCATGATCTGACTCTGTTCTTCCTTCTAACTGAAAAATATTTCCAACCTTCTTTGCTTTCATTACTAGTAAAATTCCTTTATAAACTTTCATTACTCCACCTTGAATAAAGGTTTTATATCCATTGAATTTAACATCTCTGTTAATGATGATCTTGTGAGTAGTAGGATCCCACAACCTATATCTCAAATCTCAATTCTAGAAAGAAGACTACAACATAATAGCCATTATTCTAAGTCTATTTTTGTTCGGAACATAGAGACAAACTCCCAACGGCAACAAATATTGGTCAGATCACTGAGCCCAATACAAGAGCAGAATTGTATGCAGATGCAGAAGCTCACACTTCACCTCCCAAGCCCATCATTAGACCTTGGGAAGAGTGTGTCCATAACAAACACAAAACATGTCTTGGATATGACAAGGAGTTGTCATTTGATATTCCGAACTACTCCAAACCCATCAAATTTCAGAGTGTCGAATTTCTTCATGATAGCTCACCTACAACTGTTCTATATTTTTCTCCTCTTCCATAGTAGCAACAACAGATTGTAAAATTCCAACACTATGACCGAGTTGGCCATGTGAAAGATCATTGTTTCCATCTTCAACCATGCAAGAACTGTGGTGGGCACACTCATTATTCACACAGATGCTTCAGAAACAAGCCTCATGCAAAAACAAAGATTCATCTTAGATGGATCGCTTCTTGGCAATGGGCATCAACAACCAATAAAATGTTTCAGTCATATGATAGAATTTCTTCTAGAATATTAGAAGGTCTTGCAGTTGAGTTTTCACCATCATCTTACCTTGTCCCTGACAAGGGGTAAAATGATCGTCATCTACAAGCTTCGAAGCCACATCAAGCGAGCCTGAGACACAACTTTTCATTCCAGATTTAGAGTTGTAGCTAGAGACACGACAGTTCAAGCGAGCTTGAGCCACAATCTGTCATTTCAGATTCATATTTGTAGCCAAAGACACAGCAGTTCAAGCGAGCCTAAGCCACGATCTGTTGTTCCAGATTCAGAGTTGTAACCAGAGAGTTGAACATGCCTTTGGTTGGTGATCAGCGTTAAACCATCTATGCGTGGTTGATATTATTCCTCTTCAAAGAATTTGAGACACTTCCTCTAGCAGAAGACTTCAACTTCTTGCCAGTTTTGGAAGAGTTCCAGGAAATGCATCAAGCATTCCAATGTTGGTGGTCATCCTTAAACCATCACAAGTTGTAGACCTCCCTTCTTCTAAGTTGAAGGTTTCCATCTTCAAAATATGAGGAACACTTCCTCTAGCAGAAGACCTCAGCTTCTTGCCATATTTGGAATAGTTCAGGGAACTACACTAAGGGTTCTAATGTTGGTGGTCATCCTTAAACCACCTCTTTATGCCAACATTTGAGAGAGTTCATTCTACCTAAGTGCTACCATGCATACTTTTCCATTTTTGTATTACAACTCTCTTCTTGGAATCACACATACCCCTTCGAATTAAGGGGGGAATGTTGGACACCTAATCCTCTATGGGTAGGTGTAGAAGGTGAATGGACATAAGAAGTCTAAGAGACCTTGGAGATGAATCCAAGGGTCACTTAATGTACTATAAATGCACCATTTATGAATAATAAATGCATCCAATGTCTTATATTTCTCATGTCCTCTATGTCTCGTGTGTTACCATGGTGAATTTTAACAGATACTAGTTCAAATGGTTGGAAATCTTTGGCATATGTCATCATTGTGAATTTAAAATTTACCAGTAGTAGTGAATACCAAAATGAACATGGTATTTTATAATATTTTTAATAATAGTCAAATTTGAAATTTATCTCAAAAAATGTTATGCCCTTTCAACCCTTTTATTTAAATTGATTAATTAAGAAAAATGTCAATGAAAATGAGTTATGGTTTTTTGGTCATGTGATATTAGTGAAACCATGGTATTGTAACAAAGCCTATTTATGAGTTAGGAATCTCCATGGTAAAGTAGGAGTGAATCTCCATGGTTAAGAATCATGTTACATGTTATTTTAAATGTATATATGTTTAACTCATATATTAATTCTTTTTATAATTAGTAATAATAATAATAATTTTAAAACAAACTTGTAATTTAATTCATCTTTATGTTTTTTTTAATATTGGAAATGTGAGATGTATCATGAGGTAAGTGTTTTAATACCTATCTATATTTACTAACAAATTAATTTATATGGTACAATACTTCAAATTAGCATGGTAAAAACAAGTTTTCCTTCCAAATGAAAAGACTTATTTTTGGTTTCAATGTTTTGTATTTAGATGTAGTGTTGCTAATTATGCTTTGTACGTAAAAAAAATTATGACATTAAGGGTTACGATGCCTTTATTACTAGGTTTAGTTTGTTTTTGTTAACAACGAAATTTTTCCTAAATGCAAGGTTTGAGTAGATCATATGCTTGGGGATTGTAATTGTGATGGGAAATATTATCACCTTTGTTCAACTAACAAGATCAATTCCCCATTGACAAAGTGATAATTGTTATGAGAAATATTATCACCGTTGTTCAACTAACAAGATGAAGTCCCCATTGACAAAGTGATATAGGGCCTAGAGTCAAAATCATATAACAATATCTCTCATAGCATATAATTTTTTTGTAAATGCATCAATTTAAATAGACATTTTTTTTTCACAAATTCGGATGCTAATTAATATTCAAAAAAGGGGAGACGAAGCTCCAGAATTACAAGGAGGTATTGGCAGGAAGAAAACCAAATGTCGATGTTTTTAGTATCGATTCCTTTTTTACATCTGACTATATTTACAGTGAGAAAGAGAGCGGTGGTGTAGATTCTAATGAACTGGAATAATAAAAGACTAACTTTGCATTTCATAATTGAAATTTAAATGGATGGTGAGATTGCCACCCGTTGAAGTCTTCATCCGATTCATATAGTTGCGCTGTGCCAAACAAGACTGATCATCGTGAGCAGGAAAGCCGGACAGGGGCGTTGAAGTTAGAGGCGCAATAGAAACAAGAATAGAATGGATGCGACACGCATGGTGCGCAGGCTGGTTTGAACAGGGATCGAAGAAGTGGAAGATGACAGAGATCAAAGGATGAGTGAGCGTGCTCGATGGATCAGGGGAAAACCCATACACAGGAGGGTGCACAGTAGTTAAAGGACTGTCACAGAGAAAGAGAGATTTTGAGGGTGCAGAGATTATATCTGTGGGCATCTTACTAAAGGGACAAGTAATTGTAGTTTGTGGCTTTGCAGTAGGTCTGAGCATGGGTTTTCGGAGACCAAGAGCAGAGATTTGCTGTGGGTAGAAATTACAGAGAGGAGGAAGTCTGTTCATGGCAAGAAGAAGAGCTGATCTGAGCCATTACACCAGAGTTTTCCAACAGAAAGTGAACAAGCTCCGTTTGCCCTTTTATCAGCTTCTTTGTTGAGGGTTCTTAGTACATGATAAAAGAGATTCCCTTGCATCTGCTGATCAATGGTTTGGCAGCGCCCTATGATTTGCTGAAGAATCAAGTTGGGGGCTTTTCGGTTGCGTATCATCAAATTAATAACAATGGCTGAATCTCCAATGATAACAGCTGTGTTGATGCCGAGTTTCTGAAGCTGAAGCAGGCCTTGGTAGAGAGCTAAGGCTTCTGCTCTGTTATTGGATAAGGTGCCTAGGCCCCATTCGTAATCCATTAGAACATCCCCATTTCCATTGCAGATGAGCCCTCCAGCCCCAGCCATTCCTGGGTTGGACTTGGAGGCCCCATCAAAGAAGAGATAATGTTTATTGCAATTTCCTAGCCATCGTGCAAATTCCTCTTCTTTCATCCTGAGTTTTCAGATGTACCTAACTGTTTCTACTACTGGGATTGCTTCCATTTTGGGCTATATTGTTTCTATATAGAAGATACCCTATGTAATTCCTTTCTTCTACATGGAGGTCTAGCGTGTTCAAATGTCCTTGACATTTCATAGATAGGGCTTCCAAATTGAGACTCCAAGCTTTGTTGTAGAGCTTTCTGACGCTGGTTTCTTTTCCTTTGAAGATCACGTGGTTTCTTTCCAACTAGATGTGCCATAGAAGGGTGCAGGGCAGGGCATTCCAAACCCTTCGAGCAATGTTGTTCTTTTTTTTTCTCCATGGGTAGCTTTTTTTCCATATGTGCAATGCTTCAATAATGCTTGTGCTAGGCTCCCAAGGGAGATCTTGACTTCGAAAAGCTTCCTTCCAGCAAGCTATAGCAAAAGGGCATTCTATGAAAAGATGTTGGCTTGTCTCTTCATCAGATTGACAATTTGGACAGCGAGAAGGCCCAATTATTCCTCGCTTTCTAAGGTTCTCAGAGGTGAGAACTTTCCCTCTTAAAAGGATCCAAAGAAAAAAAATGATTTTTGGAAGAGATTCTGCCTTCCAAACCAATCTCCACTGCGCCCAAATAGAATAGGGGAAAACATTATTGCAGATCTGATGGTAGGCAGCCTTTATGGTGTAATTAGTGCCAGATGGATCCCATCGAAAGTCATCAGCAGCGAAGTGATTTGAAGGAGCTATACCATGGAGATGGGTTTGAAGATTGTTGAGGCTAGTTTCTATGTCTGCCGATATGTAGGGGAAGGTCCAGCCTTTCCAAATATGAGTTTGGGCATCCCAATGAGAGATCTGGTCCAGAGTTTGGATTCCTGTGCTGTGAAAAAAGTCTAGAATCTGCTGCGTTCCATGCCATCGATTTATGGGCTGTTGCCCCATTACTTTGTCATCCCCAATCCTAATATGGCTACTGACTTTGGGCACTTTGGAGGTATTTTGTTCAAGAAATGGAATGGCTTTCTTACACATCCTCCAGATTTTAGAGCATGTTTTGTTAGGGAGTTCAAGGTCCAAGAGCTGATGCCTTGGGAAGCTGAGGTATTTTTTTTCTAGAACAGTCTTCCACCAGGTGTTCTTGCCAGTAATGAGTCTCCAAACAAGTTTTCCAACAAAGGAAAGGTTTAGTAGTTTATGAGATTTGATTCCTATCCCTCCTTTCTCATGCGGTTGAATGACCTGCTTCCAGCTAACCAAGTTATATTTTTTTGTTTCAGTTCTCCCTCCTTGCCAAAGAAATTGACGAAGGAGAGCATCCATTTTATTATGAAAACTGGCAGGGGCTTGCATGAGCGTAAAACAATACAAGGGCAGGGAAGAGAGGCCTGCTTTAAGAAGGATGAGGCGCCCTGTTGGATTAAGCCAAGAGGTGCCCCATTGCTGTATCTTCCTTTTCATCTTGTCAATGATAACTTCCCAGGCAGCAGCATTCAGGTTGCCAGCACTCACTAGCATGCCCAGATAAGTAAAATGCTCCCAATCCAACTTACATGGGACTCCAAAAATATTAGCAATTCTGTGAATAATTTGTGCCAAAGCGTTCCATCCATATATACAGCTCTTGTGGTAGTTTATCAAACCTCCGGAATAGCTCATGAATTGGTCTAGAAGAGCTTTGAAGCGGCTGGCTATGATAGTTGATGCTCCCCCCATTAGAAGAGTATCATCAGCAAACTGGGAATGGTTGATGTTCTTGAATCCATTATCAAATTTAATTCCTATGATGAGGCCCATGCGACGGTTGAATTCCAGAGCTCTGCTGAAGGATTCAGCCATCAGAATAAATAGATAGGGGGACAGAGGAAAACCTTGTCTTAGTCCTCGAGAAGATTGGAAGGAAGGTCCAGGTCTACCATTAATAGGAGGGGAGATCCATGGCCCAGTAATGCAGACTTTAATAAGATTGATGAAGGTTGTGGCAAATCCCATTTTTTCTAGAACAACAAATAGGAAGGAGTGCCGGACACGGTCAAAAGCATTGGCTAAGTCTAGCTTTAAGATGAAGCCTTTCTCATTTCTTGCTTGACTGGAGTGTATAGCCTCTTGGAAAAGAAGGATGGAGTCCGAGATTTGTCTATTGGCCAAAAAACCCCCTTGATTTTCAGAAATGAGAGAAGGGAGGAGAGGTTTAAGACGTGTAGCCAAAATTTTTGTCAGGATTTGTAAGATGAATTACACAGCGATATGGGTCGAAAACGAGAAAAAGACAAGGGTCAATTTTCTTTAGGAATGAGGGCAAGATGGGTGGCATTGGTAAATCCTCCTATTTTGCAGTTGCGTTGAGTCCATCTTAGCATCTTGATAAGATATTTTTTAATTGTTCCCCAGTAAGTTCTGTAGAAACATATTGGGAAACCATCTGGACCTGGGGCTTTATCTGGCTGAAGCGTCCAAATGGCACTTTTTATTTCTACTTCAGTGATTTATTTAGTCAAATCTGCATTGATTTCCTCACTAATTCCTCTGGGCATGTGTTGTAGGAGATTGGAGTGATCCTCTGTTTCCTTTGTTTCTGTTAAGAGAGAGTGGTAGTATGCTGAAGCTGTTTGTTTGATGGCTGCTTGGGTTTTTTGAGGGAGGCCTTCCTCATCATTGATCATGGTAACATTATTTTTTACTTTCCTGACAGTTGCTTGCTTATGGAAGAAAGCAGAGTTTTTATCTCCTCCATGAAGCCAAAGCTGCCTTGACTTTAATCTCCATTTCTGCTCTTCGTCTCGGTTGGCACGGTACAGCTGATAATATAAATCACTTTCAAGTGCTTTATCCTCTTGGGAGAGCCCATTCTCCTCTATTTTTCTGTGGTTTTCTTTCAATTTGTTTTTTATATCAGCTTTGGTATTTTCTGGTTCTTTATAATGCTGCTTCACCCATTCCTTCAAGGCATATTTTTTATTTTTCAATTTACATTCCCAAATGAAACCCGGTGATCCTTCTACATGATGCTGCCAAGCTGCTTTAACTATCTGATCCACAGTTGGGTTGTTGCGCCATAGAGAGCTATATTTAAAAGGCAGCGGCCCCAAGGGGCAGTGAGTCTCAAGGACAATGCTAGTGGGGTAATGATCGGAAGCTAGATAAGGAAGAATTTCGACATAAGTTGTGGAGAATTTGGAGAGGAGGTTGGTGTTTATTAGAATTCTGTCAAGCCGCTCCATAATATTATCCTTGCCCAATCTGCGGTTATTCCAAGTATACCTCCAATTTTTTGGAATGATATCAACTAGGTCATGTTCTTGCATGATGTTCTCCAGTTTTTCTCTATAAGGATCAAATGTAAAGATACCTCCTCTTTTCTCATTGGAGTGTAATATGAGGTTGAGATCTCCCCCAAGAATGATATTGCTGTTGTTTTCAGCTTGGATGTCTTCTTGTAGAGTGGCCCAACACTGCTCTTTATCTCTAAAATGGTTCGGTGAATAAATATTATAGATGACTATTTGTTTGTGCTCTGCTTTCTTTTCTAATGTGACTTTAACCCAAAATTGACTGATAGTTTTGGATGTGCATATCCAAACATTTTTGTTCCAGATAGTGGTGATTCCACCGGAGGCTCCTCTTGCTTCACAAATATGTCCATCATAATGCCTAAGTTGATCTATAGTTCCTTTTATCTCTTGCAGTCTTTGTTTTGTCTCCTGAATCATTAATATTCCTGGCTTCTCATGATCTATAAGATCCTTTAGGGCAGCAGTTTTTGAGGGGTGCCCCAGACCCCTACAATTCCATGATATAACTTTTATCATTGAGTATGTGGGGTTCAGAGGGATGCTCGTCCCCCTTTCTCCTTTTGTGTTGATTCTTTGCTATTTTGACTCAAGATATAAGTTTCTATGGGATTTTGTGTTCCCAAAGCAATATCTTTTTGGGCATTCTCATCCCTTTGCTGTTTGCTAGTCTTTTTGCAGGGTCCTTTTTTTTTAGATTCTGAATTAACCCCATGCTCTTTCGAGGAGCTCCTGGTAGAACGGGATAAGAGGGGATTAAGGGAGTGGGAGGGGGAGGATTGAGAAAGGGATCAATTTAAATAGACATTATAAACATAGTTTGTTATCATAAAAAAATTGTAGCAAATACTTTTCCCAACAATCTTTTCCACTTTATTGAGTCAATGGACATTGTAGGCCTCATGGTGTTCATAAATCCTATTCACAAGTCTTTGAAACCCACAACAACCAACACTACAAAACCCAAATTAGTAGATATTTAGAATCCCTTTGTTCATTCACAAAATTGAAATTATAGTTTTGCTCCTTGGATTTTAGTCATTCAACTACCCTAATTGTTTGAATTCCAAATATAATGTTTTATATTCCGAAAGTTGATTTCACAATTTAAACAAAGTATTTTCTAGAGAAATCACAAAATAGATTTTAGGATCGACATGTTTTATGTTTTGAACCACTTACTGTGATTTATCATCACAACAGATATGGATAACTTAACCCTATGAACAAATAAATAAAATAAATAATATTATATGGATAGCTTAAACCTATAAACAAATAAATAAAATAAATAATATTATATTTATCCAGAATATTAAAATATTAAATAACAAATAATAATCATTGAAATTTAAAATGTAAGTAAAAAAATAAACCCATAAAATTAGGAGTTGACTAACAATAAATAAATAAAAATAACAAAGAAATTAAAATAGATTTTTTCCGAGAAAGAAACATAAATTTCTAACCTAATCATATGAATATTTTTATATAATTATAAGAATGAAAAGAAGAGAGTAAAGGAAAAAATTAAAGAAAATACAGTTTTAATAAATAAATGTTTAGAAAATTAAAGAATAAATTTATAAAAGTATTTAAGTTAAATAGATATATCTTAAAGGACAATTTTTTAATAACAATAAATACAAAAACAACAAAATGAGTCAAACCAACCCTGGAAAAGAATAATTTAATTTAAAGATAAAACAGGAATCCTACGAAATGAAAAAATTTATATTTTTAATAAATCAATTTTATGTAAATAAATGAATATTTTAGTAAGTCAATTAATAAATTTAAAATAGAGATATATAAATTAACAAGGAAAATATATATTAAAGAATAATATATATATATATATATATATATATATATATATATATATATCCTTTGGTTTTTATGATTCCAGATATTGGTTTTTATGATGGTTTGTTATTACGCCGAAAGGCGTTCCCTTTATTGGGTTTGGCCGAATGCGTTTTCCGCTGGAGCCAATCACAGGAGTTTTCCATCGTTCTTCGAGCGAATGACAATCTGCCGTTTGCCGCCTCCTGGTTCGACCTCGCCTGATGCTGCTCTTGCCTCCACCTCAGCTCACAGTCCAGCGCGCGATGCTTCTCTTACCTCCACCTCGGACGATTTCGCTGCATGGACTTCTCGGATTAATTCCTGCCTCGTTGTTTCAGTGTTTACAGCTCGCACGATTTACTTCAAAATCCAAGAAATCGCCCAGATCTGGAATGAATATTTGGTGGTTGCAGCGTTAAATATGCAGATGCGCTTGGTTCAGCCTTACTGCTCCTTCATTAATGCTCAAACCTGCCATATACGGGTCTGGTTAAATGCGTTCATCCTCCAAGTCTTCATATGTTCGCCCGCAAATTCCCTAATCGCATTGTCTGCAGGATGTTCAATGTCCTTTTCTGAGCAACAGGTTCAGTTTGAACTCTTTTACCCCGCTTCTGGTAACATAGTCACATATCCCCCTTTGGGTGAGGGCCTCTTCTCATTAGCTGTCCGTGAAACAAAGGTAGCAATGTTGGAATGTTTTCTGGATCATGTTCTTCACATTTTTGGCAAATTTGATATCTGGACAATATGAATGGTTTTAGTAGAAATTATCAGGTTTATTTTCTAGAGCCTTGCTTCTTTTGAACGATTTTATCGATGTATTGTAAGAGCATATAAAGAAGCTTTCACAAATAAAACCACTGAATTGGTACTGCATGTGAGTTGTAAAAATCTGTGTTTTAGAAGCACCGTATTAATTATACGGTTTTTCACTTCCCTGTAATTAATCCTAGTCATATGATTACCGTACACAAGTTGCTTAAGCTGCCATCAAAATGCTTGTTAAACAGAGACAATGGTCTTGTTATTCTGTGTTGTTTGACTTTTTAATGTACCCAGATCAGGGTATTTTAGGGTAATAAGGTTCTGGCTTTTGTTGGCCATATGTAATTTGCAGTAGTCTTACTTCCATTTTGGTTTTCTTGCATCCCTTTTACTTTTGTCGTGATCCAAGCTAATGAGCAGAGCAAATGGTCTAAAAAATAAATTAACACCATAACTTATCAGCCTTAACAATTGCATGTAAGTGGGGTTTAGAATCTAAATTCAATACCAATTCGACAATTGTTTGTAGGTGTCACCAGAATCAGTCCCATCGGAGGAGTAGGAGTAAGTAGCTTTTAAACCGACCTTCATTATTGTTGGCCATACATAGTCTGTTCATCTCTATTCTGTCTTAACACCAAATTGCAATCAAAAGTCGTTAGATCCCTTGGGCATGCAACATTGCTGAGCAATACCATAAAACTTTGTATAATCACATTTCGACCCTGGATAAACAAAGGAAATGCTCTGTTTTCCAGATCTACAGCAAAATCTTGTTGCCTCTTTGGTTTCCAAAATTGAAAATACGCAGCTGAACCTCTGTCCAGAACAAGAATACCATCTTCATTTTCTCCTTATATATTCTCAAGAGGGTAAGCCAGAAATCTCTTTGGCTTTCTAGATGTTGCTTGAGTCGACAAAATTTGGAGTCTCTGGAGTGACATGAAGGGACTGCATTCCTAGTGATAACCCCATCCATCTTCTCTCTCTTTTCTATAACAGAAATTGCTAGGTTTTTTTTTGTCTTTCCCATTGGACTGCAAATTCCCAAGGTACTCACTGCTTTGAAAATTCATTATGTCTGAGTTCAAACACGGCTTTCAGAAAATTGTCCAGAATGGTATTCGATTATGGTCACCTTAGAGGATGCTTGCTTCTCTGTATTTTGGAAGGTGGATATCAATCCTTGATGTTCTGTTTCTAGTGGTGTAAGCTTCAGCCTTAAGCAAAACTGTTAGATTGAGAGACTGGAGATCGATTGAATATGTGTCAAAATCAATGAAAGTTGTTGGCCTTGATGTGCACACAATGGTGCATTCATTCTCCTCTTGTATGCATACAATAATTCCCTGGTGTGGGATTTGACCTCAGGGAAAGAGCAAACTACTGTACAACTATTTGTTAATCTCTATCAGTGGTGTTTGCCACAACTGTAACATTTGATGTTGTTTCTAGAGGCTGCCAGTTTTGCTTCATGTGTAACGTATTATATAAGCAGAAACTCCTCTCCTTTGTGCACTCCTTTGTTACAACGTCTTTGACTGAAAGGTGTTATTCTCATTTTGTCACCATCTGAATTCAAATGTTGTTTCGTTTTCATTGTCTCTTTCAATTTAAGCGCACAGGTCAAAACAACTATCTCATGGATAGCCGATTCTGATATTCACCGTCTTCTTGTTGCTTCAATGTTGTTATAGATTTTTCCAAAGGCATTGCTTGCACACTGGAGACAGTACTTGTGTGCACCATGTGCCTGAGCCCATATTTAATCAGCAGTAACATGGAGGGTGGTTATCCAAAATTCTAAATTTCTGCCATAATTGTGGTTGAGTTCTTATTGTTATTGAAGGGCTTCGTTTTTCATACTAATTAGTTTGAGAATGTAGACCTCAGTCTTTAATTGGACATTTTATCAGGATATTTCTTTCTGCACATATTTATATCAAAATTTTATTTCATTATGACTTCCATGGGCAGGTTTCTCTGCATTGAAGGTAAAATTCTCTTTTGCGATTTATCTATGGGAAATTTCATACGATTGATTTTGATGATATCTTTGAGTCTCAACTGTCTTGTGTGGCACCCTCCTTTGTTCCATCATTTGGTGGATTCACGCCCTTCTTTACACTCTCTTTGTCTGCTTACTTTTCAGCAACCTTGTCTTATTCTCTGTATATTCCTCCCCTCTTTGTTTTTCATTACTTTGAATGAGCTATGCCACCATTGACAAAATGCTGTAAGTGCCCGCATGTGATATTTCAGCTTGTAGGGTAGTTCTTTGGAACATGCCCTTTGGTGCATTTTACTGGATTCAGTCATTAGATTTTAGCTATTTAATTTTAGAGGTTATGTTCAGAAAGCATACTTATATCAAGAGTACAAATAGTTGGGAAATCCTTCTAATTTTTAATAGTTTCGTTGATTATAGTAGCCCATTGTTTCTTCAGCCATGTAGATTAAATGAGATGGCACTTCTGACTTAATTGGTTTTTCTTGCTGGTTAAGAGAAGAGCACAGAAAGGAGAAAAGCACGCAGAACAGATTGTACCACCGTGCCCTTGAAGAAGAAGAGTCCACAGTCCCGCTTATTTCATTTTCTGCGTTCACTTCATTCGACATCGCCCGGTAATTCCCCTGCACGACTTCTTAGGAGCATAAAGCTACTAGTCTGTTGCATTTTACTGGATTAAGTGCTTAAATTTTAGCTCTTTCATTTTAAAAATGAATACAGAAGGAGGTTGCTTATATTCAGATTCGCTATTTGCCTGACCGGAATATAATGGTTTATGTGGTTAGACAAAAGGTTGTGAATCTCAGGTCTTTGTGAAGGTTTTCATGAACATTTTCTTGGATGTATGGAAATCATTTTCTGCATTAAATGTATATACTTTGGTGTCTGGGATAGGCAAATGTTTGCAGGTTATACAGAAACTTGTGGAAATACTTTTCTGTTTTGAATTTATATACTTTAGTGTGTGGGAGAGGCTTATTGTTGCAGGTTATGCAGAAGCCTCTATACTTCTTGCTTGCTCTTCGTTGATGGTTGAACACAAATTCTTTTTCCCTTTTCTTATCCGTTGACTTATAGATGGGAATGGAACGGACATTATGTTAAAGAATTTCAGAACTGGGACTGTATTTAGCTACTTGATTATACTATTCTAGGTGATTGGGATTAAAAAAGATGGCATAGTGACTGATTTATCTTGAAATACTATAAAACATCTGCCTTTTCTGTAGTAGCAGATTTAAAATGGACTAAAGAGACATAGGACCTTTCTGTGGCATTTATCTACTCTTGCTATTACATTGTTCCCATGCAACTAGAATATATATTAAATCTATTTATTGTTGTCCTATTTGGTAGATCATCTCCAGAGGTTATGTTCAGAAAGCATACTTGTATCAAGAGTACAAATAGTTGGGAAATCCTTCTAATTTTTAATAGTTTCGTTGATTATAGTAGCCCATTGTTCCTTCAGACATGTAGATTAAATGAGATGGCACTTCTGACTTAATTGGTTTTTCGTGCTGGTTAAGAGAAGAGCACAGAAAGGAGAGAAGCACGCAGAACAGATTGTACCACCGTGCCCTTGAAGGAGAAGAGTCCACACTCCCGCTTGTTTCATTTTCTGCATTCACTTAATTCGTTATTGCCCGGTAATCCCCTTTCCATTTAAGAAATACAGAGATGAAATGGTTTTCCCCTTATGCATTTTGTTGCTTGTTCATCATTTGAGGTGTTCTGTTTTAATATGATCTCATAGCATGATCTGTCCCTCTTTTTATCATCTAATGATGAAAAATCACTTATGTAATTCCAAAACTATGGGTGGCAGATTATGGTTGTGACAGTTCTAAACCAAAACATTAAAATCCCTCAACAATATATCTTCATATGGCAACATACATTTTTCTTATATTCTGTATTACATGTGATTGCAAACATCTTGTTGAGGAACCTGAGATCTATAGAATACTTAATTTCTGTTGTCTTTCATGTGAAATTCGTTTGCCTCCTTTTGCATACTTCTTCACCACAGGTACACTGATATCATTTCAAGCTGTTGCAGTCGTCCTTTTGCAACTTTTGTGGTTCTTTTACATGGCTTTGCCCGTTGCATTGCTGTGGCCTGTTAGAGCCATGTCAAAAAAAATTCTCCTCTCTTTATCCTGATTTGGTTCTGCATATATTTATCGCTTTTTCCAATGCCCTTTGCAGTCTTCTGTACCATGTCTGCCTCTTTTTATTCAACCTTGCTGATACCTTGCTGGTATTAGCTTACAGTCCTAATTCCATACTCATGATTGGATTACCGAAAGAGGCATACAAATGGGCAAAAAACCGCCTCCTGGCCAGCATTTCTTCAATTTCACACAGCCTTCATGTCATAGTTCCCATAAACCGATTTCTGTTTTTATTTCAATTATGCACAATGCAGCTTCCCTCACTTTACCTTTCCATTTGACAGGTTGTCTTCTTCTCCTATCCTGATACTTGCAGTTGTGTGAATTTCTACTTTATATCAAACATCCAAGTTCCACTATCGTATTTGTTCTCTGTGCATGAGTTGTGTTATTTTCATGGCCTTTTCATAGGGTTGTATGGTTTCACTTGCACCATCAGCAAATTTCTATCATGCTTAATACTTACAATGCTTAATTTTAGAAATTTAGAATGCTTAATTGAAGTTTGAATATTATCTAGCTCAGCTAACAAGGAAGTTGCAATAATACTTACAGCTTCTCATTGATTTCTCATGTTGTATAATGCACAGATATAAGTTTATATACATCAACTATAATGCAAAGGTACATATTATCTCTTTGATTGCTTCCTGCTATTGTGTATCTTGTTTGATCAGAGCTAGGTCAGTTCTAATTTACTTGAACTTCCTTCTGTATTTTATGCTTCACAACATTTCAATCCTTCACAAAACATTTCACATGTAATCCTAAACCAAATGAATGCTTCTAGGTTCTATAGATGTTATTCTGGAAGTTTAATACCAAGTAATCATATTCATTGAACACATGCTCAAGATAAACTTTAAAATTCCGGACTGATATTTATATTAAACCCAGAATGGTATTTAAGACAGATATAAGGGAACAACAACTAATTTGAGCATAGAGAGACCTATATACACAGTGAATAATAGAAACTTGAGAACCGGGTATTTGTCCTTAAACAAACTGACTTCTTGAGCATCAACTTTCCTCCAAAAGGGCACAACAATGTAGATATCCGTCTTTATCAATCAGCTTCAGCCATGTACACTTCAACATTGGGCTCAGCTACAAGCATAAGTTCGTTTCCAGCTTCAGTGTATAACCAACAATGTATAATGTGCTCAGAAAATGATGGATCTCGTCTAGCCAATACCCAAGATTTTGTAGCACTTAATTCAGCTTAAGGTGGGTCTGAATTTGGCCTTACACAGAGAAAATGATGGGATTCAAACTTGCTGCAATGGTGGCGTAAAAACAGCCCTGTGGATTCATACAACTCAGCCTTATAATGATAAAAAAGTCAGGGGTGACTGTGAATAGAAATAACCTCCCTTTGCAGTAGTATGCATTGATCAAGGGTCTGCGTTTTGGTTAAATAAAGGCCACATAAGTGCTGAATTTGGCCTCAAGGAATCAGCTTCAGCCATGTACACTTCAACATTGGGCTCAGCTACAAGCATAAGTTAGGCTTTATGATGGAGATATTCTTCACTCAGAATCAAATAAACCTAGGCATACATGCTTTAAGATCCTTTACATTAAGTTTGGATTTTTTATTTCAAAAATAAAAAGTTCAGAATTAAGTCCAACAATAAAATATTTCAATCTCATCCCATTGCTCATATGTGCAAAACACAAACAGAATGCTATAAAAACAGAAAAAATATACCTCTTGAATCTTTTCCAACCTACTGATCAATGGAATCCAGTGAATCAGAAATTGCTAAAATTGCAGTGAACGGTGGCTCGAATTGCAATTTCATCGATCTGGGTTGATTCAGAGATGCAAAAATACCCTTATATTACAGTTAACTGTTGTCGAGATTGCAGATTTTGGGGATTGAGATTTCCACAGCTGGATTCAGGGCAAATTTCTTCCAGAAAAAGCATCAAGAAGAGTTGTGGTTTGAGCGCCCCTTATCCATGAATTCTTTATCCCTCTTGTTCTCTGCTGTCTTCTGAATGCGTGGACCATCTGGCCAGACAAATTGGATTTAATGAATGTTAATATTTATGTTCAGGTATTAAGCTTCGAAGGCATTTCTAAGGCAATTCTGAACTTTGAACGAGAGCCTGTGGACGCTGCCTTTGCAACCCAGTTCTTTTGGGAATATATTTTAGTAGTTAACCAAAGTATTTTATTAAAAAAAGAAAATTTTGTCAATAACCCTGGTTACCAATGTGCGGCATCTGCCTTTGCAGCCCATTTTTTTTTCCACGCAGTGTCATCATCTCAATAGTTCAACGAAGCATTTTATTAGAGTAAAAAAAATGTTTCAGAAACTTTTAAAGTCCCCAAACAAATGTTTTAGTTGTGGTGATAACACAGATAATTTTTAAAGCTTCTCTTACAAATATTAATGGGGATTTCTCATTTAATCTCTATAGTTTAGAACATAGTAAAAATTGTTCAGTATGCCTGACTTTGAAACCTTATACACCAATGGTTGTCACCTTATGGTACAGGTATTGACTGGATCCCTGATTGCCTATATTTCTTCTAATAAGTCAAACATTACTCCTCAGGATGATGCCCCATACAATTTTACCAACATTTGGACATTTGAACAGTATCTGGTCACACCTATGACTCCTTCAAAGCAAGGGCTGTCTAATTGTGGCCATTACGCTTTTTACATGTGAGAAAGATCCTTAAAGCATTTTGATTTTCTCTCGAGCAATATCTGTCTTCTTTCTTGTGTGTACTGCTGTGAATTAAATAATGAATGCTTAACTTTACTGTCACTTATGATGCTTTATACATTGCATTATAATTTATAATAATTTTAATTGAGTTCAGTCTGATTTCTGTAGGATGCTTCCGAGTTGTGGCTGAGAAATAGTAAATGAAAATGATTTGGAGAAGCTTAAGTGTTTCAGTTTTCCTAAATGATATTCTATTATTAATTGATTCAGAGCTCCGGAGCTTCTATTGGGAGCAAAACAGTACTCAACAGCAATTGATATGTGGTCCTTGGGATGTATACTGGCAAAACTTTTGGCAAAGGAGCCTTTGTTTAATGGGAAGAGTGAAATAGACAATCTATAAAGTAAAAACTTCGTTCATATTGAAGGCCATCATGTCCTGCTCTTTTGCCTAGACAAGTAGGTTTGAGATTCTGCAGCGTTGTGTACATTATATGCACATCTAGGAAACCAACACATGGTTTTAGAATTGAATGAAGGCAATGTGAAGGTGTTAAAGTTGTCAATGTGAAGGTCTTATCAGCTTGTTTGGATCTTACAAAATCATTGATATGACTAGTGATTTTAGAATTTGAAAATTTGAAGAGTATCAATGAGAGCACTCACTCAACTACAGAAATCCGTCTCTTAAATATTGGCATGAGTATGTTTGCCTTAAATAGGAACCACCGATATCATTTTGGCCACAGTACTGCATGGGTACTGCTATCAAAGTAAATATCTGATACTGCATTTTCCAAGCATTAGACTCTACCGCCTAGTGCAAGCTTGTCTTTTTCCTTTTCATGTTTTACTACTATACCATTCATACTCTACTATAGCATTCATAACGTTGAACTGTTTGACCTGCCCTGCCCCACGTTTCATGGCTAAAAGTTATAGATTTGACATTGAGATATTTTACCTGCCTTGGCGCAAGTTTCATGGCTATAAATAAAAAATATCATTGCTATGATTGATATTGGATGAGGGTTTGCATTGTGTTTATTTGCCATTGTTTATATTTCATTTTAGTATTGTTGGAATGTAGTTACTTTCCAATCGACATGTTGTCACAATCATTGGCTGGGTTACAAATCTGAGTTGCAAAGGTAAGCTAGCCTTTTCTTTATCAACTTATCGCAGTGGATATAGTTACATGTTCACATTCACCCCTTTTAACAGATTGTAGATACACACATGATAACTGTTTTTTAGTTACATGGTCAAATGAAAGGAGAAAATAACTGCTAAGATGTTTAAGAATTGGCATGTGTTTTGTTCTATATTATTTCAGGGTGCTTTATTCTTGTATTTCAGGGGATTGTTGACAGGATTTGGAGTGGGAGTCATAATATCATTCACTGTTTGGTGTTGAGGCTACAACCAAGAAATCAAAGTCTCAGAAATTCAAAATATCTGTTGGTGCTGTGTGAGTCCGTAGCTCAAAGTGGTTTTTGAGTTTGTACTAACATATGCTTCTGTCATGCGAAATGTCAGTACTAGTAATATTTCTACTCTTCCCGTAATTCTTGACCACTCTCGGCAATCACTCTCGTGCATTTCCAAACGAAAAAAAAATAAAATAATAATAATAATAATAATTAAATAAATAAATAAAATATTAATAAATAAATAGAAATAAAATAAAATAAAGATATAATTAAAAATAAAATAAAATAGATAGAAAAAAAAACTTTATTGCAAAAATAAGAATACAATAAATAAATAAATAAATCAATAGAAACAAAATAGAACAAACATTAATAAATAAATATACAAAATGAAATAAAAAAAAAAATTACATAAATTACAACTTAATCATATTAATTTAAAAATTAGTATTTTTATTAAAATAAATATAAATATTTCAAATTCGAATTAAGTATTTCAAAAATATGTTTTCAGATATGGTCTTATCACTTCTACCGTTCTTGTTATGGTTTCAACTCCTTCTTATATCATTTCCAAAGCTTCAACTCTTGCTCACAACATCTCCAGAAATGTTTTCCACACCGCTCAAACCATGTAGCTCAACCCACCAACAGCTGACAAATGCACAGATATCTCATTAATAGTTAACTCCTTCACCAGCGCCTCTTCAAAACTAACATATAATCTGATTCAACTCCCATCTCACACAGTTTCATACTTGTGGCACAAACTGCCCCCGCAAAAAAACTTCTCACCTGCCGGTGAAACCGAAGATACACCATTCCTCTCCTTTCGGCGTTCCTTTGCGCCACAGGTGCAATTGCTAGTTTACTCTTTTAGAAGAATATATATATATATATACTTCTCAAAGAGTAAATAACAAACCATCATAAAAGCCAATATTTGGAAAAATTCTTATTTGAAGACGAAATGAAAAGAATCATAAAAACGAAAGGAAATGAAATAAATTTTATTTTAATAAATCAATTTTAGTCAATTTTATTAAATAATGAATATTATAGAGAATCAAAGAAATAAAGATATATAAGTTAACAAGAAAAAATAAATGTATTAAAATATAATTTATTATTAATACTGACAAATAGATAAAAGAAACAATAAAAGAAAAACGATCTAAAAGAAAAAGAAACGATGGAGAAAGGAGGGAGAAATTTGAAGGACGACACCTAGGAATAAAGAAAGGGGATCCAACAACTGCTAATCCTCTATCTATCATTCTTATTCAGTGACGTTTTTTTTCAATTTTGAGGACCTCCCTGAACTTATGGTGATGGAAATTATTAATGTTAGCAATGACCTATGAATCCTCTATACAGACGCTCTGCTTTCTCTTCTCTACATGTTTCCCTTAAGCTGAGGAGCGGGTCCTACAATGTTTTATGCAATCTATAAATAGAACTTGCACATACATCTATAAATAGACCTCATCTATAAATAGAATTTTCTCATGCATCTATAAATAGACATCCACCTAAAAATAGCCTAAGGCTCCATCCTAGTGTAGGTACATAATTTTCACTTGGATCTTCTCGTTGAATCTCAACAACCACTGTGTGAGTCTCACTGTGGCTTCTCTCCCTATCTGCAAATTCGCTCACCGGATTTGGAATGCCTCATTTGGCTTCACTTTATCTACCTCTCTCTCACTGCTTTGACCTCAATGAATCACTTCCGATAACAAACAACTGCTACTCTGAAATCGATTTCTCAGTAAAATCGAATTGCTCAAGTGTATATTCTCCAAGTCCCATCTACTTCTTTTATAATCTTTCATGGAGACTTCAACGGCCAAGATTAGATCTTAATCAATGGCTAGGATTAACTAGAAATCGATCCATGTGAGTCTCTAGAAAATTCACACCATGACTTAATTAATTATGATTAATTATTCATATTCCCTAATTTTAGTCTTAGGAAATATATAAAAACTGACTAATAATCTAATTAAGTTGTCTCTAGGAGGAAATTCTATAAACTATTTCTGGGTTTTGGATATCTCATGTATTCTGGCCTCTTCACAAAATTTCAAGGCTAGAACACATCTGATGTTACAAAAAGTAACAGATACACATCATTGTAATAATTTTGCAATGAAATTTTATTCCCAAATTATTAGAATTAAGAGAATACTCTTCTTCCATAATGTCAATATATATTGGTTGTTATCTAAAAGTGCCAATTTCTAAAAGGATTGATGTCTAGTATCATTCTAGTGGTCGAGAGAACCACCCATTCCTAGGAGATCTTCATTATTGAGTAGAGGCAATGAGATTGACAAATAAATCACCAAGACTTTAGAGCCATATGAATTTTCCCTTTTCTCACTTAGATTTCGATGTTTCTCATTATCTAGGTTTTCAAATAGCTTGATGTTCAACAAAGAGTCAAATTCCACAACCTACTTGATAATTTTGTTATTAAATTGAGACAAGCCTAAAGCATTTATCATCATGATTGTAGATATGACCTTTAATGGTTGCAAACCATTAAATAAATCCACTATTTAATAAAACCATAATTTATAAAATTAATAATATACAAGATTGAGTATATAAACTTAATTGCATAAAAACCTTAACATGAAGAATATATTTTGGATCGCACTTTTTAAAATTCATATGAACTGGAAATATATTAACAAAAGTGACTAGAAATGTTGTACAATCCATAAAAATAAAAGAAAGGAAAATGGAAAACATAATCCCAGATATTTGAATAAAAATAAAAATAATATATATTATACAAATAATATATGTAATTAAAATAAACTTAAAAGAAAGTCTAAACAGCTTGTATACAAATTTTTTGAGAAGAAACAATTTTTTTCACTAGAATCTGAGAAAACAATTTCAAGAAAGAATGTGATTTTGTTGTTGTTTAAAATGCATTTTTGAATGCATAAATAGATTTAGAACCCTGAAAAATCCATTGGGACACTCAAATTTTACAGATTAAACAACTTAAATTCAAGTTTAAAAAAAATCTTTGGCTAAATTTAATTAAAATTAACCAAAAAAAAATATCATGTTTCATATATAAATTAGACTACACCTTTTTTTTACTAATTTATTAATTAATTTGCTATATAACACTATAGTCAATATACTATAACTTCTATTCATTGTTTTAAAAAATCTTAGACTAAATTTAATAAAATTAATCAAAAAGACTTTGTTTCATCTATAAATTAAACTATATTTTTTTACTAATTTATTAATTAATTTGCTATGTAACACTAGCTATATACTATAACTTCTATTCATTACCATCACACTTATTCTTTGCATTATTAAAGATCTCAAAATAACATAAGAGCTTTTCAGATTTTACAACTGTTCTATTTTTAAATATTTCTTTAACTATTCATATAAAACAAATCCCAATAATTGATAAATGTGCTCTTACAACCGATTTTTGTTTTGATAAAAAAACCTTTTCCAAAATATGCTTTTACCTTCTATAGTATAATATTTTGTCTTTTACTCCACTTTTCTTCAACTTCAAGAAATATAAGGAAACTTTTCTTCATAAAGCCATAACTTTAAAAAAGAAAAAGATGAACTTTAAAAAAGAAAAAGATGAGAAGTACCAGCTCGAGTGGACTAATAGAAAATAGTGTTACTAATCACTTTTATGAAAAGAATGAGAAGTACAACTTCCAGGACTAATAAAAAATAATAGTGATGTTATTATATTCACTTTTTTGGGGCATATGCTACAAAGGTTTGAATGATTTGCGGGTAACATATACTTCCAATCACAACTACTTTTCAAAAACTCAATGCGTTATTTTATTGAAAGTAATTTTGATAATGACTTCAAAAATATTGTCTTTTGTGTGTACTGGTTTTAACTATAACCAAAAACTGATTGTAAAAAATTATAATAATAATTATTTTATTCAAAAATTATAATAATGTAAGCAATTAGGTTCATGGCGTGAAATTTAAAAGCAGTTAATAAAAGGAAGCCTTCTCTTTAGCTAATCACTCATACATTATTTATCATAACCAAATTTTATAATTACATAATTATAATAATAATTATAATGAATATAATTACATACAACTCTTAAGATTATAATAATAAAAGCTGAACCAATAATTTTATATATAATAATTATTTCCGCTTTTTAAAAAAACTAAAATTATTTTACTCTAACAACTAAATACAAACATTTATAAAAATTATTAAGTATAATAATAACAAAATTATAGTAATTAATAATATAAAAAATTATATTATCATAAACTTATATATAACTTAAATTTTATTACTTTTGCGGCTTATAAAAATATAAATCATATCTTTAAATTGATTGCCTACCCATTAAAAATATAATTCTCATTGGTTTAATTCTCATTGGTTTATTATTATTTATTATTATTTTTGTTAGTGTATTTTTACTTTTTATTTTGATATTTAATTTATTTTTCATTTTATTTTACTATTTTAAAAGTTTTTCTAATTTTATGAATTATAATTAATAATATTTTATTATATAGTTAAAATAGGTAAGATTTGTAACTATTAATATTTTTTAATGTCCAATTTTATTATTTTATTATTATTAGTTGGTTTCTACTTAGTTCTAAATTGATGTGATTTTCCTGAAATTTTTTATTGAAGATAATTTTTTTTTTTACAATTTATTTATAGTTGGTTAATAGATTTGTAACTCAAAAGTTTACATAGAAACATAGTGGCATGGGGAGAGAAATAGAAACATAGTGGCATGGGGAGAGAAATGATGGAAAGTCAATAATAATATTTTTATAAATATGTTTGTTTCCTCTTAGTTAATTGGTTGTTTAGAGATGCATAAAGTATAAAATATTTGAATATTTGTTTTTTAAGTTAAATTTTATTGCTTCACATAAACTAAAAGTCATTACATAGTTTAGTTATTCAATTTTATCAGATGTTATGGCAGATGGTCTTTACATGCATACTAGTGGGAAACCAAAATTTTTTTACCATTTTTCGATAAAGTAGTAAGACCAAAATTGAAAAAAGAATACAACATTTGCAACATCACCAGAGAGTCTATTAGAGTACCATGCGATAAAAAACTAACAACAAACATCTAGCAACTAGGAAACCGAGGAGTTCATTAGTGCTATATCTTGTGCACTTGAGCCTAGAGGGACTGATGAGGTAGAATTGCAAGGTATGTGGCATTCAATCTAAGCCAAAATAGTGTCCATCCTTTCCATATGGAATATCATATTACATTGAACCTTTTCATGTCCATGAAGTGAGCAAAGGCACTGTAAATGGTATGCATGTCTTTCTATCAAGTTTTTTTCCAATAAAGTTTTCATCTTCTAGTAAAGGAACAAGGCCTATAGGTATTGCTTTGTCCGGTCCAAAATCAATTGTCCAAACTCCTCTAATAGCTCTGAATCATACATAGGGTGCCAGTCTTTAAAAAGCAAGTTTTCAAGGTTATGAAATTAATTTCAAATGTCATTAGGGATGGCCGAGTTGAAAGCTTCAACAACCTCTTGGGCTTGCTAGTTATTATGATTTTCACTCTATTAGCCTCGAGCCCCGCCCCCCTCCTCTACAACTTCTCATTTGTTGATTATGCATGGTGGCAAGTTGTCACAGTTGTAATTAAACAATAGTTGCACACAGTATACCAATGACAAAGCACTATACCCGTAACCACAATAAACCTATAAATACTAAAGGGGTGAGTCATGTCTCCCAAAAAAATCCACAAATAAAACTAAAACTCACAACAGTTAGACTTGAAAACACCTAGTAACTAGATAAGACCAGGGTGCATAAGGACGACCACAACCAAGCTTTCGTCACTGGATTCGTAATAAATTTTTCACAACTTGGACCATAAATAAGACTAAAGCCTGCAACAAGACTACATAAAACTAGATCCCACATCAATTAAATAGAAATACACCCTGAGACCAAGTGAAATAGGTAGAAACCCTCCTTGAAGCCACGATAACGGCACTAAAAAACCATTGATATCATAATACACACTAAAGATCCAAACTATGATCCAACTAATGCTAGCATCACCGAGGATAATAAGTCATCGCACAAGCCATACCTTTAACCAAAACACACATAGTAAACCAAGAGGCCTATCAGAGTTCAAAATTAACCAGTGAGAGGCGTGCGCTAGTACTATCTGCATGCAAGGTGTGATGGTCCTCCAACGAAATGAAGGTGATTTAGGCAACAAAAATCCTTTGCCTCTATATCTCGACTGGCTCTCCATAATTCCTCTCCATGTTAATGAATCTAGAATACTCAGTGGGTTGACAAGCTTGCAAACATTCCTTCATTTCCAAATACAAACCAACTCTCATCTTTTTGCTCTGATATTCTAGGGAATCAACACTAGTTTTCTAGAAATTACAAGGAGCTAGGGATTTCCTAGGCAGAAACTTTGTTGATGTCTCCTCACCCTTCCTCATTTAAACTTGTCTCACCTCGCATTTTTCCAAATCTCGATGTGTTGCATGCGATTACATGCATGACGGTGGCCACACCACCTCAATATTTAATGTCATGCATTAAGTCTTGAGCAAGGGTGGTGGGAACTATCATCCCTACTGTCACCATCCTTAATCCTCACCCCATGAGTGATTGATTTTTGTTAATTTATTTAAAAGCAACTTTTTATTTTATTTTATAAAGTAAATTTTTTATTTATTAAATTAAATATATATTTTTAATAATAAAATTTATTATTTTATTAAAAAATTAGGATATAGTATAGAAGCACAAATGGTTTAGCATATTAGTTAATAGTTACAAATATAAATATATATTTGGTAACAAAGTCTATTAAATTACAAAGGGCATTGTTGTGCATGCTAAACCTAGGAAAAAATGCCATATGGACCTATTCAAAAAGGAAAACCAAGCCAATAGTTCAAACAATAAAATAATAAGCATTCAAGAGGGGTTTGCCTTAAATTAAACCAAGCCTATAGTATTTGTAAGTGTGTAAACCAAAATGATAGATACAAATATTTTGAAAATAAAAACACCATGAAAGCTCATAAGTTAGAGAGGAGTGCTACAATATTTCATAAGTTAAAGAGGATTGAAGGACAATTGGAATGATACTTTACTAGCCAAGAGACCAAATTAATTAGGAGAAAATTATGCTTTTCTGCCAACAGAAGGCAATCATAGAGTTCCTTCCAAACATTTTCCTCAAAAGAAAAAACATTGACCACAAATCCTTTGTGTGCCAGTATAGTTCCACTCCATGGTTTTTTCCCTGGTATGTCTTGAACTTGGATCCATGATGAAGTGAATGGTCATGTAATCAACCTCCTTCTCCTCATTAAATATATTAAAATTCTAAACCCATCCTTAATTGCATTCACACTTCTACAAAGGCCGAAGAGAGTAGTCTTAAGTTAGACCAAAGTCGTAGTAGTTTTGTCCACCTCGAACTTGGTTTTTCCTTTGTGTGTAGACCGAGTGGTCGTTGTGCCAAAAAGATAATAGAATAAGGCAAAATTCTAAGATTGAAGACTATATAAGAAATTCAGACAAGCAAGCCACAAATTAGGGAGAAAAATATGGAACGTTACTTGAGAGGCCTCGCTTGACCTGAGATTTTTCCATTATGAAATGGTAAGGTCATGTAGAGGGGTTGTGACTGTAGGTTGATCTGCACACGTGTATACAAAGGAAACCAATTTGAAACATTAATCCTGCTACTGTAGTTTCCCTCATTTACCTTGGTGCACCGTGAATGTGTCATAACTCTTTCCTTTACACTCTAAAAAAAATCCATGGTCCTCTCATCCAAGGAAATAATATGGTGTTAGTGCCATGCATGGGGCACCTTCCAATGGTTCAACATCATAACACCTGACAACTCATGAAGAGGAGTATGTACCACCCCTTTCATCTTCACAATGGCCCCATCAGGGATGGAATTTAACTGGAAAATTTCCCGTCATAGGGTGATTTTCTCATCAAATACAGGTAATTTGTTTTTTAGACCATCAAAATTTTGGTTAAAATGATCAAAACAGACATTACAATGTCATAAATCGTCAAATTTAACGGGTGTTTCAGATTTGAAATTCCTACCATGGACCCCATACCACTCTACATAGGGAATTAAATAATCAAATTAATTCATCTATATGAATTAATAATTTCCAAATGGATCATTTTATTTTATAGTCATTATGTATATAATGTTATAAAATATCTTTCTGTGATAGAAATGGCACTATGGAATACTCAAAGTAAGAATAAGAGAGTTGAAATTCCTAACAATTACAAATTAGCTAAGATTTACACTGTAAATGAAGCCAACAGTATCTCCTCGCAACTCATTTAAACGCTCCCATTAAAAACCTCAATAATGTATGCCTGTTTTTTAAACCCATTCCCGTCTCAAATAAGGTATATCCCCTTATAAAATAAGGTATGTCCCCCTTGTAACCTCCACATTATTTCTATTTAAGGGTAACCCATAGTTTCTTCTTTGAGCATTGCTTTCTTGTTGGGTTGAGTAATTGCATGGTTATAAGTTGCTAGAAGAATAGAAAATTATAATGACAGATCTATATATCAACATTTTATCAAAAATTATGTTTTCTAATCAAAGATCCCTTATATAAATGGGTATATAGCCAAACTATTCTTTGTACATGTGCTTTCTACATTTTTCATTTAATTATAAATAATGCATATTATTAAATTATAGAAAATATATGAAAATAAATTATTATCATAAGTAAATTAATTCAACAAATAGAAATACTTCAAAAAATTGAAGTTTTTTTGTTTGATTTTTTTGGGATTTTTTTACCAATAAAAGTAAATATTTATATTATAAATATATGTTTTGGCGCACAATCATACAAAAAATTACAAAACTGTTTTGTTTAAGATTACTATCATCCTTTTTTTTGCATGAATTCTAAAAGGAATAATGTCTAATTTACAATTGTTTTCGCGAGGTATATATATCCAAAAAGAACCTAAAAATATACCACACTTAACTTGCATATACTGATAGTCATTGAATTTTAGATCCACTATCACTCAAAAATTCTTCATTTTTCTGAATGGGAATAGATGCATTTAGATATGGAATTTCGAGTATATTGTGCTTGTTATAATTACCATAAGAAAGAGAGAGTTTCTAGTTTCAACCCAAGCTGAGTTGAATATTCTCTAGTTGTTGATGTATACCTGAAATTTCATCAACAATACTTTGGAGTTGGGAACTGTGATTAACTAGATTCTACATTGTGTAATTCAAATTGGAAACATTTGATTGTGGTGAATTTGAATTTGGAGAAATTTAGTTTGTATTTACTTAATCTCCTCTTCCTAATATCTTTATGCAACACTCCCAATCCCTTTTTGATTTGTGATTTATATTCTAATCCTCTAACCTTTGTGTTGCCTCCTTCTTGTCCCCAGTTTCTCCTTGACATGAAAACCTCCCACAATTCTGCTATCTTATTGAGTCACCCAATGGTCTACATTATTTACTTTCCCAACCTTAGCTGCCACCCATATTAACAAGAGAAATGAGAAGATTCGAAGGTATAAATTTCCTTAAATCATTCACCTACCTTTAGAAAACACCTCAAGACCCATTATTTCATCTATGTGGAAGGCTTCTTCAGATATTTCACAAAAGATTACTATAAATGCATACTTACTTTGTGCATCCTTAACATAACTCTCTATGATCCAAATTATTATTAATTCATAATGAACCACCACCAACAGACCTCAACTTGTAGCTAAGATCGACTTTTCCCATGAATTCTAGAGCCAATTCATCTTACATGAAGATATTATCATACTTCCCAATCCATCACACATCCACCATTGAAGAGGGTGTGGAGAATGATCTAAATGACACCCAAAAAATAATGGGGTAGGCTTATTCTAGCACAACCTTCCCTCACTATGATTTCAACCATCGTCATAATTACCTTTACCTTCTCATGACTCCACTCCCATGTCAAGTAATGAATCTTCCACAAAGTATAAATTATCTCCCTCAATACACTTGCATGCCTAGAATTTTCATACAAGGACACATGTCACTCCAAGGACGCAAAGTTTATGTCATCCATCATATGCATTATTGAATTGGATAGAAATTAGTTTGCTCATTTATGAGCAAGGTTCTAGCCTCCTTCTTAGATCCTCTAATTTCCATTACATCAACAAGCTAATTATTTTTCCTTAGTATGTGAAACATAGAGAATTTTAGTTAGGTGAAGAAGAAACTTGACTCTTTGAAGAATGGAGTTTAACGCCAAATCCACTCAAGTATAGTTTATGAGAAGGTGGAGGATACTATTTTTGGAATCCCCCCCAATAATTTATTTTTGGATATTTAGAGCCCTTGCTTGTATTATACCTTGTAGGAGATTGTAAATTTTCATTTGATTATTTGTGACCATGCCTAAAATCCAAGCATAGAAGGTTGCCACTTATCCTTTGGGGTGTATGATCATTCCACTTTATTATTTTTGGTCATGCCTAAACTCCAAACATAGGATATTATCACTTTTCTTTTGGGGCATATGGTCACCTCCACCTCCCTACACCTTCCACCCCATCACTTAACGAAATTAACAATTTTATTTAATCAAGAGAAAATGACCCTATGCTTGGCCCCAAAGTCTATGAAATCCCTTGTTCTTGTGGAATTTCCTACATAGGACAAACTGATATATCCTTCAAAGCTAGGCTTAAAGAGCATATGGTTGACACCTACCATAACTACATTGTTATTTGTCATCGTTGAACATTCTCACAATACCAATCATCTTATTTCTTTTGATAAAACCAAAAGCTTGGCTTCCACCCTCTTCCATTCCAACTGTGTCATTAGGGAAGCCCTAGAAATTGAAAAGCACCCTAAGAACTTTAATCGGAATGATGGGTACTAATTAATTCATTCTTGGAAACCCATTATCCATTTATTTTCCTCTAAAACCAATTCTCCTTATGCCAATCCTAACCCTTCTTAAACACCCCCACTCTCTCCCTCTCCCTCTCCCTCTCCCTCTTCTCTTCCCTTTCTTCCTCCAAATCTCCCCTTTCCTCTTAATTTCCCTCTCCATCTATTTGATTCCTAAATTCCAAGTTCATATACGCCTTTACCCTTTAGATTATTATAATTTAATTATTATTTAAAGATCCATCTATTTCAAATTTCATTGTAATATTATTAATTATTTTTATCCTTCTTTTTTTATACTCATTAATCCTTTTCTAATCCAATACTCTAATTAATTATTATTTAAATGTCCATCTATTTCAAATTTCATTGTAATCCTATTCATTATTTGTATCATTTTTTTTTTTATACTCCTTATTAATCCTTTTATAATCCAATACTCTAATATATTTTATAAGTAGCATATAATAAGTTTTCAAATATTTTTTGATTTATTTTTGACCAAATCAAATAAAATTTAATTTTCTTGTTGTAAATATATTCATTTATTACTTTAAACCAAACCAATTTTTTTTAATCTTATCCTTACTACTTAATTATTTGTTATTTTGATTAATTCTTTTTAATAATATTTTTTTTAATATTTTCTTATCCTTTCCATATTAAATCTAATCTTATTTATAATTAATAATTTTTCAATTTTATATAAAATTGATATTAATTTAAGAGGGTGTTGTAGCCGCTAAAACACCACCCAAAATTTTGGGTATATCTAAAATTTCGAGTCCCCTTGCTTGCTTAGTCGTTAGGGTTTTGAACCGGCCCGTAGTCATTGAACCTTCTCACCATCATGACCATTTGTGTTTGCCGCATTCACGCCGTGTGTGTGGGGGGTATCATCATTGCATGTACTTGAATGGAAGTTTTTTTGTGTTAAGTGCTTGACATACTTTCACTAGAAACCCTTCCCTATGGATTTTTAGGCGTTCTATTTGGGCTCTTCATCGAGCCATTGGTCACTTGTTAATTATTTTAAATTGGGAGACATCATCCTCTAATGGTAGCCATATGAAATTAATAAACTCATTGAAATTGCAAAGCCTTCAGCTGGTTTCTCATTTTAAGCATTGTATGTCCAAGTGATATGCTTCAAAATACCTTGCTGAAGTTATTTTTATAAATCTTTATATGTACTTCAAGTAGGAGGATGGTTTTTTTTTCTCGAACTGCTTATGAACTCGTTCAATAAAATCATGGCTCATGTTATCGTTTTGTCTGTCGCAGATCTTTCTTAGCTACGTATTAAGGGAGCATAAATCACGGTGAAGTCATTTGTTACAATGGAAGTGGCTACCTAAAACCAAGCTATCAGAAGTAGCTCCCAAATAATGATATAAGGCATCAAATCCAAGATCCACGAGAATGAAAAATCCAACTAAGGTGAGCTAGATAGCGCGAGTTACCACCTCTCATGTCGCATCACACAAAACGCATGTTGCCCAAGCACATCGTCGAGGTAGAAGCTTTCAGTTTGCACAAAGAGCCAAGGTTTTCCCCAACAAGCAGGGGGAAATTTTCAAGGCAAGTGGATTCTCACGAATCCCCAAGAAACTCACTTTAAGTTCAAAGGCACCTAGCCACGTTCACGAGACAGAGATGCAGGAAAAGGAATCTTGCCGCGAAGCCCAGAGATCACCAAAGGAAGAACACAAGTCACATAATGCCCAAGGTCGCAGGTCACAGATATGACTCAAGGTCGCAAGTCGCCAAATCCAGTGAGGTCGCAGGTCGCAAAATCCAGGGAGGTCGCAGGTCGCACCATGGGCCAAAGTCGCAGGTCGCCAGGTCGCAAATCTCACTGAATTTTCAAAATCATGACCTAGCGACCTTGCGACGCTGCGACCCTCCCAGGTCACAAGGTCGCACATCTCACAAGCACGGGATATTTGCAACCCTGCGACCTCATTTATTGCTTGCACGCGTGACCCTTTTATAAATAGAAGGCTCGCTAGGTCGCATTTCACCCACACGACGGAGAGCAAAAAACGCTTTTGACGGGCCAACTGGAGCGCGATTTTCTCGGGTGATTTCAAAGCAGAGTTATTCCCCAAGGAGCAACAAGTTGATGTTCTCGACCTCGCAATCATGCACACACTCTCATGATCATATTGCAAGGCACAAATCCATAGAAGGGGTCGCAGGTCGCACTATCCAACCAAGTCGCAGGTCGCACTTTCCAACCAGGTCGCAAGTCGCACTGTCCAACCAGGTCGCAGGTTGCATCTTCCATTCAAATCACAGGGCATCCCAATGGTCAGGAAGGCGAAAAGTCGGGAAGCCCAAAGGACAAGTTTTATTCTATAAAAACTTCCTTCGAGAAAATTTTAAGGACCTTTTGTTTGGGACTCAAAGAGATATAGAGCATTATATAGAAGGACTACACATTTTTTAGTATGAATACAAGCATGTGTTAACTCCATTTTTGGATTTGATGTTGGTCGATGTGTGAACACTATGAGTATTTTGTTTTCAATTTCTAACATCTTTTTATTAATGAAACTGTGTCTCCAATTACATCATTTATGCATTATAGTTTTCTAAACATGTGTTAATGGTGCTAATTTTATTTCTCTTTCTCAATGAATGTTAATAACTTTGTTTACTGACATTTGTATTATTACCAAAACAATTTAAGGAAGTGAAGGGTATTCTACCATAAAGAATTGTTTCTTCTATGGTTAGAACAACGTACCAGCATGACCCTAATGATATGCTGTTGACAGGATTTCCTTTGGCCCCATGCTTTATAATTCAACTTGCTATGCATAGTGGAATATGTTCATTTAATTCATCAATCATGTGTCTTGTATCATTTGAATAAGCGTGTGTCTGCAGGTTTATAGAGTCCTACTGAGACTCAAGGAAAAGAGAATTAAGCAGTAGCTAGACCCACACCCCGGACGGGATCCCTATTCCAAACGGTTTGGAGTCTAGTTGGGACTTTTTATCGAGGAGATCCCCTGCTGTTGGCCGGATAGATTTTCCCGTCAACAGAATTGGCGCTAGAAGGAGGGCCTGATGACAAGCTGAGCCCTTAGAGCCTGTAGTTAATCTCATATATGTAATGGCTCATCCCCAAATCATTCTCCTGAGATGTTTGTCAGATTTATATGAGCCTCGATGCTCAATCCTCGATGAACTTATGTATCACTTGTCCCAGTTAAAATTCAATGGTGAAAACGAAGTTTCCATAACCAAACACCTTTTAGATTTTTGTGACTTTTCTGAGTGCTACGAAATTTACAATGAAGGGTTGAATTATGTGCTTTTCTCCCTCACTCTCGAAGGTCATGTTAAGCAATGGTGCCGCAGATTGCCAGAAGCTTCTATCCATTCGTACGAGCAGCTCGCCGATGAATTACAACAAGCTTTTCACATGTATGATTTTCAGAATGTGTTAATAAAGTTAAATGACATCACAATGGAGCCTCAGGAACCTCTAGATGAATTATCTATCAGATTTGTTCATTATTGTTTTGAGTTCCCTAAAAAGGATGTTGATTGAAAATTTTTAAGTGAACAGTTCAGGCATGTGATTTTTGTTTCCCTTGAAAAATTTCAATCAACAACCAAGCCTGATCCTAGTGTTTGCTATGATGACCCACAAGTTACTAGTTGTTCAGACTTTGCCCCTGATGTTTCCTTGTGCATCTCCCCGAGTCCACACCACATTCAGGCCTCCAAGGAGAGTATTACTATTTGTGACATTCCTATTCCTCCTCCTGAATTGTTGTATAGTGGAGTTGTGACCTCAAAAGTTCTGAGTAATGATAGACGCGTGCAAGAAAATAAAAACTGTTTCACAACCTCTGAATATTTCACGCACCCTATCAAATGAGAGCTTTAAAACCATAGTGGCCCATCATCTCTCCCGGTTAATGAAACCTATCTCGAGTCCACTGAATGTTTCCCTGGACATAGTCCTAAATCTCATTCGCATACTAATAATAAACTGACTCTTGCCCCAAATGAAGTTGATTTCCTCACAAGGCCTACAAGATCATTGTTCTCTTTGGATGATGTTGATCATGTCAGCCCCCTATTGAATTTTGACAAGCAATCCCCTTTAAAAACCCTTTCAGACTCCCTCTTTTGGCCTAAAGAATCCTTTTTCTGCTTATCGTTACCTTCCTATATCCCCACATTACATTATAAAAGGCCTAAAGTCCACATTTGAAAAATATATAAGGCCTAGCCCCTTCGGCCATAGCCCTTTTAATCTTTTCCTCCACGTAGCGCAGGCGCTAGACCAGGCGCCAACCTGAAAGGCGCTTATCAAATGAATATCGGGCGCGTTCATAACTGTCGATCTATACTGATTGGACGGCGTTCGTTCATCCTTGCCGCACCCCTAGCCTACCTATCTAACATCTGATCAAACTGTAAAATCAATGGCTCAGAGTCTATCTGTCCCGATGGTCCCCACCCCGTGTCCACTGTTCAAAACTGTCCGGTATCTATCGCACTGCCTTTCGTAGGAGGGCGGTATTTCTCAATTTGGAGCGATTCCATACATCGCGCGACACGTGGCTCCGTCACTATTCCAAAACCACTACCTCATTGCGCGTTATCGTTCGACTGAGGATACGGAGCGATATGCATTATAGCCGTCCGATCTGGGGGTCTCCATACAACGGTCATCGCACTATAGAGATGCACGAGTGTTAATCCAATTGTACAGTGCCCTTGGCCCACTCTCCATTGCCTCTGATGCATTCACAGCCGTCAATCTCCTCCTGAGATCGGACGGTCCAGATTTTATCGCCCCTGCCTTAACCCGGTCCTCCTCCACATCATCGTCCCACGTGTTTATCGCATTTTTCCTTCGCCATTTATATATTCCATTCATATGTCATATTTTAATGTTTTATGTTATAACTGGCTGTCCATCCACCATTGTTCCACTGCATTTTTTCATCGCCACCTCGCATACTTCCGCCATTTCATCATGCCGTGTTGCTACAGAGTCATCCCCACTGCATCGCCATCCCCATGCATTTGTTTTCTTGACGAGTTTGTGGGTTTTGCAGGTTTACAGCGGTAGAAAACTATCATGATTCACAGTCTCTATTACTGTGATAGAGAGCATGTCAAAGGACCATTTTTCAGAGCTGAATTATGAAGAAAGGCCTAGGAAGGTATGTCGACAAGACTTCCATTAAAGTAACAGAGTTAAAATCTATCAAACCCTCCGGAGTCATTCAAAGCACAGATTTTGCAATCGGAGACATTAATGTTGCGGCAAAGAGTATCAGTGGGAGATCAGAGGAATTCAACATTCAACATTAAAGATTTTAAACCTTAATCCAGGTTTTAGAAGGTAGAGGGTACAATGCACAAGAAAAAATACCCTCCAGGTTTCATTTCAGCAGAATTTTCTTTCAGAAAGGACAGACCGCCCATGAGGTTTTTATTCCTCTACCGTGTTCCTGAAGAGAATTTCACCCAGTGCATTTATTTTAGAAAGCTGGCCACAGAGTACATGCAACATTACAGATTTATCAAGCAGTATGGGCATGCACGTTTCAGCCATCCTGCCTTTATGAAGCAAATTAAATATTCATCACCTACTCCCTTTTCGAGCTTTCTTTTTCTTCTATAAAGCTCTTAAAGAACAGATGATTTAGGGTTCCAGATTTTATCAGAAAATTATGCAGTGAAAGGCTTTTTGTATACATTTTGTAGAACTCTTGTATGAAGGCTCAGAGCCCATAGGGTCTTAGTGAGGAGGAGTTCCATCTGTTAAAGAGGATTTTGGTCTTTGGTATTTCACAGTCTGTAACTTTCTCTTATGTGTTATTTAAATAGATCATTTCATTTCATCCATATTTCCTATATCATGTTTTGGAATGCGACTGGCTCACTGATTTTTGGTATGGATTTATCCTAGTTGATACCCATGCTCGTATTAGTCAAGCGCTTTAAATATGGCTCATGCATGATATTCTGTTCCACTATTCATCTAAACCGTGTTTCTGCTATATTGGTTTCTTTGGGAGGGTGTTTTTAAAATGCTATCGTCATGTATGGATTCTTAGATTGGTAAGCCCATGCATGGTGGTATTGTGTATCTGGATATCAACTCAATGACAACTAATATTCTCTCAATATTTCTTTCACTACATGCACCTTCTGATAATTTATTTCTGTGAGGTATTTCTGAATTGGCCCTCTTTGCAGTAAGCTGTCTCTCAATTGTCTGTTGCTTTTGTATTGGAGTTTTTCATGTTGCCTCTGCAATATCCCTTTCTCTGTGTCAGTTTCTGAAGGTCTTGGTCCCATTCAGATTAAAATTCCTTGTTTTACAAGAGATAGCATGAGAGCTTTTTATTGATAACTTCTTCTGTTATACCATATGCTCCTTGCTATATAAGATGTCCTAGGCAATGGTCTATCACAACTCTAGGCTGTCTCTAGGAGTGACAACATCTTTTTGGCGCCGTTGCCGGGGACGAAGTTGAAAACATTTAAATCCCTGGGCCTCGACAAAACCTAATCCACTCTTCAAGTAGGTGAGCATGGAGAGTTCAGAGTTGTAGATCCCTCACCTTGGCGACTCCACAGTTCCTAAATGATTAAGAGACTCCACTGATGATCAGTAGGCCGCTGATTATCTTGGTTTTACGAGACTCCACTAGGAGACCATGTCACAATACAACATCAACTGTGCTGAAGACCAAGCCACTTCACCAATGGAAAACTATGAGCAGTTTGAAAAATGCATCCAAGTTTCATAGTAGAGTGTTGAGATGAAATGTCACGTGGCTTGGAAAAACTGGAAGTAGAGGACCTTCCACGGATTACTCTTCTCAGCTCAAGTTTCCATCCCGTGCTTAAGAAAATCTTTCTAAGATTGATGATTGAAAGATATGAAGCTGAGATCAAACTCTTGAAATCACAAGAACAAACTCAAGACCTAGATAATGAGCAAGACATGTATGATGCTTTAAAACCTATGGAAGATGAGGAGGAAAGCGATCATGAACTGCCTGATTGCTTACCTATGTCTTGTGTTACGCTGATAAGAGAGTATCAGGACCTAATAGCTAAGGAAAATAGGGAATGTGGCTTGGAGGAAACAAGAGACCACATAGGAGATGCAGAATCTGATGTGGAGGAAGAAACCACTCATGAGCCTTGTAGTCTAACCGAGTATCATCAGGTTCATGAGGACTGGTCTGAATCAGAGAGAGATCAAGAAACATTAGAAGATCCTCAAGTTTTCCCTGCAAGCATAACTGAGGATACTCTAGAAGAGGTTCAAGAAGACATCCTGCCTCCAAATCAGCTGGTACAAGAAACAGAGAGTTGTTGCTCTTCTGCACAAAGGAACACAAAACAATCTTCTCCTTTGACAAAAGAAGAAATCGATCAGATATTAAATCAGCAGCCCACCTCAGAACTCTTCTATGGAACACACACTCTTTCCCATTCATCTTATGAGTTTGATTGTACAGATCCAGAAAGCTCCTCTACGGATCAAGGTGAAGAAGAACCTGCTGATAATCCAGTATGCTTTGTTGGCAGTATTACTTATATTCATGTTTTTCCTATTTCTGATTTATCTGATGATGATGTTTCCCAAATAGAAGATAATCTTGCAGTGTCATTATTAGTAGATCTATGGGAGGAAAATCATTTCCCTTTACTTCCAGAGAGTAATAAGCCAATGCAGGCTATTTATGATACTGATGGGGAGAGCTATGATAGTGTAATAGCATATGAATATTCCTTGAATCTTCATTCTGCTTTACCACTGATCATCAGTGAGACTGGAAACCATCAGCCTTCCTTTTCAGAAGATGAGGAGGTAAGAAAAGAAGAAATTCTTGAGCATATTGAAATTAAGGGGCCTTCTCTTGAAAAGGAAGAAGAAATGGAACAAACCACTGCTCAAGAATATATAGATCTTTTCACGGAGCTCAGCACATCAGAGCAGAACATATCAGAGCTCCAAGAGGACTCAGCTGTAATATATGATGTGTCCTCCAGTTCAAAAAGTGAAGAAGATGAGGGAGATTCTCTTTCTCAAGAGAGTCTTTTTCTTGATCCAATGGAAGAAGAAGAGATCCTGGTTGAAGCCTGCTTGCCAAATATTCATAGCTAGGTATATTTTCATGATCCTTATGCTCATTTCCTGCAAACATTTGAGGAAGGATCAAAGGTCTTTTCGAGCAACATGTTGCAAACAGAAAGAAAATTTTTTAAAGCTGCTATTGTGGAGCTGCCCTGCCTATCCAGCCTGCTCAAGGAGTTGAGCAAGAAGGACCAGTCATGGGATCACTTGATGGACTGGTTACATTGGAAGATAATGTTTGTAAGCTAGAGTTGTAAATATTCTAGTTAGAGTAGGGTAGGTAGGAAAATCCCAATAAAGCTCAGTCTGTGAGCATGTAGTTAGTTGTTTTTAATGTTTCTGCAAAGTCCAGCAAGCCAGACAGCCTAATCCTGGCTTGAATGTTTTTCAATTTCTGTCTTAGAATGTAGAGAATAAATCTGCTGGACGGTCTAATCCCAACAAATGTTAGATTAGGTAGAGAAACATATGAGACCAATAGTCTAATATGGTCTCATGGAGTAATAAGGGTAGAAGTAGAATAGATTTATTTTTCCTGTCTGTGAAAATTGATGATGTAGGTGGTATGCGAAGTTCTCAACACGCCCAAGGATGAACGTGCCGTCCCCAGGTGGAGCCAATGTTGATCATGTCAACCCCCTATTGAATTTTGACAAGCAATCCCCTTTAAAAACCCTTTCAGACTCCCTCTTTTGGCCTAAAGAATCCTTTTTCTGCTTAGTGTTACCTTCCTATGTCCCCACATTACATTATAAAAGGCCGAAAGTCCACATTTGAAAAATATATAAGGCCTAGCCCCTTCGGCCCTAGCCCTTTTAATATTTTCCTCCACGTAGCCCAGGCGCCAGCCCGAAAGGCGCTTATCAAATGAATATTGGGCGCGTTCATAACCGTCGATCTGTATTGATCGGACGACGTTCATTCATCCCTGCCGCGCCCATAGCCTACCTGCCTACCGTCTGATCAAACCATAAAATCAACGGCTCGGAGTCTGTCTGTCCCAGTGGTCCCTACCCCACGTCCATTGTTCAAGACTGCCCGGTATCTATTGCGCCGCCTTTCGTAGGCGGGCGAAATTTCTCAATTCGGAGCAATTCCATACATCGCGCGACACGTGGCTCTGTCACTATTCCAAAACCACTACCTCATCGCGCGTTATCATTCGATTGAGGATACAGAGCGATATGCATTATAGCCGTCTGATCTGGGGGTCTCCATCCAACGGTCATTGCACTACGAAGATGCACGGGTGTTAATCCAAGTGTACAGTGCCCCTGGCCCACCGTCCATCGCCTCCGATGCATTCATAGCCGTCGATCTCCTCCTAAGATCGGACGGTCCAGATTTGATCGCCCCCGCCTTAACCCGGTCCTCCTCCACGTCATCGTCCCACGTGTTTATCGCATTTTTCCTCCGCCATTTATATATTCCATTCATATGTCATATTTTAATGTTTTACGTTATAACTTTGGCCAGTCCATCCACCATTGTTCCACTGCATTTTTTCATCGCCACCCTGCATACTTCCACCATTTCATCATGCCGCATTGCTACACAGTCATCCCCACTGCATCATCGTCCCCATGCATTTGTTTTCTTGACGAGTTTGCGGGTTTTGCAGGTTTACAGCGGCAGAAAACTATCATGATTCACAGTCTCTATTACTGTGATAGAGAGCACGTCAAAGGACCATTTTTCAGAGCTGAATTATGAAGAAAGGCCTGGGAAGGTATGCCGACAAGACTTCCATTAAACTAACAAAGTTAAAATCTATCAAACCCTCCAGAGTCATTCAAAGCACAGATTTTGCAATCGGAGACATTAATGTTGCGGAAAAGAGTATCAGTGGGAGATCAGAGGAATTCAACATTCAGCATTAAATATTTTAAGCCTTAATCCAGGGTTTAGAATGCAGAGGGTACAATGCACAAGAAACAATACCCTCCAAGTTTCATTTCAGCAGAATTTTCTTTCAGGAAGGACAGACCGCCCATGAGGTTTTTATTCCTCTACCGTGTTCCTGAAGAGAATTTCACCCAGTGCATTTATTTCAGAAAGCTGGCCACAGAGTACATGCAACATTACAGATTTATCAAGCAGTATGGGCGTGCACGTTTCAGCCATCCTGCCTTTATGAAGCAAATTAAATATTCATCACCTACTCCCTTTTCGAGCTTTCTTTTTCTTCTATAAAGCTCCCGAAGAACAGATGATTTAGGGTTCCAGATTTTATCAGAAAATTATGCAATGAAAGGCTTTTTGTATACATTTTGTAGAACTCTTGTATGAAGGCTCAGAGCCCATAGGGTCTCAGTGAGGAGGAGTTCCATCTGTTAAAGAGGATTTTGGTCTTTGGTATTTCACAGTCTGTAACTTTCTCTTATGTGTTATTTAAATAGATCATTTCATTTCATCCATCTTTCCTGTATCATGTTTTGGAATGCGAGTGGCTCACTGATTTTTGGTATGGATTTATCCGAGTTGATACCCATGCTCAAACTAGTCAAGCGCTTTAAATATGGCTCATGCATGATATTCTGTTCCACTATTCATCTAAATCATATTTCTGCTATATTGGTTTCTTTGGGAGGTTGTTATTAAAATGCTATCGTCATGTTTCGATTCTTAGATTGGTAAGCCCATGCATGGTGGTATTGTGTATCTGGATATCATCTCAATGACAACCAATATTCTCTCAATATTTCTTTCACTACATGCACCTTCTGATAATTTATTTCTGTGAGGTATTTCTGAATTGGCCCTCTTTGCAGTAAGTTGTCTCTGAATTGTCTGTTGCTTTTGTATTGGAGTTTCTCATGTTGCCTCTGCAATATCCCTTTCTCTGTGTTAGTTTCTGAAGGTCTTGGTCCCATTCAGATTAACATTCCTTTTTTTACAAGAGATAGCATGAGAGATTTTTATTGATAACTTCATCTGTTATACCATATGCTCATTGCTATATAAGATGTCCTAAGCACTGGTCTATCACAACTCTAGGCTGTCTCTAGGAGTGAGAACAGATGACATGAATGTGCGAGATGAAGGTCCTTGTACGATTGATACACCCGCATCCTGAATCATTTCATCTATTATTCCCTGATTTATTTTAGGAGTCTGCCACACCAGTAATTTCTTCGAGTCATTCAAAATTTTCTTATACTGGTACTCGCAACAATAATAAGCGCGCGGGTGGTGTTTCGCAATCGCATCACAAAATTGATGAATATCTTAGATCTTATCATTTTCATCCGAAATATTTAAACACCCAAAGGAGCGACTACCTGTCGGGGCAAATTCAAGACGTTTATTTTATCGATCCATCCCAACTATTAACTCCTAGGAAGCTTAACGTGTTGGGTCCCAAACCTGATCCACTTGATGAATCCAGCGACCACAACTTATCTCAAAACATATTCACTCATGCCTCTGAGGACTGTCATGCGTATATATTTTTTAACCATATGAAGCCTCCGAAATTTGATGATCCAATCTGTGAAGATTCAAGGACCCATCAAGAAATTGAAGCAATTAAGCTTCTGCTAGCTGTTGCCTCAAGTTCTTACGATCTTGATGAGAACCCTCAAACAAGTCCAACTAGGGTTCCTCGAATTAGGGTTTCTGAAAGGATGGTTTCCTTGTATCACATGCCTCTCAGCATAATCGCGTCAGATGTCAGTTCATCTGGGTGAGCCTACCATTCAAGTGATGCTTCTCTGAGCCCATCGTGCTATCCCCTAATAGTTGATATGCAACAACTGATTTACCCTAATTTATTCACTAGGATGAAAACACCAACCGTTGTCTCTAATATTTTCAGTTGTTGCCTAGCCAGTACCAGTTGCATGCAGGCGCAAGCGTGTGATGTTTGGAAAACCTCTCCACTCCCTGAAAATCTTCCGGTCAATTCACCCCATCCTGGGAAATTAAAGAATCTGACACATTGGATTTTCAGTCTATCAGTGTGCAAACATTTGGCCGAATTGATATAAAGCCCACTGACATTTTTCCAATCACTACAATTGATGATCACATCCATTCGCCAGTTGATCTCATAAACCCATCAAAGTTTGGAAGCCCCTCAATCGAAGGCCCAGAGTTGGTCTAGGATGGTGAGGCATTTCAACCTTCACTGACAGTTAATTCAGATCCTCACATCCTTGGCAAAACCCAGGAACAACTTCAAACTAGGGTTTTTTAAAAATTAGGGTTTCTGCAAATGGATTCGCAAGCATCTCAAATTCACCTGGCACATGCCTATTCTTTCCATTCTACCTAAGTGATCATCCTAAAAATCATGATGAGATTCTTGGGTGGTTTGACGAATCCTATCCAATGGATATACCTGCAAATAGGCAATGCTTTTCCCTGCTTCCGTCGGACCTAAGGTTGTGCGTGGATGGGTGTGTGTCATTGATAAATGATTCTATGTTTCAAATATATATTTCTATGTATCAGGATGAAAGTGAAATTCGGCTAGCACAATCCATTTTGGCACGTTCTCTGGTAAGTAGCCATGACCTTCTTGCTATTGCACATGCTCTTCAGGTAAGTCTTGTTGTTGGTGCAGGATTTTGTATGTTGGCTCTAATTGCAAACATTGTTGTTCTTGCAGGATGGGAACTAATGCGGTGGCTGCACTAGAAAGTTGATTTTACATAACCTGACCAACTCTTTGGTTAAACTAGGGTTTTAGGATTAGGCTAGCTAGGATCTACTAATAAAGTTTTGTTTTTCAAGTTATTAATTAGGTTTACTTGCTAAGGTTTTTATTTATGGTTTAGAATTATGTTTGTTGTCTTTTCTTGCGTTCAGTAGTTTTATGCATTATAATTTTCCATTTATTTTTGCATGCATGCTTTTTCATTTTTCTTATTGCTGCATAATATTCAGATAATCACTGCATGTGCTTTGCCTTGTTTCTCCACCTGCAACTAGTTGATCTTTCTCACACATGGCATCGTATTGTGTCATAAAGCCTCGCCTGTTGCTTCGCGTTCTACGGATTCTTCCTCACATCATTTGCACTAGTTGTTGAGATAGTCGTGAAAGTTTCTGTACATTGCATACCACTGAGTGAGCCCTCATTAAACTCAAAGCCTTGAAAACCTTGATGCCCTAGACTAGCCTTCTTACTCAGCTTGCATGGTTTCAAATCCGGATGGATTGATTTTACCCCTTTGCATGTATCGAAATCCTGATGATATTTTCTACTTGTTTTGCCCTGATTGTTGAAACAATAACTCCATGGTTTGCGTGAGGTTGCGGTGGTTACCTCAAAAGGTAGTTTATCTCAGAACAAGTCACCGAAGTCGCGTTCTAAACATGATGAGTTTAAATTCATTAGCCAGGGAGATACGGGCCGGTTGCTGTGTGGAACCTTAACGTGTTTGAATGGCCTATACCCGTAACCCAAGCCTTGTGCCCAACATAGTCTCGAGCATATTAATGATTTGTTTTGCAAGTTTCGCCTATGGGTGGTGTTGAGGAGGTAAATCCCCTCTGCGGACAGAGGCGATCCCTACTAGCCCAGCAGGGGTCTCGCAACAATAAAAAATGTTACGACGCAAGTTCCTAGTTACAAATGAAAAGACTAAAGATGGAAGCCTACCTGGAATCCAATGCTATGATATGAAGAAGAGAGTTTCCCCGTTCCTCAGCCTCGATAGATCACGATCCCCCACAATATCCGCGGATGGACACCTGCACATGCAAGAAACAAACAGATACAAGCATAAAATCCTGCATACGTAACTAAATATCAGTCAGAAAGGATATTACTCATATTAACATAATCGAAAACAGAGTGGAACCATAATCGTAATCATTCATTAAATAAAAAACGAAGAAATATTACAACCAATGTTCTGACGTCGTGTTCTCCTTCGGATGGGTCTCCAGTTATCCACGTCTCGCAAAGCTCACCAAGGAAAGGGTGAACCTCTCCAGAGTCTCTCGACGATAGTCTCCTTACTTAAGTCGGCCTTTAGGGAAGAAAGAGGGCTCTTACAGCACAAAGGCTCTTGGGAATTTGGGAGATTCAAAGCTTAGGCACTTCAAGACTATCAGCCTTTCAGCCCTTCAGTCCTTCCGCCCCTTCATCAATGGATGAAGGCTATTTTTATAGAGGAGAGGAGGAAGGCCGTGGCTATTCAGTCAAAACCACTCCTGATGACTCATCCACGAAGTTGTTGTAATTGAAACTTCACCTCTTTTTTTAAAAAAATTTCCATAAACAGAGTGGCGCGGGTTCAACACTAGGACAGAGCGCCAATTGGCGCGGGCTCAGTGTTAATTTTCCCCCATTGGCGCGGGTACATAATGGGCTACTAGCGCCAAGGCAAAAACAGGTGTTTTTATGGGTCTGCTCAGGAAGTGATCAACAGAAGGAATGTTGTCCTCATGGAAAGGGATGCAATGATGGTGGTTTCAAGGCATGACATTGCTTATTGGTCACAAAAACGACCCTCCAATGGGCGAGATGGTAATTGCAGGGACGGTGACAAATTACTGTGTAACAGATGCCCCCTAAAGCATGAGGCCCGAGAGAGAGAGGGGTGAAATGCTTTACGAGAACGTGTCCAACTGAAGCTCCGCCGTCGGAAAACCTGCGTGAAGAAATACAACTGATGTCTCAGATACATGATATATGTGGTATGGGCGCAGCCATCCATAACAGAGTATACAATAATCGAGATCCAAGGCATGGGCACAGCCATCCAGTAAGGATCGGTAAATAGACTCAGGTATGGTCGCAGCCATCCAATCAATGAGTCATGTACATAATGATAATAATCCACAATCACAGCCTGGATTACAACAGACACAATCCAGGGTCTTGCGCTCCATCTCGACCCAAACAAAGTACAAGTTCAAGCATGCGAATACGTGAGCTGAAGTCGAACATGCATGAACATCATCTGTTTACCGGCCAATGATGAAAGCTGTTAACAGACGCGAGAGAAACCACCAATAATGACAATGGTCCTCAAGGTACTACAGGTAAAATCTACGGCGTGTGAATGAATGATTTGGTGTCGAACACCTGCAGAATCACTCGATCGGAGGCCAATGATGAAAACCTCACGTCGAATGCAACGAACCTGCCATTGAGGCATGCAGGCTCCAAGGTACCATGAAGGAGTCTCTAGACGAAATTCCCGGAAAATGAGCTGAAGTCGATAGGAAGTGATCTTGATCGAAGGTGGGCCATAATGTTTTCCACATCATCGACACGAGACAGAGAAACATGATGTTTTGTTGTGAATCAAGATCGCATGAGAATCAGAGGAAGGTTGATATTTGCAGAGGTCAACTTCTCTTGAACATATTGGCGGCACGACAGTGGATTTGGCAGTATTTGACATCAAAAGATCAGAGGTCATAGTGACGAGGCAAAGAGCAGATGAGAGGTCAAAAGGGATTACCCAAACCCACGGAGGCAAGTGAAAAACGAGATGAGATGTCCCCAACCCGACACGAATGCGGACAAGTGCCATGTTCAAGAGCGACATACTGCCGACACGACAATGATGCTGGTTCCATTTTCCCCACCATCTTGGTGAGTACCTCTTTATTTTTACACAAGCTTGAAGAGGATACCATATGCTTGTCATATAAATCCGTCCTTCGGACGAATCCATCCTAGTGCATTTAACGAGTCCTAGGAAGGAGAAACTCGGCGAACGTCATTTCGACTGAATCCGATGTCATAAGGGTTTAACAAGTCTGACAAAGGAAGAACTCGGCGTCTTTTCATGTTTAGAGAGTTTGAAAAGACAGCGGAAAAGAAAACTCCACAGGTCCCTTTTCGTAAATAGTTCCCCAGATCCGAAAAGGTAGAAAACAATATCCGGGAAAACCTCCTAGTCGCGATAGGCTAGGGTATTCCTTTTTCGTAATTGATCCATCCCAGCCCGAAAAAGGGTTAAACTTATACTGGGTGAATGTCGATTCGTGTCCATTTTAACGAGATCGAAACGACAAGGGCCTCGGCAATCTTTTCATGTTTAGAGAGTCAGAAAAGAGCTGAAAGATGACTCCTCCTGGAGGAACGAGTGGTATAAAGGGTAGCAACTGGTTCCGGTAATGGTGGAACTGCTCAAAACAAGATAAAGGTGAAGAGGCTAGCTAGCAAGACCACTCATCGTAGCGGTTCCTCAGGAATGGGTGAAACAACCAAGTGAAGGCATATGATCGGCCAAGCAGATAATGACGATGGAATGAGAAAACCAAGGCTCATCTGGCAAAAACAGGCTGATAAAATGACAATCACGAGAGGTAAAATGGGAAAGGTTTTATTTTTACACAAGCTTGAAATCAGGAAATTGTGCTTGAAGTTGGTTTCATTTTTACACAAGCTTGAAACGGAAACAAACTATGCTTGAAAAAGTAAGCATGCCCCCAGCATGGTGACTCAATTCGAGGTACATGCCCCCCAAGCTTCAATCCATATGAAAGGCAGATGGAGTGAAGGTTCAAAATACGAGATCATGAGAAAGACTCGACTGGGATTTTACGAGATCTAAACAAAGACTTGAATTGAACAGGAACGTGTTTCATTGTTTTAACGAGGTTGACACATTAAAAGAACTATCCTCAGGACACCTTGTTTCATGGTTTAAGGAGCTTGACACAAGACAAGGAACTCTGCTCCGAGCAGACCCGGTTTCTTTTTTTAAGGAGCTTGACACAGGAAAATGAACTATGCTCCGACAACCTCATCATAATGAATAAGAAGTCATCGCTCCCAAGAGTTCCAATCCTGATGGAAGGAAAACATCCTGAGTCAGACTCACGTCTTCACACCCCATGTACCATCAAGATCATCACTGAGCACATGCATTGGGTAGGTAGCCACATAGTTGACCTGCGGTGGGGCAGATACAATGGGTGGATAAAAACCAGGAAGGGATGATGGCAGGCTAGCTGCCACATCAGGACCAAAGAACGAAAGCTGATCAATGGTCATGATCTATCCTTCATGTGGAAAACAGACCACACAAAAAAGGGAGGAGACAAGCGCTCCCATGGCATAGGTGTAATCGCTCCCCAAGAGCAGATTGAAATCCAAGGGGCTTGGAACAACCATCATGTCCATATGGATGGTTTTACCTCCCAAAGTAACAGGTAACCTTGGAAGGATCCCTAACGGTTGACTCGTTCTTCTGTTAAATGCCAACAGATTGCCAGAATAAAGCGCAAGCTGTACAACGTGCGCTATTGTATTCGAGGATATAATAATAAGAGGCGCCTTCATCTATAATGGTGTTGGGAATGACCAGACCATAGGCCTGTACTATTATCTCGAAAGGCACATAAGAAGGAAGGCGATATCCTGCAAATCGATTCCAATCAAAGGAAGCGACTAAACTACTCGGAGGGGCTACCATCGAACTAAGAAGGTCTTCCCCTAATGTTACGAAAGAAGAAGGAGCATCCTCCATGACCTCCATCTCAAAGGTGGGAGGGGTATCCTCCAGGACCTCCATCACGGGAGGTGAAGGAGCTTCTTCTTGAGGTACAGGGACAGGAGAATCTTTCTCCACGTCTGAAGAATCTGAAGAAACCAGAAGGACATGGGGGGTGTGAGATCCACTCTCAACGAAAAATACTTGGTGCACCGTAGATGGAGCCAGCTCAACCGTTCCCATGACCAATGGTTGGTCAGGGATGGATTTGTGAATATGAATTTCCGAGGGAGCGGGATCGACCAAGGATGACTCTTGACCCATGGGAGGATCAGCTGGTGGAGGGCTCAAAGAAAGCCGTTGGTAACCAGCTGGGAGGCATGGTGTAGAAACAACCGAGTTTTCCAAGACTCTTTTGGCTTCATCCATATACGGACAAAGGTGAATGGCATGGTTCCCTTCACACAACTTGCAGGGATTGGTAATCTTACCCCGGCTTTTAGGAGCCACTGCAAGAACAGACGTGCCTCAACCCTCGACTCTCGGTCAGCGGCACCCATGGTGACCGTTGGACCATGCTTCGAGCACCTTGGGAATGCGAGGCGGGGCCTCGAAGAAGATGGTCTCCTCATGCACAAATATGCAAGGGAACTGACTTCTTCCGTGAGTGGTTGGAAGTTTGACGAAGAGGAGATTTATTAGGCGTAATAGTTGGAGCCTTGAGCCTCTCCTTTATCGTAATTCTTCTTCTTTGCCTTTCTTCTTCTTCTTCTGCAGCTGTTCGGTTACCGAATCCGTACTTTCACCAAGCGAAGTAGAAGAGGAGGACGCGTAAACAAAGAAGAAGGGGGAGAGGTCCACCTTGGAATCAACATGATGTCGTTTCAAAGTGAGGAACCGATTGAACAAGAGCGAGACATCGCATCCGTCGCAGGTTGAGAACAAATCAATAACAGGCAACCCAACAGTTAACCCAGGAAGGGACAACGTTGCCATATAAGGAGCACCAACATTTCCAAAAGGAGGAAAAGGACCAGGATTCCCATCGGAGGGGATTCCTTGGTTGGTGAACTCTGGAATAGTTGCCATTAGAAACGATCTTAAGAACAACACCCTAAGGAAACTAACTTTAACCAGGAATATTTAGTGGGCAGTTAATTTTTATGACATTGAAACAAAACTCTACCGTTTCATATTTTAAGAGTCAAGAAACGAGTAAAAGGTGACTCTATCACTTTCAGATTGGAAACAAGCATGAAAGGAAAAGCGCTTGATGACTTTTTCAAATTTAAAGAGTCAGAAAAGATCGAAATGACTGCTCAGGAATGCTAGGCAAAGGGTGTACCAAATAACCGTGAACTGCAATATACACCTTGGTTTCAATAATGAAAGAGAAATCAACCAAGGACTTTCCGTACGTGCAGGTAATCTCCCTGAATGCTGTGTTTGGTGTATCACGGGTATAGGGCGGTAGACTCAGCTTCCTATGGATAAAGGATTGAAACCTAGTGGGGTCTTCCTTTATATACGCGACGGTATGGGGAGCTCAAGTCCGTACTAGCGCTGTCTAAAGCCAAAAGGCGAACGACAACTGCTAGGTTTAAAGACACCAGAACATGTCTCTAGCCTAGACCTTCTAAATATGTTTCGTTAGATTCCAATGCTGCCTTAGTTTAATTGAATAAATTTTATGGTTGATCTTCAATTAAGTTTCAATTTTAAGGCCCTACCGTATGTCATATGATAATCTCCTATATGCAGCTATATGAGAAAAGAAAAACTTTTCAATTCGATGAATGCTATCTAGTTAAGGGAAGAGATTCAAACAATGATGCAACAAACAACAACACTGCAAACGAAACTTTCCAAACTAGATGACTTTCACTATCCGAAAGTAATTTCAAACATTCAATGATGCGAATAATGCAATGTAATCTATGCAAAATCCTTTTTTTCAAAAACTATGCAATTGTAATCTATGCACAATTTCCTTTTTCTTTTCAAATGATAAGAATGCACTCAATGCATTTTTCGATGAAATGAGAATCTACTTAATGCATGCTTTCAATGAAAGAGAATGCACTCAAAGCGATTTCTAGTTTTCAATCATTAAAAAATGTAATCTAAGTTCAATGATGAATCTCAAAAATACTTTTCGATGCAATGTGATCTAATGCATCTTAACAAAAAGAACACTTTGAGACGAAAACTAAATAAACACAAATCTTCTTAATGAAGGATGAATGCAAAAGAGATGTAAACAAACACTAAGAATGCAATCATTGTTTCAAACACTTTGTAACGAAATCCCTCAAAAGGCGACAAAACATATGAGGTCAAACACAAAGAGGACTTCCAAAGAAAGAGATCAAAACAAGGCATTCATTCCCTTTTACATCAAACAATCATAGAAAGAAGACATTCCAAACAATGAGCAATGTAATCTATGCTCATACAGAGGAAAGGCCGGAAGGGAAAGACACACTGGCGAAGGATTAAGGGAAAAAACCTCAATTTTCATACACCCTGAAATTGGCCCGACTTGTCCATTGACAACTAGCGCCAATTGGCACCAATTGGCACGACTTGCACATGGACAACTAGCACCAATGGCTAATTGGCGCGGGTTGCTAACTGACAACAAGCGCCAATTCCTGAAAATGAAAAAACAAAGAATTTCTCCCAACCAAGACCAGACTCACCACTTCAAGCAGAATCCAAAACAAACCCAGAAGCAAAGTACTGACCAAAAGAAGCTTCCGAACAAGGGTAACCCTACCACCTACAGGAAATGGCGCGACTGTCTGGATGTAATCCGCGCCAGACAGGGAATGGCGCGAGTGATAAACTGGCAACCTGCGCCAATTGGCGCGACTGTCAGGGCTAAACTCGCGCCAATCAAGCCAACTATGAAAAGGTGAAAAATTCGGAAAAGCAGAGGTCAGATCTAATCCTCTGGGGCTGAACCAAAAGCCAAACACAAAATAGCCAACCCAAAAGGCCAACCAAGCAAGGAAAACCATAAAACAATCAGAACGAGACAACCCAAACGAGACAGTGAAAACTAGACGATCCCCAGCAGAGTCGCCAAATTGTTGAGGAGGTAAATCCCCTCTGCGGACAGAGGCGATCCCTACTAGCCCAGCAGGGGTCTAGCAACAATCAAAAATGTTACGACACAAGTTACTAGTTACGAATGAAAAGACTAAAGATGGAAGCCTACCTAGAATCCAATGCTATGATCTGAAGAAGAGAGCATCCCCGTTCCTCAGCCTCGGCAGATCACGATCCCCCATGATCTCCGCGAATGGACACCTGCACATGCAAGAAACAAACAGATACAAGCATAAAATCTGGCATACGTAACTAAATATCAGTCAGAAAGGATATTACTCATATTAACATAATCGAAAACAGAGTGGAACCATAATCATAATCATTCATTAAATAACAAACGAAGAAAGATTACAACCAATGTTCTGACGTCGTGTTCTCCTTCGGATGGGTCTCCAGTTATCCACGTCTCGCAAAGCTCACCAAGGAAAGGGTGAACCTCTCCAGAGTCTCTCGACGATAGTCTCCTTACTTAAGTTGGCCTTTAGGGAAGAAAGAGGGCTCTTACAGCACAAAGGCTCTTGGGAATTTGGGAGATTCAAAGCTTAGGCACTTCAAGACTATCAGCCTTTCAGCCCTTCAGCCCTTCCGCCCCTTCATCAATGGATGAAGGCTATATTTATAGAGGAGAGGAGGAGGTTGAGATCCCTACAATAGTGGAA